>JAJKFI010000007.1:8297226-8334102 GCA_029204185.1 Lerista edwardsae | reverse complement strand
GAGAGAGAGAGAGAGAGAGAGAGTTTTGTTAGGTATATATTTTCAGTGTTCTGTATACGTTTGCACAGTAGATTCTTGAACAATGATATAGGACAGTAGTTCTCAAAATGTTTAGCACCAGGACCCACTTTTTAGAATGATAATCTGTTCGGGACCCACCAGAAGTGATGTCATAGCCTGAAGTGCCATCATTGTGATGCCAGAGCCTGCTGCTTTCCTGAAAATGCAGCAATAAGCTGGGTTATTTCTCAGTCATTTTCCTATTGCAAGGTGAATCAGAATTCAGAAAGCCTATTTACAACGTTGACACAAGCAAACAACCACATAGCCCTCCCCCTTTCCAGTATCTCATCTTCCCATATTTTCAATTTGGCTGCCCTAGGTGCTTCGTGACCCACCTGAAATTGGCTTGTGACCCACTGGTGAGTCCTGACCCACAGTTTGGGAACCATTTATATAGGCTATTAGGTATTGCTCAACTATAACTATACCATGTTCACAGCACAACACACACTTTTAGTTACCTATCACTTTGTAAAATATTTTGGGCTTCCGAGAACAAGCACTTTAAAGATCTATAATATGGCTTGTCAGTTAATTTTATCAGCCATTGAAAAGAGCAATTTCGCCAGGAAAATGTCATTGCTATATTTTCAGTGTAGTTTATAGAAAACAGTATCTTGAAATGTGTTATATTTTATTGATCCAAGTATATTGTGAGATAGCAGAAAGTAAATATTTGAGAGGCCTCAAGTTTTATTTTTGTTTTTTTTTACAGATAGTATACTCTTTGGGCAGGAAGAATTAAGGTTTTTTTTATTTACATAAGTACACACACACACACTCACACACACACACACACACACACACACACAGAGAGAGAGAGAGAGAGAGAGAGAGAGAGAGAGAGAGACTACAGATTAAGGAGATTTCTTCAGGGTGAAACTTTAATCTGTTTAATTTATTTCAACCAACTAGGAAGGCAAGAAGAGAGGAAGATATGTTGGATAGGAAGTATGAGAGGAATTATATCAAGCTGACAGATAAATTGGAATGCAAAATATTATGCAAACTCTTATTGATATTCATTTTCTGTCGGGACTCTGGCATAGAAGTGACCTTACCACTAGTCTCTGACAGCACTTTGAATGGGCAGCATACTTAATACAGTCTTAGGTAAGAAGCCACGTGACTGAACACCTGCTTTGCATGAAGAAATTCCCAAGTCCTGGAGAGATGCTGCTCCAAATCACTTCAAGACCAGTCAATGCTAATCAATGCTGAATAGGATGGAAGTATAGTCTGACTCAAGGCAGCAGCTTACAATGTTTCATGATCCTAAGCAATGTTCCTAAGCAAGTGTCACCTGGAGGTGTACCTAGAGGGGGATCGCAGCATTAAGTTTGGCAAGCAGCTGCTCCCCCTCCTCTTCGGAGCCATTCCCAGCATCTAAGGCTATGTTGGAGGCTATGTTGGCTCCAAATGGCTACAAAGAAGAGGGGGAGTGGCTTCTTGCAAAACTTAGTGCTGTGATCCCCTTCTAGGTACACCTCTGGCATCACTTAGGTTATCTGCTCAAGGACAGCAGGGAGGAAAGGTATGCCAGGACCTGTGTACTACAGGCAGGTCACAGGCAAAGGATTTCAATACAGAGGCGATTCTACCCTATGGCGCGGGGGGGCACGAGCCCTGGGGCGCCGGGCAGCGGTGGGGTGCCATTGCGCGCAGTCTGGGCAGGACTGCGTGGCCTTTGGCCCACCCACCCGCCCCCAGTCCCTGACGCTCCAAAATGGAGCATTTCCGGGGTAAGGGAGGTGTGTCTAGCAATGCGTGGGGGCGGGGTGATGTCCGGGGGCGTGGTTCCAGCGTCACTGGGGGTGAGGGTCCAGCACCGCTGGGGGCGTGCACAGGCCTCCGTATGCCCCTGTTCCAATAGAAGGTAGAGAGTACAGGTGTAGCCCCAATACAGAACTTCACAAGTGCTTTAATATAGAAGTACTGTAGATTGTCCTTCTCCTGTAGAAGAAGGTTTGCCCATTCTGCCCAATGGAGGAAGAAAATTCGCTTGCATCCACCAAGCAGTCTCATTTTTTAAATGATTTGGGGAAGATCTTCCTAGGGTAGAAGTGGGAGGCATTGGGTGGCAAGTAACAGGCAAGATCTGGGCTAAGGTCTTCTATGAGATATGGGACCCAAGTAGTTCTTACCTAAGGCCAAATAGGGAGGTGAGATTTAAACCAGAGAAGTCTAGAGCAGTGCTTCCCAAACTCCTACAAGGGAGTTGGGAGCACTTTAGGTCTTTACGTGGGCGGAGCAAGAGGAGGGGGAAGGCAGATGCATGATCTTCATGATTGTGATGCTGCCAATCAGGCAGCCGCATATCTGACCTGTAGCCCAGGGTGGCGGGAGCCATGGGCGCCAGGCAGCAGTGGGGCGGCATTGCGCGCAGTCCGCAGGGGAAACCGCGCGCTCTTCGCCCCCCCGCCCTCCCTTGCCTCTGTTACGCTCTGAAATGGAGCGTTTCTGGGCGCAGGGAGGTGTGTCGGAGCGACGTCCTGGGGGCACATTTCGTTGCCTGCCATGGGTGCGCTCGGGCCTCTGTTTGTCGCTGCGATCAGGGAGGGTTTTTTAAAGCTTAGCCAGGGGTCGCTATGGCTCTCTGGAGCATCCAGGGAGCCTGCAACCCCCTCTGCAGCCTTCCTGGCAGCTCCAAGCTGCTGGGAAAAAAAGATAAGCCACTTCCTGCTTTTGTTGCAAAACTGGAAGTGATTTTTTTTCTCTTTTTCCCAGCCATTTGGAGCTGCCAAGGGGGCTGCAGAGGGGGTCGCAGGCTTCCTGAGCCATAGTGACCACCAGGTAAGCTTAAAAAACCCTTCCTGATTGGCAGCAGCACAATTGTGGAAATTGTCCTGCTGATGATTTCTGGGCCATTCCCCTTAAAGGGGAATCGACCATTTCTGCTTTCCCTGGTGCGTCGTGACCCATCAGTTTGGGAACCATTGGTCTAGAGTCATAGGTCAGTTTCTTACTGCCTAGTCCCATCCAACTTTCCAGCACTGGTGGAGCTGGAGTGTAGCCCCAAGGTAAGGGAACAAATGCTTCCTTACATTGAGGAGACCTCCATGACTGCCCCCCACACACACACACACTGCAGTATGTGGCACATGCTGCATTGGAATGGCTGCATTGGTGCTGGACAAGTTGGATAGCATTGGGCCCCCAGCCACTTCACCACAATGAAGTCTGAGAATATAGAAGTTCTATATTCACTGAGAAAAAACAGTGAAGGCTCCCAAATCTTAGCTCTCTTCCCAGACCTGATCCCTCAACATAGGTCCACTTGGACCTGTGCCAGTGCATTTGCTAGAGTAGGTCTGAGTAGACCGCCTTTGAGCTGTGGAGGCTTACCCAGAGGAGATCTCCACAATTGCCCCCCCCTCCAGCAGGATGGCTACTGGCACTGCTGCATTGGCGAAGGGTTGGGTTCAGTAATGGCATCTAAATGATTTAGCAACAGGTACTCACTTTTGATTGGCACTTGTGTCGGGGCCTGCCCACCGGAAGTGAGGTTGTAGCCGGAACCCAGGAACCACCCCCAGGAACTGCCGCACCTCCTCAGTAGGCCGCACAGCGGCCCAGAAGGCCCGGGAGTCCCGGGCCTTCTCTGGGGCCGCCGCGCAGGCTACCGATTCCCCCCCGGAACTGCCGCACCTCCTCAGGAGGGAGCCCCAGGCAGCCTACCTGCTCGTGCTGCTGCCGCCGTCGGTCTCCCTCGCTCCGCTGCCTGCCTGCCTGCCTGCCTGGCTCTGAGAACCTGCAGGCAACTCAAATGTGCAGGCAATTCAATCGTTGCAGGGGGCGGAGCAGAGCGCCGACGGAGTCGACGAGTAGGTGGGCAAATGGGCGGGGCCAGCCCTAATCCTAGGAATGGGTACTCGCGTACCCCCGCGTACCCGCTACATGACATGTCTGGTTGGGCTGCAAGACAGCAAATCAATCTTGGTTTTAAATTGAACAGACACAACACTGATTTGAATTTCTTGAAGGAGAAAAATGGATATTATAAACATTCATACTAATAACATATTACCCAGTACTAGAGCTGTAAGCATTATATAGCAAAAGCTTATATTTGGGGTACTGAAATGATGTTAATCTTCTTCCTATCAAGATACAGCCAACTAAAATTGTTCCATATTTTTCCTATACTCCTTTATAAAGTGAGTGTACAATAGAGAAGATAGAAAATGCACTGTATTAGTTGTTAATTGCTTATACAACCCTGGTGGACTAATTTTTGTATTGCAATCTTAGTTGTTAACCTCCTTTCTCATTTTCCTGAAATAATTCCACAATGTAGAGTAAAAAAAAAAAAAAAGAGTAGTGCTTCACTTGGTTTTCAGTAAACCATAATGTTAAATAGTTGTAGCCTCTTCAACCCTGCGGATTAATGAATGCTTTATCTGAAAAAGCCATGTTAATAATATTTCTCAATATAGAAAGTGAATAGTTAGTGGTGGAACTTGGAGGCCTACTGGAGTAATGGTGCTGCCCCCAACGCAAAGACTTCCACATTCCCATCACTGAAACAACAGCACCTTGGCATACCTGGAACTTCAACCTCTCATTGAGTGAATGGAAAATTCTGCCCTTTTAAACAGGAGCGTCTCATTTCAGATTGAAAATCAGGTAACAGACAAAAATAGATGCATTTTGTCAGATCTGTTGATGTATTACTCTCATAAGTGGGGAGCAGAAAACAGAAGTACTTGCAGAAAAGCTGGTTAAATGAAATTGCATGGGAGGAAGAACAGTACTGCAGTGATGTGGGGACTGAGGGAATCAACACTTGCTTATTTGTTTCTTATTTATTTGAAAGATTGATATCTCGCGTTTCCCATGCCAAAGCAAATGCCCATGGCGGCTAACATGGGCAGGCTAGTCTAACCACCATTTTTCTATGGCAGTGGTATTCAAACCTTTCAGACTGGGACTTACTTTTTAGAATGGCATTCGTGTCAGGACCCACTGGAAGTGATGTCATTAACCTGGAAGTGATGTTGTGGCAGGAAGTGACATCATCAGGCAGGAAGTGCTGTCATTGTAGCATAATCAAATGATACTCCTAAAATGCAAATTGGCATTCTTGGACTGCAGCAACTGTACAACCATGAAACATCCCTGACAGAAAGCAAGATTAGGACAAGATATGAAGTAAAAGCACTGAACCAAAAACAAAATGATTAAAAAAAACAACCCTCACTTGAAAATTCAAACTGCTAACACTCACAAAAGGAATATAGCATAAGGAAGGTCTGCAGCTTCCAAAATGGCTGCTCCCAGCTTTCCGTAACCCACCTGGCATCAGATTGCAACCCACCAAGTGGGTCCCAACCCACAGTTTGAATAACATTGTTCTATGGTGTTGTTGTTTTTTTAAATATATATATATATATATACAGTGCTCTGTGATTCACTGAGTCCTCAGTCCCAGAAGTAGCCTTCAAAGTATCGTTCTCTCCTTTGGGTGAGTGCCATCGAGCTGCAGCAGGCTTGGACAGGTCCTCAAGGTCGTACTATGTTCTTTTGCCGGCTGGCCTTCTCACACGTTCCAACACTGTCTAATCAGCTCCACAGAGACTCCTTTCTTCCACAATAGGTTCTGCAGCTTGTCACAGCCAGGCATTCCATCTCTCATCCAAAAAACAAGACAACAAATTATCCTGCTTAGTTTTAAGCAGTACTGGCAGATCAACCATCAGTCTACACCTCCTGCATACAGGATGCATAAAAGACTCCTTACCTAAGTTATTTTTACAGCCAAATCCTATTCTGCATTAGGGTGTCGTGGGCAGGGTGTTGCAATGATGGAAGAGTGCTCCACTGGAAGCCATTTTTCAGAGTACTGGCCTAGGGAGGGGGGCAGGTGTGGGATGCAGCCATTAGACCACATCCAAGGCAGTGACGTCATTCACTGGCGCCAGCAACCGGAACGCTGCTGGCACCAGGATCCGGAACGCCGCGACGGATGGGTGTAGCTCCCCACCCCCTCGTGGCGCCCGGCAACGCCTCCCTGTGCCCGGAATTGCTCTTTTACAGAGCGATCCAGGCGCAGAGGCGGGCAGGCAAAAACAGCACGCGGAGTCTTCCGCGCGCTGTCCCACTCTCCCCGGAACTACCGGAACGGGGTACCGCCCCGTTCCGGTAGGATGATGCCTCTGATCCAAGGCCTTGTCCCCAGGCCACGTGGCCCTGATTTTGCGGGTGCAGGTCTGAGGAGCACATTGGGGAGGCTGGTGTCTCCCCTGGTACAAGGGCTCCAGTCACCTCAGAAGGTGCGCTGAATACAGTGTAGGCCTGCTGGCCTGTCCAGCACTGATGGGCTGTGAGAACAGATGGGCAGTGGCCTTATCCAAAATGCTTGGGACCAGAAGAGTTTGCATTGGGGATTTCTTATTCTGATATATTTGCATAGACATAATGAGATACCTTGGGAATAGGATCCAAATCTAAACATGAAATTCATTTATGTTTCATGTACACATACCCTGAAAATTATACAATTTTTTTAATAACTTTGTGCATGAAACAAAGTCTTGAGTGTGACCCATGATATGAAGTTAGGTGTGGAATTTCCCAGTTATGGTGTCATGTCAGTGCTCACAACATTTCTGATCTTGGAGCATTTCAGATTTTCAGTTTAGGGATATTCAATCTGTATTTGTTTTGTGAATGGTCTTGCATGAAGGACTGCTGCAATAAATAAAATTGTGAAACTAGAACAGCAGAGGGTGGAGAACCATAGTGGGAAGAAGGCACAGGAAAAAGGGAATGACAGGACCTTGGTTCTGAAAGGACTTCAGAAGTATGTCAGCAGGAGAAATGGGGCAGAATAGGTAAAGGAGGAAGAGGTGATTGGCTGATGGAAAGAAAGGCAGAAAAGGTGTGATGCAGCAATCAACAGCAAGTAATTCTTTTCCGTCTCTCACAACACCAGAACCACCAGAACCAAAACTGAGTGTTGGAAGAGTTAGAATGGATAAAAGGAAATACTTCTTTTACCCAGGGGATAATTAATTTGTAGAACTCTTTGCCACAGGAGGTGGTGATGGCATCTGGCCTAGATGCCTTTAAAAGGGGATTGGACAGATTTCTAGAGGAAAAGTCCATTGTGGCCTATAGGCCATGATGGGTTGTGCAACCTCCTTACGTTAAAAGTAGGCTACTTCAGAATGCCAGGTGCAGGGGAGTGGCAACAGGATGCAGGCATCTTGTTGTCTCATGTGCTCCCTGGGGCATCTGGTGGGTCACTGTGAGATACAGGAAGCTGGACTAGATGGGTTTTTGGTCCAGCAAGGCTTCTCTAATATTCTTAATTGATGTGAATGATCTAGGAAGGTAAGGGACAGGGGAAACCAAGGAGGAGCAGGTTGAATTTCACAAGTTGATCTGAACTCTCTTTGGCTGCAGAAACCTATGTCAGCATTAACAGTCAATAGTTGATGAAATGGATATGAGCTAGTACTCTTGTCTGCAACTTCCATCTGAAATCAGCATGGTCTGTTGATTGACCATGACAGCAGCCTAGCAGAGTAGGTGACTGATTTCTATTCTGACTGCTGTTCAAATAGTAAAACATTCACGAGTAAATCAGCTAAAGAAACAACCATATTTTTTCCCTCTACTACTTAAGAATTAAAAAGTTTCCCAAGAGCCTATTGTAGTCTTCTAGATATTTTTCCATCTAGGTAATTCAAGCAGTAATCATATATTACATTGACATTCCCTTTCCCAAGAGAACTGCTCTGTTGTTTAGGGTTGTAAAGCAGCCGAGATAAGGCAGCATATTTTTAGGAGGTCATTAGGTAGATCTTCCTCACCTCACTGAAACACTTTTATAGTCAGTGGGACATGAAAGACTAGCTCATGAATTCTTGGCAGGTATATCCTGATTTAATTTGCCCATTTTCCCCTATTCTTTTTAAAAATATTTTTTACTTAAACACTTCTCATTGCAAAGAATTAATGTTGCATTGAGTCCAGAACTCTGAAGAAAATATATATAAATAAAACCTCCTTGATGGAAGACTATATTCTAGATTGGATTCTATTTCACCCTAAATCAAGCAGTTATTAAATAATCTGACACTGACTTCGCAATCTCCAGCATGTCAACGGGAGAATAGTTTGAAGAAAGCTGTTGCAACCCAAGGATGTATTTTAAAGCACAATCCTCACCTGGAGTTAGGCCGGCACAGTTGGGCCAGCACAGTTTGGCCAGCACAAGGGCCAACAGTCCTTGTCTTTGTACCAGAAATATAGCCAGTTGTAGCTGGCTATAGGTGGACTCACAAAGATTTCTCATACTGCAAACTTAAAAACATTTCCATTTCTTTTAATTCCATTAATTTCAGCGCAACTCATTTCCAAGTAATGTGTTTAGGATCAGGGCACAATGGGGTCATTTTGCCTGTATTGTTGAAAATTAATTCATATGCGCCTTGTCTTTTTTTTGCCTCTTCAAACATAGGTAGGAACTTCCAGGCTGTAAAACTGTACACATATTAAATATTGGAGGTTTTAACTCATTACTATGGCAACTGTTCACATCAGAATACTATTTTTCCCTCAAGCTATTTTAGTATCATTAAATCCTCGGTAATGCTTTATTATTTGCTATCTTTTAAGCCCATATGCATTTCAGTTTCTAATTTACTTAACAAATTATGTCTGACAAAACGAGAAAACTTATAGCACAATAAACAACGCTATTAATTACTCGGTGGAACATGGAAACCTCTCGGTTTGTCTGCAACATTATTCTGGCTTCAAAATAATGGCACCGGGTAATTAAGTATGAACATATTCTATTATTAGGGTACAGATCCCTTCCCTTACATTTGCTTAATTTCTTATTTTAAAAAGGAAAAGGAGTCCCATGTTTATTACGTAGATGGCCTTTATTGTTTCGAAGATGAAGGAAAGCCAAAGTAAAAGAGGAGGCAGCTCGATGGCACGTAAGTGAAACTATGTTACCATGGTAATGAAACTGTCATTTGCCACACTTTCCTCCTTACAGCGTTAGAGGTAACCTTATGAAGGAGAGTGAGAGAGTCCTCAAGCAGTCGGTTCCTACCTAAACCCCCACATCATGGCGATGTAGTGGCGCTGGTACAGCTTCTGCTGTATCCCGCAGGGGATTTTGGGCTGCTGAAGTCTCCGTGGGGCAAAGAGACTCTTATCCTCATGCCCTGGGGATATCGTTGGCACAAGTCTGTATTCATCCATGCAGTGGGATCAGGCCTGGGTAATGAGGTTTAGATGTGGCACATGCTGCACCCCTTTTCCCTTTACTACCCTGTTGTGCCCACTCCGTTTCCTGCCCCATGCCGCACCCCATGCCCCCATCAGCACCCCATTCTGCCATCACTCCCTCTTCAACCCCCTCCATGTCCTTCCACTGCCATCTACCTGCCCTGGACTCACTGGCGTAGCTAATGAAAGCGTAGCCCGATGCAGAGGGCAAAATGATGCCCCAGGAGTGATGTCACAACAGGAAATGACATCACAGTTGTATTTTCATTTTCTTGTGTTTTGGGCCCTAACGTTTGATAGAATGAAGATATTACATTCTGATTTGTCCCACTGCATTCTGCATTAAATTCCACACTGAATGGTATATAACATGATGGTATTATAAATGCGTAACAAGGTCTTCACAATTTTGGCCGCTAGTGTCAAACTCAGCTTGTTGCCCCTCTAAAGCTTGTTGCCCAGTGCAATTGCACCCACCTGCACTTCTTTAGCTACTCCCCTTCATGGACTTACCTGCTTCAGCGGGCCTCCCAATAACCGATGGCACCAGCAGGAAAGCTCCGGACTTCCATCCATTGTGCATGGGCTTTGCACTGTTACAAAGCTCTTTGTAGTCCTTTTGCAACAGCGCACTCCAGTGGAATGCACGTTCTGCTGGGGCAGGGCCTCAATAGCACTGGGCTGTAAATCTAGGAAGGACATTAGGTTCAGTGGCATATACTAGAAAGTAGGTATTTGAGTGACAGTTGTCGCAACATTGAATGATGTGGTGCATTCTTCAGAGGTTTTACCTGCTTGCCTCAAATTTGAGCCTGAGCAGAGCAAAGGGCTTGCCAATCCATAGAAGCCAAGAACTGATCTCATTAAAAATCAGTGCAAATCTGGCATAACTCCGCTGAGTTTGGAGATGCCATGCCTATCCATGCATATGCGAGCAACAATTCGGAACATTAATGCAAAAGCATGTCCACTCTTGCTTCAGCCGAAGTAAATGCATTGAAAGCTCTCTCATTGAAATCAATAGGAGCAGGTCCCTGATTAGTTTCTTTGTCGAATATCAAATTAGTTAATGGGCAAATGTGCACAATTTGCAAATTGAGTTAAGGATTTCTGGATTCTTCTTTTCAACAGAGGAAAGCAGACAGAGAAATAATAAAATTCATTGTGAACGCCAAGAAAAAAAGCTTCATAAGTTTCAATTCACCTTGAAGAGCCTCCAAGGTCTCATAAGTTTAATGTTTTGTTGGAGTCAAGCCATACAAAACAGTTATTCTGCTGCTGACATACATCAATCCAGTGTGGGATGTGCTGCACAATGATATTGGCTTACATATACGATACCAATTTAACATCCAATAGGGTCGGGATTTCACCGTTTTTACCCTATTTACTACATGTATCCATCCACCTCACCCTTTAAAAGTAGGGAGATGGATGCAGCAACTAATATCTAGATCGCTTTGTAAAAAAATGCTCTAAATAAAAATGGAAAATGGATATACTAAACTGCAGAAATGTTACCCTCTCTCTTCTAACATGAGGAAGGGTGCAGTCCTAACCCGGAATTAGGCTGGCAAAGTGTGGCTGGCACAAGGGCCATCATAAAGCGTGTTTGGACCACTTTCTTTGAGTCAGGGAGGATGGCGCACATCTGTGTGCTGGCCTCTCTGATTCCGAGAGTGGTCCAAACATATTTACAGTGGCCCTTGTGCCAACCATACTTTGCTGGCCTAACTGTGCTGGCCTAACTCCAGGTTGGGATGTGCTCTTAGTCTATCCTAACACTAATCTAAAGCTAGGTAGGACTTTGCCTGTGAGGGAAGTAGGTTAAGGTGAAATCTCAGGACAGATCATCCAAACTGGAGACCACTGTGCAACAACAAAAAACCCTTCCCAGCTATGCATACTGTTCTGGTGCTTAGTCCTTGCAGATTTTGCCTGATCTGGGCATAGGAACGATCTGGGCAGTTGCGTCTATGGCACAACATCCCAGCAGGCATTGCACCAGGACATCACCCATAGACACGATTCCCCAGAGCATCCTTATGGCCAGGTCTGGCGAAGACCACATTAATGGACAAGCAGAATAGTATATGCTGCTCATGGGGGGGGGGATTTGGGCGAACCCTGCTCCAAGGCAGAAGGTGCCAAACCCCAGCCCATGGGCCAGATCTGATGCCTGCAAAAACCCTTCCCCACTGTGCATGGTACTTACCATTCCCCGCTGGTGCCCATGATCTTGCCAGCTGATCTTCTCAGAAAGTCGTGCCGGGTAGCCCTTGCCCCAGCAGGCTTTTTATCCAGATTTCTGGGTGGAACCGACTGCTCAGAACAGCTTTCTGAAGTATAGCCCTGAAATACGCTTCCTTGGTGTATCAGGGCACCCAGTTCCCCTCCACTTCCTGCGTTGTTTCCCTTGCATCCGTTTCAGTGAGCCCCCTTGGATATGGGTCTGCCTGTCTTTCCTCAATGCTTGTAAAGTGCCATGTGTACAGATGGCACTATATGAACAAAGAAATAAGAAGCAGATGTTATGTTTGATTCCTCCCCCCCCCCAGTATTGTAAGCCACTCTGGGGACCAAGATCAAAAACTCCATCAAAACCTACAAATATCCAGAATTGTGATTAGGTAGCAACATATATTGTGCTAAATCAGATGCCCACCAAACAGTGGGAGATGATATGAATTTCTTTTTTTTCTGAGGCTCATTCATTTGTTTGTCTTCTCACAGATCTTATAGCATCAGAGAACCTTTCAGTTCTGCGCTGCTCACTTTCATTTGGTTGCCTTTGGTTACCTTGCAGCACCTGTAGCAAGCCTTTCGTTTCGATACTGCCAACTATCATGATCATGAGCATCGCACGTGTTCAGCAAGTTTGTTGCAGAATGATTTTTGGTAGGCTTTCTGGGTGACCTTCTGCCTGCAGATCAGTGGTGTCATTCTATAATGAAGTGCCGGAACGGTGGGCGGGACTTACCGCGTGATTGGCTGCGCGGTTCTGACGCATCGCCACCGTTCCGAGCCCCGCGCGGGCACCCCTGGCTTCGGAGGGGGTGCCCGCTTGCCTGGGTGGCGCGCTGGGTGCTGCGGAGAGCCGCGGAGGGGCGCGCCACCCGGAAGAAGCCCTCCGCGGTGGAACAGCAGGCGGCGACGCGTCGCGGGGCCCCTGTCAATCAAGGGGTAAGTCCCGCCTGCGTTCCGGCACTTCATTATAGAATGACACCACTGCTGCAGATGTGTTACAGGCAAGCGGGTCTTTCACTTCTAGGTCACAGAAGAGATAAGAACGGGGCAGGGGAGGGTGGTCCAGCTTGGGGAGGGGAGCCACATCCAACCCTCGGCCCCATCCTGCTTGACCCTGATCTGGACCACGCAGGGAACACGGATCTGCACCTGCTATACAGCAGGTGCAGATCTGAGTAGCCCAAAGGGCTGGCTGGCTGGCGCCTACCCCGGGGTTCCCGGCGCAGGTTAGGATTGTGCCCTGATTGACATGTGCATGTTTACTCACAAGTAGGCAAATGTGCCTTGCCTCTTATTGAAGGCCAGGCAAAGAGAAACACAAGGCCACCAGAACGATCATGATCTGATGAATGTGGAGCTGAACAAACAAATCAGAAAGCAGTTCCCCCACCACTGTCATAAAAAGGATAAAAAACAGAGGTTTGAGCAGCTGGCACAGTGAAACTTGTTTCTTTTAATCTCACCCAAATGCCTGGTGGGTCCCAAAAGTGTGTCACTTTAAAAAGGTGGCCGTCCTGGTGCTAAAAGATTAGGGAGGCACTGTAGTCTACCATATAAGCAGAGAATGCCAAGAACCTAAGTCTGAGAGCCCGATCCTGAGGGCTCTATCACCAGCGGTATGCTTGCCATGAATGTGCCATAAAAGACATTCACAGCACCATGGGAGGTGGAAGCACCGGTCCTGGACCAACGTAAGTTGGCACTGGAACTCAGCGCCGGTGCTCATCCAGGCCCGGCCAGCGGTATGGTATTTCGGAGTGGGGAAGGCAGGGAGTGGGCAGAACGGGGTGGAGGGAGGGGAGGATCGAGCCCAGGAAGCAGGGTGGAGACAGCAGCAGTCTCTGCCACCAAGCCAGCCGGTCTGACATGTGCCTCCTGACATGCGCCTGCTTGAATGTGGGCGCAGAGCCAAGGAGACCCATTGCCACTGGCTTCAATCTCCCCAGGGTAAGGGAGCAAATGGACCAATCTGGTAGTCTCCCGGCAGACTCAGGATCCAGCAGTCCCCATTTTGGTGGCGCTGTAGTCCTGAGCGCTGCTGGGTTCAGGATTAGGCTGTGCATATCTGATCTCCCAAGTTAAGAGAAAGCCAAGCTAAGTAACCCACCAGTGGAGAACGAGGAACTGGGAGGTCAAAGAACCACCTCTCCTGTTACAATGGAAGCATCCTAGGGAAGGCAGGCAGCAGTACCATGGCATGAATAATATACCAATGCAACATAAAATAATGTTCACTTGATGGTTAGAACAAAGGATCTCTAATCGAGCTAAAGAGGGCCAAACAGCATGTTACACTGAGCTCAATGCATAGTGTAATATATAGTTATACTAGCCATTCAAAGTGTTGTTTGCCTGGGTGTGTGTATTAATAATAGCAGTCATCAGGACCTTATAAGGATCCAGACCTTGCAGTGTGCAGGGAAGGGTTAACCCTGTTCCATAGTCCAGGTGGAAATTGCCTCTCCATCAGCTTCTATTTGCATTAAAAAAAATTCCTGTGGAGCAAGGGCATTTGGCGGGCTTTCCTGCAGCCAGGAGTTTACAATTGAACCAAATGTAGCCTCCCACCTGAGCCATTTGAACTGTTTCCAGAAGAAAAGGCGGACAGGCAGGCAGACTTAGAACTGTAGAACATTGTACAGAGATCTGCATGTGTGTGGCAGCTATTTTTTTAAGGCAGGGGCAGGCCAGATCTCTGCCTAACTAACATTATGGGAGATATATGGCTGTTACGGTGACTTGCATCTCCCCACCCCCACATCTTCCTTACATGCCCAGAGCTGTATAGCCCACCAATGCCAGTTTATTTTATCCCTCTCACACACTTCCCAATCCCACACATTGCCTTTTCAAAAGGCAGGAGGGAGGAGGGAGGAGAGGAGATATAAGCAGAGGCAAGGGCAGCTGTTAGCCGGATAGGCCAAGGAAGAGGAAAGGGCGGAAAATCAGTGGTGGGATTCAAATAAATTAACAACCGGTTCTATGATGTCATAGCTGGAGCCAAAAAAACCCGAAGGCAGCTGAGGTAAGCGAGTGGGCGGGGCCCGGCCATTTAACAACCGGTTCTATAGAACCTGGGCGAACCCCCTGAATCCCACCACTGGGCGGAATGAGATGATTGGCAGACATTGGGGTGGTGTCGTACACCACTCCACTCTCTGAAGGAGCGTCCTCACCTCATCCCAGTGCTATGGACCCCTGAAAGCCCTCCCACACCACAATATCTAATGAATGGAAAAATCAGGGAGTTTGCTAGGCCAGAAAAGAGAGATTCATGTAGGGTTACTGTCCAGCAAGAGATACGCTGTGTGTGTTTTGGTGCCACATGGACAGGTGCCTGGCCCCTGTAGGTGCAGTGGTAGCAAATTGGCTACTCCTGCATCCTATATGTGCCGCAGCAGCCATAGGAGGCACCTTGGGGGAAGGGGATATTTGCCCCCTTCCCCCAGGTAAGGGTGCCAGCCCACCAATGGGCCTCCTCAAGTCTGCGCTGGCAATTTTGCTGCATGGCTCAGCAAGGAGGATAGCATCTGATAGTGAAGGCCACCACTGGTCCCACCCTGCTGTGCCCCTGCTGGGGCCTGGTGCTAAACCTGTGATAGTGGTAAGCTCTTACAGCCGGTGGTAGAAGTGCCTTACGGCACATTTGCAACACTAGCACTGGGGGTAAAGGCTTACCGCAAGAGCTGGGGGGTATCGGATTGGGCCTTGAATCCGTATACCTCTTGAACTCCTCTCATGTGAGTGCCTTGAAGTTTCACTGTGCATTTCATTGCTTAAGAAAAGAAGAAGAAACAGCAATAGAGGATCTTTGCTGCAAGGAATGTGCTCTGCATTAGAAAAAAAAAGATATTTTATGAGATGTGAATTACTAAAGTAGGAATATTAAAAAAAGAAAAGACATTCATTTGCTCTTTTCTTGTGCTGGATGACAGTATCTTCAGATTTACTGCCCACATTTAGTAACAGGCACACGTGGGAGCAATGACAAGTGTGAATCGGTGCATTTGTGTAGCTCACATTGCAGTGCCTCCCCTCAGCTGGCAGCCTTGTGGAGGAGGCTGAGTGATAAATTGATCAACCCATTTTACTTTTCATTTTCCTGTGCTGATTTTCCGACATTAAACCTACCAGAATGAAAGGATAGTTCCCTGTTATTTAAAGCTACAGACTGCTGCCACAAAGAGACACAATCCTGACTTTTTCAATCTATTCTCATAAGCTTATTCCAAAAGATATAATGGAATGTCACAAGGAAAATCAACATGTCACTGCTCCCCAAAGGTACTGGCAGCTTAAGGGATGGTGTCAATGCAGTGAGGGTTATTTGTGTCATCATATAATAATGGAAAAGGATGTTAAACTAAGGCAGTGGTTCCCAAACCGTGCGCAGCATTGTTTCAGGGTGCCACAGGAAACTCACAGAAGTGCTGCAGGATGTCCCTAGAATCCTCTTCCTACCATCTCTACCAGCAGTGGCCATCTTGGATCATGTGATTCTCATGAGCTCTCTCATGATCCAAGATGGCAGCACTGCCATGGCAATAGGGAACCTTGGAGGAAGGGTGACATGACCATGGTAATTTTGGGGACCATTGAATTAAGAGGAAAGCCCAATTCCTGACACTTAACAGTATGCATTATAACTACATTAAGGGTATTTCCAGATATGGAAAAAGAGCGAGAGTTAAATTAGTACTTAGTAGCAGTAGTGTCATTCAGTAACAAGGAGACGGAACGCGAGGCGGGACTTACCCCTTGATTGACAGGGAGCCCGCGACGCGTCGCTGCCTGCCTTTCCACCGCGGGGACTCCTTCCGGGTGGTGCGCCCCTCCGCGGCTCTCCTAAGCACCCAGCGCGCCACCCAGGCACGCGGGCACCCCCTCCGAAGCCAGGGGTGCCCGCGCGGCGCGCGGCAAGGCGGCGACGCGTCAGAAACGGGCAGCCAATCAGGCGGTAAGTCGCACCTCGCGTTCCGTCTCCTTGTTACTGAATGACACTACTGCTTAGTAGCACTGAATTTACCCAGTGCCAATGATGGACATAATAATATCCCATTTACAATGGTCCTCTTGATTATTTTAAGACACAGAGAATCCCTGGAAGGCACATGATACAGGTCTACTACCCAAGTTTGACCAAAATCTTGTGCATGCTTTCCTGGGAGTAGGTCTCATTGAACAAGATGGGACTTACTCCTGAGTAGTCAAGCTTAGGCTTGGGCTGCAAAATACATTTCATGCAGCACACCACCTGATGAGCTTTGCCAATTTGCCCCTAACTACAGCCATTTCAGAACTGGGTACAGCTGATATCTTCACCCCATTAGCACTGCCACCAATGGCCCCTTCAACAGGCCTCCGGCACTGCGCCAAGGAACCTGGGTGGCTGGAGCCTCACCTCATCTCTCAGCTGGGGTGAGCCAGGGCTGGACAACTGGGCCATCCATGCCCTGCCACTGCTCTCCTGCCACCAGGTAAGCCCAGTATCCTGGCCTTGTGGTGGTGGGGTAGGCACTGGGGTGACAAGGTCCCTCCCTCCCTGTGTCAGCACTGCATGTGTCTGGTTACTCTGAAACTTCAGCATTTGGCCTTCTCCCTAAAGCTTGTGGAACCTTTGGTTTCCATGCAACCAGACCAATTCAAGATGCTGCAAGACGGGCCTGTATCATTCTTACTTGGCATGCACCCAGGATGACATGCTGTGACGTCCATCTCGGGGGCAGGACTGACAGGTTGTGAAGGGCTGGTGGGCGGTTTGGGGGTCCCTAGGGGGTTCAACCTGGTGCAAATAAGCCTTCTCAGCCTTCAGAAGACTTTTGCAGGTTTACCTGAGTTAGCACCTTTACATTCATCAAGCCCTGTTTGACCATCAGGAGGTCCCGGCACTGTTCATACAGAGTAGTGTCGGTGCCTTGCACCCAGTAGTGTCATCTTACCGGTACGCTGGGCGGGTCTTCCGGGTGATCGGCAGCGCGCTCGCTGCGTTCCGTTGCGTAATGGCGAAAGCCTGCCCACCCGCTGTGGCGTACCAGTAAGATGACACTACTGCTTGCACCCCTGTACCCCTTGTCTCTGTTGACTGTCTTTGCTACCCCAGAGGTGGACAGTGGTTGAGTCGACCTTGGGAAGTCACCTCAGGGGGGTCCTGAGCCCTGCTGGGTAGTGGAGCTCCCTTAGCTGGGGCCCGGCGTTACCAAGGGGCCAGGATCACACACAGCAGGGTTGTTGCAATAGGGGAATGCCCCTGTCCTATTGTGCTCCGTGGTGCTCCTGGGGCTTCCTTTGGAGCCAGGGCACCCTGACCTCGGCCCCCATCCTTGGTCCATGCTGGGTCCCCAATCCAGACCCCAGTGGGGTGGTGGGGAGTCCTTCCAATCCCCTCCAGGTATGGGTGAGGTAGCATGCAAGGGGAGGGAGATCTGCAACCTCCCTGGGCCCCCCTCTCCTCGGCCTTCCAGCTAGAGAGAGAGCGAACTCTTCCCAGCGTGGCCGGGTTCCTTATGAGCTGCCCGGCCAGCCAGCTGGGCCCCTCCCTTTCCTGTGAGGGTGGGACTTCCCCTGGGACCTCCCCCAGGGCTCACATCATGGGTTGGCTCATTACCATCACCTAGCAGACTGCTTGAGGCCTTGGGAGGCCTCAGCTTGGCCTGCGCTCCCCTGGCCCAGCGTGCTCTCACCCCTGGACTGGTAATTCAGGGAAAGGCCTTGCAGGTGGTCCCTTGGTGGCCTTGACCAGGCACGTTGGCTGGTCTCGGTACCCCTGAGGTGACACATGCATATGTTTAAAACAATACGTCAGGCAACACAAAGGCTACCTTTCCCCACACATCTCTACTCTTTCCACAAACATGACTCTACCTATTCTGTGGGATCTTTTAGGGGTTTTTTGAATCCCAGAGTTCAGTTGGTGGTGACCCCTGCACTATTGAATTTCCTGTCCTATGAGGTGCTATCAGCGGTGTTATGCTGCCGGAATGCTGGGCGGGACATCCGGGTGATCGACAGCCCACCCGTCGCGTTCCGGAGCGTTCCGCCGTTTACGTAACGTACGCAAGCGGCGTAATTGGTTACACAAATGGCGTAACGCTTCGGAACGCGATGGGCGGGCTGTCAATCACCCGGATGTCCCACCCAGCGTTCCAGCAGCATAACACCGCTGGGTGCTATGGTTTCCTTACTTCTGGTGTTTCAGTGGTGGCTGAAGAGCTTCCTCTTTTGCTAGATTGTGGATTTGGTACCTGAGGTTTTGAATATCTATTGGTTCCAAACCCGCGGGGTGGTCCAACCTGGGCCAAACAGAGGGTGTTCTGAGGGCCAGGGAGGTTTAGAATGTCCTTTGTGGGCAAAAAAGCAACATCTGGTGTCTTGGAGCACAGCTCCGGTCTTGTTTGGAGGATTTTGATGCCCTAATCTGCTGGTTTGACTATCTTCAGGTTTTGATATCCATGGGGGTTCCGTTCCCAGAACCCCTGTGGCTAACAAGGGCCCACCATATTACACTATAATTTTCTGCTGTAACTCTGCTGGGTTTATGGTATTAATTGTCTCTTGCTATCCTTATTGGTGTTTTGCTACTGATTTTTTTTTTTTACAGTTTTCATGTTTGTATATTGTAAGTTGCTTTGAGTCTGATGGGAAGAGCAAGATGCACACGCACACACAGTATATTTGCTCCAGTCATTCAGACAGGAACAAACACCTCCATGATTTACATCAGGCATTCTTAAAACAACAATACTCACCTGGAAAACATGAAGAAGCAGATTGACAAAGTCCAACAGGTTGGGAATCATCTGCTATAGGAGAGATCCAACTGATAAAGCAATTGAACATCACTTGCCAGCTAAGTTCGTAGCTAAAACCTCTCCAAAGAATCATTAAGAGTATACAGCTCATTCCTGGAAACAATTTTTCCCTTCCACAGGCATCAGACAATAGGCCTGTCCTTGCCTTCAAACAGCTCCCAACCTGAAGCAATTAAACACCAGCAGCAAAGGCCACCAATTCAAAATACAAAGACAGGAATAAGATAATTGAGGAACATTGGGCCCCATTTTGCGAGTGCCATATTCACCTGATCAAATGACATCATTCTTACAATAAACATGTAGCTAGCTGAAATATTTCATTTGAAGACGTAATTAAGTGCAATCCTAGTTAGGCTGGCACAGTTAGGCAAGCAAAGTTTGGCCAGCACATGGGACACCGTAAAGTATGTTTGGACCATTCTTGGAGTCAGGGAGGACACCACACAGACGTGCGCGATCCTCCCTGACTCTGACAGCGTAATCCTGCCTTAGACGTACCGTTGACGCAACATCTTTGCGTTGACGCTACATCATTAGGGAGCCTCCCTTGCGTCAGCCGAACTCGGGAGTTTCTGGGAGGAGGGAGGGCAGGGAATGGGCATTCCTGGGTGGGGGGAGGGTGGGCTGTGGGCGTGCCAGCAGGCATGCCGGCCCGGGATGGGGGCGGGCCTTGGAATTGACCATAAGGCTGAATCCAAGGCCGAATTCTATGTGGCCCCTATTTGGGCTGTGCGGTCTCCTCGGATCTGCGCCTGCGGTTTAGCAGGTGCAGATCTGAGGAGCACACCAGGGAGGTTGGAGCATCCCCTCGGGTAAGTTGTGTCTTACTTCGACACAACCCCACTGTCTCTTCCACCTGCTGTGTTTTTAAAGCTGAACCATGTGAATTGTGTTTTTAACCAGATGTAAGATGCGAACAACCTTGTTCTCAGTCTCTCGACTGTTAGGAGCTGGAAAGATGGCATATACATGCTCAGATAGAGAAAAAGCTAAAACAAATCAAAATGTCTGAGTCTGGAAGTGACAGTAAAAATAGACAGGCATTGCAGTACTTACATTAATCATAAAAAAGATGTCACATTTTGCACACCTGTAAGAATATTATTTCTCCTATGTAGAAAAATACACTTGTATACTGTATACAGGGAACATTTCCAATGCACTTCTTCCTCTTGAAGAATAAGGTGAAGAGGACAAACAAAGTTGTATTTCTGAAATCAACCTTCACATGCAATACTTTTATACTGGGATCTCTCTCTCTCTCTCTCTCTCTCTCTCTCTCTCTCTCTCTCTCTCTCTCTCTCTCTGGGACATACTTTGTTACAATAGGACTTTCGAAAGCACCTAAATGCAAGTAGATAAATAGGGACCACTTTGGTGGGAAGGTAACGGCGTTCCGTGTGCTATGGCGTAAAGTCATGCTGGCCACATGACCACGGAAGCTTGTCCTTGGACAAAATGCCGGCTTTACAGGCTTTGAAACGGAGATGAGCACCGCCCCCTACAGTCGGTCACAACTAGACCATTCGGTCGTGGGGAAACCTTTACCTTTTTATCAATTTGAAAACCAGGACTTTAATTTAGGTGAGTTTAATTTAGTTTACCCTACTTGGAACATTCTGCCCTTAATCTTTAATGGAGTCTCTTGGGCAAATGCATTGCCTTTTGGGCAGAAACATCTGTGAAGTTTATCTTTCAGTCCAAGATCTACAGTGATAACATGTACCTTTCTTGAAAACAAAGAGAAGTCAAGAGCAAACCAAGATAACAAGCTGAACATCAGGTATGAAGCTGGAGGAAAAGCGCCAGCTCAATCATAGGACGTTGCCTTATACCAAGTCAGTTTCTTGATCCATTGAGCTCAGGAACGACAACACAGACTGGCAGTAGCATCGTAAGGTTCTGGGCAGACAGTTTTCTCTGCTGTACTTGGAGATATTGGGGATTGAATCAGGAAATGTACGTGTGTAAGGCAAGCACTCTATAGTTGTGTATAGTTAGCCCTTGGCCCACTTCTTCATGAGTAGCTTTAGAGGGTGCGATCCTAACCTGGTGTTGCACTGGCACAGACCAGTGTTATTGCAAACGTGCCATAAGGTGTATCTGCGCCGCAGATTTGGTCCCTGGGCTGGCGCAAGCAGCAGCGCCTGCTCAGGGGTGCTGCCACACCTGTCAACTGCACTACTCGAGCGCCAGCTTAGCATTTCTGGCACAGGCCAGTGTGAGGGTGTGCCAGAGACAGTCAGGAAGTGTAGCGGGGCAGTGCCATGGATGGAGATGGGGCAGAGACGGGACATGGCCATTGGGCCATTTCCGAACTCCTGTCCCCAGGTGGGGTGGCCCTGACTCCTGGCCACGTGGACTTGAGCCCACTCTTTTGTGGGCACAGCTCTGAGCAGCCCCATAGGACTGACTGGGGCTTACCACCCTTGGGATAGTCTTAAGTTTTTACTGGTTGCCCTTCGGGAGCCAGATAGGAATATTTTGCTTCCCTACATGATTGGCAGATTGGTAGAATTACGATTATTACTTACCCCAGACTGTTGCCTTGAGTTGTAGTGTTATGTTTGCCAAGTTGGTCACTTCTGTCTGACAGGTGTAATGAGCAACTGGGATTAAGAATTGGGATTCAGTGTACATACTAAGGTGTACAAGGGCCAGAGGGGGAGCCAGAACTGTTCCCAGGAGGCTGCATGGCTCAAGGCAGGCAGAATAACTTGGCTGCCTTCAAAGCCTTGCCAGAGGTTGGTGGGGAAAACAAGGGGTTGGCAAGAGGCTGGGGTGCTAACATCCAAAATCAGTTGTGTGTGTCTCTCTCTCAGGGCATATAAAGGGGAGGAGTTTACTAATTATGAATCACCGCAGGATGTAAACTGAATTGAATTGGTAATCAAAAAAGTGATCCATTCCGTACCAATGAATTGACCTTGTCTCAGGTTGTTTATGAGGGTCCTAGGGTATTTAGGGATATAAGAAGAGCCCAGCTATATTAGGCCAATGGCCCATCCAGTCCAACTTCCTGTAGCTCACAGTGGCCCACCAGATGTCTCAGGGAGCACACAAGACTACAAGATGCCTGCATCCTGTTGCTGCCCCATTGCATCTTTTTCTTTTCTTTTTCTTCTCTATTTGCTTCCTGGATTATTGTGTCCTGGTCAAATAAGTCCCTATCATTGTTGTGCCTAGAGCACATTGTGTCCTACTATAGCTAAACAACAAACCCCATGTTATGTATCCTAAGCCTCTTACCCCAGCACTAACCCTACCCTACTTTTGCATTTTGAAAATTAAAAAGTACATCTAATATAAATATACATATATTGGGACACAAACACTGATGTTCCATTGGCTAGGAGGATCACGTGCCCCCAGGTGGTGCGTCTGTGGCACCTGTGGGAGTGGCGCCATCTCCATCTCTGCTGAGCCACTGCCACCTGTCTTCTGGAGCCTTCCCAAGGGGTCTAGCCCTCCAAGGGCAGAATGCAAGGCAAAAATAGCAAGGCAAAAAAATAAAGAACTAAACCAAAACCATTTCAAGGGAGAAACATAGCAAAACTAGTATAATGTGGTTGAGAGCTTACTGTTCTCCTTTTTTGCTGAGGAGAATGTACTTGCTATACTGCACTGTAGGTTCATTGAACCCAGTGATGTCACCCAGCAGGAACGCGCCAGAACGGTCGTTCCTGAACCTAATCAGGGCTGGCTCCGCCCAGTTCTCCGTTCTGGTTCTTGGATCTGTTAGATCCCACCACTGATTGAACCCCCTCTTACCTTGCAGGGGGCCATGAAGCATTACTTCCAGTTTTCCAACGAAATGGGCAAATGGGCCAGGATTGCAACTGAACACAAATATCCGGAATACAAAAAGAACAGACCTAGATGTCCATTTCTGGGATGCATTTGACTGGGACACAGTTGTCCAGGATGCAGTGGCCCGTTCATGGTTTTTGAGGGGTGGCAGGGTAAACCCTTATCCTCAAATAGTGTGCATGTGGAGCCCAACTACATTGAGGACACAATCCTAACCTGGAGTTAGGCTGGCACAGTTAGGCCAGCAACGTTTGGCTGGCACAAGGGACACTGTAAAGTATGTTTGGACCACTCTCGGAGTCAGAGAGGCCAGCACACAGACATGCGCCATCCCCCTTGACTCCAAGGGTGGTCCAAACGCTCTTTACGGTGGCCGTTGTGCCAGCAAAACTTTGCGGGCCTAACTGTGCCAGCCTAACTGCAGGAGCTCTGAGAATGGTATATGTAAACTGAAGAACTAACACACGAAAGACAGTCTCCTTCATGACATTTGTTGTTTTTTTTAAAAAAAATAGCAAGGCAAAAAAATAAAGAACTAAACCAAAACCATTTCAAGGGAGAAACAGAGCAAAACTAGTATAATGTGGTTGAGAGCTTACCGTTCTCCTTTTTTGCTGAGGAGAATGTACTTGCTGTACTGCACTGTAGGTTCATTGAACCCCCTCTTACCTTAAGACAGCAATCTACTTGAGGTAAGGACATGTTGCTTGTTACAGTTCACACTTTGTACAGCACTCTGAAAGACCAAGAGGTAACGGTAAAAGAACGAGCTTGGTCCTGTTTAATTCCATGCTTTATTTAACTCCTTCTCCCACATACACTGAGATTTCTAATTTCGCGTTTAGGGCTTTATAATTAATTACCGGATTTAGGCCTAGAAATGGACTTGGTGCCAGCATTGCTGTTTAAAAACTGGATCCTACTTTGTAGCTGAGAAATGGTATGTTTCTATTTATTTATTTACTCCATTTATATCCAGACTTTCTCTCCACAGGGCACTCAGAGCAGCTGCTTTTTGTACTTATGCTGCATTCTTTTGTACCATTGGCTGCAGAAGCTTTTCTTTCAATTTAAAATTGAGCATGGGGGGAAGCATGATCGGGAGCAGGAGAGCAGAGGCAAAGTTCTCAAGCCCCCCCCCCCACCTCTACCATGGTTTTGCTCCATTTCACCCCCCGCCCCTGGGCAAGTAAACAAGCTTGCCCAGTCACATTACATATACCTGGCACAATCATGAGCAATGCATAAGCGCCTCTTTTCAGCATATAAAAGCCTCAGGAACTTTTTTTCTAGGCTGAAGAGCCCCAAACACTGCAGCCTTTCTTCATAAGGAAGGTGCCCCAGCCCAGTAATCATTTTGGTTGCTCTTTTCTGCACTTTCACTATGTCCTTTTTGAGATATGGCAACCAGAATTGTATGCAATACTCCAGATGTGGCCTTACCATCGATTTGTACAATGGCATGATAATATTGGCTGTTTTATTCTCGACCCCTTTTTTAATTATCCCAAGTATTGAACTGGCCTTCTTCACCACTGCTGCACACTGGGTTGACACCTTCCTCAAGTTGTCCACCAGCACCTGAAGATCTCTCTCCTGATCCATCACAGACTGCTCAACATCCATTAGCCTGTATGTGAAATTTTGATTTTTTTTTGCCCCAATGTGTATTGTTTGTCTACGTTGAAACGCATCTGCCATTTTGCTGCCCATTCCCCCCAATTTTGAGAGATCCTTCTGGAGCTCTTCACAATCCCTTCTGGTTTTCACTATCTGGAAAAGTTTAGTGTCACCTGCAAACTTGGCCATCTTGCTGCTTATTCTGGTCTCCATCATTTATGAACAAGTCGAAAAGCACCGGTCCCAAGACGGATCCTTGGGGCACTCCACTTTTCCTGCACAGCACATCTCTACAGGTGTCGTGCTCTCCCCAGTCCTCTAAGGGGGTGGTCATATCCTCCTATAAGAACGTAAGAAGAGTCCTGCTGGATCAGGCCAAAGGCCCATCTAATCCAGCTTCCTGTATCTCACAGTGGCCCACCAGGTGTCCCAGGGAGGCACGAGACAACTTGCATCCTGTTGCCCACTCCCTTGCACCAGGCACTCTGAAGTAGGCTACTACTTACTAATGTAAGGAGGTTACACGACCCATCAAAATCATCAAATAACCCATCACTCATTAAATAATCTAGCCCAAATAATACTCTACCTAGCCTATAAAAGAGTTTCCTTTAAAAACAATGCAAGAAGGCACACCTCCAGGACTGGGAAGGAAAAGAATTGAAAACATCTACACATAAGCAGCTTTTCCATATACTGAACTTGGAATCAGTGTCCAAAGACCACTCTCACATGGGCATACAGCGTTCCTTATGAGCATGATGGAATACTACCAAGAAAGTTAACCCTCTGGCCAAGACAATTACAGCACCGTTCTTGCCACCGTACCACCCATTCTACCAATTGCTCACAAAAATTTGGACAACTCTTGACCAATATCAGACAGTCTCTGCTACCCAATATTGCCCCAAATAGCCAGGCAACTTGGAAGCTAAGTTTCAAACAGGTGGCCTGGCCTACACCTTGGTCATGGTCTTCCTTAAGTGAATGGAGGTAACATCTGACCCCAGCCCTTCCCCGCACCTGGCAGGCTCTTCTGCCCCCTGACCTGCTCTAGTCCCTGGAAGCAAATCTGGCACTGTGGGGTCCTCATGCCACTATCCAAGCTGCTGTTACCCCGGCAGTTCCAGTTTGCTGCCCGGGGGGCTGTGGTTGGGGGTCCTTCTTTTCCAGGGCCAGGCTCTGGGGCCGAGTCTCGGTGCTGCCCCCCATAATAGTCAGTCTCATTGTCCTGCTGCGACGAGTAATCGGCGAAGGGGGGCCAGCTGCAGCCACTGCATCCCAGCACTCCCCGGCTCCAGGCTCGGACTCTGAGCAGCCCTGCCGCATCAACACCAGCAGCTTCAGCTCATTGAAGAACATGCAGATCTGGTCCTTGAACATCATTTACCTCCTCCGGCGGTGGTGGCGGCATTAGCAGCAATGGCAACAACAGCAAATGGCGGCAGTGCTTCGCTTTGGGGGGTGGGAGTTGGCGAAGAGGTGAGGTGGGAGGCCAAGGGCCCTTAGCTGCACCCCTGCCCTGCATCAAGGGATGGGAAGGGGGAGGGGGTTGCAAGGGAGAGGCCCGGGGCCCATAGAGGTGCGAGTGGGGAGCAAGACTCGGAACTCTGCACATCTCGGGCACAAAAGGTGGGAGAGGTCCTGGCTACACCTGGGAGGCAAGTGGCGTGTTTACAGGCCTGTGTGTGTGTGTGCGGGGGAGGGGGTTGCAACCAGGGAGGAATGCAGGAAGGGAACGGGGGTTGCGATTGGTTAGAATGGCAAGAGAGGCCTTTTGGATGAGAATGGCGAGGAAATCAGACCAGGCCAAAGGTTGTGCAGGCATGGGGGTGCACCGCTCAGTGGGGGTGCCAGATATTGGGGGCTGAGCCCCCCAAAAAATTATTGAGGGTGCCCTCAGCCCCTGGCCCCCTCAGAGTCGGCACTATAGATCAGGAGGTACACTCCGAATAGTTCTGCTGCAACAGAAACACTGTTGAGACATTCTTATTTATCCAAACAAAAAAACAAACCTGCAAAGCATGCAGCGTGACTCCAGTTAGAGATTTTTATTTTTTTTAAACAATGTGATTCAGTTATTAGAAGTTTGGGGAACACAGCTTCAGCAGTATGAAAGAGAAAAACAAACCACAACTTGTCAACTAATTATCCCAGCTATGTTTCCCTGATGTGCTTCCTACCTGGGCGAAGCGAAGACCACAAATCACCATGTACAGCTGAACTCTGTACTTGACCTGAATTTAAGGCCCTTTGAGCTTTGATCCTACACACATTTTAAGTACATTTCATTGAAATAGAGAATTTGCTTCCAAGAAATATGCTATTGCTGAGGACGTAATTCCATTGAGTTCAACAAGAAAAAAAAGAAGACTGCAATCACGAACACACTCATTACCCAGTGCTCCCCAAAATGATCATACAAGACAGGTATATATTGAAATTGTATAACAAAAACACCTGCAGCAGGGAGCCTAACTCCAACCCCCAAGCACCTAGGCCATTAAAGGGAAAATGGTGGCACCTGTCTACTTCCCCTGCCAATCATGGGAGAAACCACTTTGCTCAAAGCTACCTTCTCCAAGAGAAAGCTTATCACAGACAACCTCCAAAGAGGTCGAGGCAAATGGACTGTGCCACTTCCAACAGGCTAGAAAGCCTAGCAGGTGTCTTTGCATTCAACCAGAGGGCTTGCCCGCCAGCCTCACTGAGCTTGAAGACATCATCTGAGAGGTCCTGGCCCATTGACCTTGCTGACCTCAGGGTGAACACCGCATGATAAATTACTGCCTCTGTGGCCGACATGACACATGCCTAAAATGACCACAAAATAATACACATTGGGAATGGCCTTTTAAAAGCCAACCCAACACCAGTCTGGAGTAGATGAAAAAATGAACCAGCCCTAGGCCAACCAGTGGCCAAGGAGCTGTGGTTTCCTGTCCTAATTACAATGTCCTTTCAGGATCCCTGGGCAATTCCAGCTCACCCTGCTCTGAAACAGGAAACAGCTGTAGATTGGGGTGCCTGGCAACGTAAGACGTATCAACTACAATGCTGGAAATTTGGGCACAGATTCCATTATATCCCACAAACACTGACAACTAACCACCAAAAACCATCATATCCTGGCAATAAATTCCCTGAAAATTCTATTACTGGTTGCATTACATTAGAGCGTTGGCACATTTCTGTACCTTGAACGAGTAATGTAGTTCTTACTGATCATGCTCGAAAATAGACACCATGGTCCAAAATTGCTCCAACAGTTGTCTAGGCAACAGGCCTTCCTCAAATTGGAGGGGTGTGTTGCATAATCCTTAAAATAGTTTAGCAATCCAATTCTTCAAATATTGTTTAACCCCCAACTCCAGGGAATGCCATGGCAGAGAAGCAGTTTGTGGTTTGGAACCTGAAAGCCCTGTATGGTTTCTTCAATTCCATCAGCACATGGTACGTATTCATTTAATTATAAGTGATTATTTGCATCTGCTGTCATATTAAACATAGCAGCAGGAGGTCCACCATATCAGTATGCATTCTGAATAACTAAGCATGTTATGTAAAGGCAGAAAAGATGGGGTTGCATTATCAGAACTCCACCGCAGCTGTGGCTATCTCATCTAGCCAGCTGTTGTCTCTCCTCTGCTAAATACAAAAGCATATGTTTCTTGACATAAATCAGAAGCTTTGGCAAAACCATTGACAACTCCTTTATTTACTAATAAATATTTGTCACCTGTGTAGCTTACCCCAAGTGTTTAAAATACTGGAAGGTATCAGTCATGGCAAAATCTTTCACACTGGCCCTAGCAAAATCTGGCCCACTTTGCCAGATTCTCTTCTGTGGTGATTTTTCATAACAATCCGTCATGAACCGTCAAGACTCCCTGAGGCATCTGGTGGGCCACCATGAGATACAGAAAGCTGAACTAAACTGATCTTTGGCCTGATCCAGTGGGACTCTTCTTATGTTCTTATGTAAGACCATAGTGATATGGTATTTCTTCACTGCATTTCAGGGAAACCCTACTTTGGTTTGGTTGGTCCAGAAGTGCCAAACATAAGGCCCATGGGACCAGAAGCAGCCCATGAAAGGTCTTTATCCAGTCCTTGGACTTTGCCAGTACCACCATCAGCTGCTCTCAGTTGTCCTAAATGAGGAAAAAAAAATGCATAGCCACTTCATGGCCAGCTTAATGACATCACTTCCGGCTTAATGACATCACTTCTGGCTCAAAGAAGCCATCATGAATGTGTGAAAGAAGCCCACTGTGTGAAATGCGTTCAACACCCACAGTTATGCATTTATGTTGATTCCAACCTAACTAAAAATGACAAGAAACATGTTTGAAACAGGACTTTTCTACGCCCAGGCTGATGGATACTGTACCCTCTTGGGGGGAAAAACAAAACAAAACAAAAAAAACAAAACTTGTCCACTTCTCTGGAATGGTGAGCAGGTGGCATTTCCCCCACCCACTGTCCATGCCAGATATGATTGACACACATGAGACACAGAGACAGCCTTGTAGAGCATCCTGGGAAATTGTTGAGATAACCTCGGGCTGTATCACAAACCCCATGCTTCCAGCAGAGACAACAGATGGTGAAAACACCATCGTGTTACCATATCAGATGCAGTCGGGGCTGTCTTTGAATTACTATTTGTTCTCTAATTCAAGCAAACATCGAGTGATATTACTTTATTCCTGTTTTCACTATTGACACTTTGTGACATGAAACATTATTAGATATTTCCATTTTAATAAGAATGCCTGCACATCTCCACAGAGCAGGAGAAGAAAACACAATCTGTGGTTTATAGAATAATCCAGAATCTCCTTGCTTTTGACCCCTGTTTCACTGAGTTCATCCAGATGTACAAATATTGTTATAACTTACATACAACAAGCTAGATTTCTGATTAATAGATCAACATCAGACTGGATACCTGTTGCTTGAGAAGCTTTTTACATGTAGTTTAGGGCATGTATATGCACTTGTTTGCGTGTGTATACTGTATGACTCTGGATGCATGCTAGGACAGCATGCATCAGGCCAATTTTGTGAAATTTGAAATGGACTGATGGCAAGAAACTTCAAGGAAGACCACAACTTCGGTTCTTCAAAGCCACTGGCATAGCAAATGAAAGTGTAGCCCAATGCAGAGGGCAAAGTGATGCCCTGGAAGTGATGTCACAACAGGAAGTGACATCATAGGTGTATTTTCATTTTCTTGGATTTTTTTTTGGCCATAACGTTTGAAAGAACGAAGATATTATACTCTGGTCAGTTTCATTGCATTCTGCATTCAATTCCACATGGAATGGTATATAATATGATGGCATTATTCATACATACCAAGGTTTTCACAATTTTGGCCACTAACGTCAAGCTCAGCTTGTTGCCCCCCTAAAACTTGTTGCTCAGTGCAATTTCACCCCCCTGCTTTTCTTTAGCCCCTGATCAGAGCAATACTTAGCTGGCTGGCATAAGCGACATTAAAGAAGTGTCCCAAATTGTAACTGTCCTCATAACCCCCCTGGGCACATCTAACTAAGAATGGAAGGCCTGGTCTCCGGAGCTGGTCTAGTGTTCATCACTGCAGCCTCAGCGAGTTGCAAAACAACAGAAACAACCATCTTGCTGCCAGGGTGAGTAATCGAGGGCCATCAAGGAAAACAAAAAAGATGTCATTGACCTCATCAAACAAAATTCTTTCCTATGGGAATTTAGGGTATAAAAATCTGGGTCACAGACTCCTTGTGTTGGTCCTCATGAGTAGGTTTCTTTTTTTACCTGCTGGCATTGTGTCAAGCAAACCCCCTCCCCCCCCCAAGTTCATCCACTATGAAAGAACTGCTATGCCAACCAGCACTCAGGACAGTGATCAGACTACTCTCTTCCTTTCGGTGGGTGGCAGGCACACAGAGTCTCTGGCCATTTCTGCCGGCAGCTCTGATGTGCATGATGGCAGTGCACCGTTTGTGGACGAATGGCAGGAGATTTGGAGATCCACTACCATAGGTCCCCTGTAGGATTTGGCCATTAGTCTATTTTTAATTGCTTTAGGGGAGGCCTTACGATTAGCCCCAGACTCCCACTGAGAAATTCCTCTTAACCAATCCTTCAATCCAAGATAAGTGGGGGGGGGGGCTGTGCATATCTTGCGTGCACCTGGGCAGGTCTCCTGATTTCCCTGTGTTCTGCAATTCTTACCTCTTCTTCTCTTCTTTCCCCACTCTCATTTCCTTTCCTTCTACCTAGACACCACTGCCTAGAGAACACTAGGTCTCTTCTACCTAAAGACCCAGCCTTGCAAGTGACTGTTGAATATATTTCTTTGTGTTTTATTTTTGATCCCCTTCCCTACTAAACGATAATTATACCCCATACCTACAGTGATCTCTTTACACTTTTAACCTTCTCTCCCTCTTCTTTGCATGCTATTTCAATGAGTGGTACCATTAGCTAATACCATTCGGTGTCCCCCCCCCCCCACACACACATGTAAAAAGATATCTCCTTAGTACACATGCCATACATCTTTTAAAACCATTAATATACCCTCTCTTTTACTTGTTGCTGCTTTCCTTAGTCCCGGGAATGGTTCTGCTCTCATGAGAAGTATAACATGCGATCTGGACACTCACATCAGTTCCATAAACTGGAAGGTATATTTTAACGTTTCAGAGATCATGGACATAAATGTGTTCACTCCCTGCTCCTGCGTGACAACACTCTAGTGAGTTGGTCTTTGCCATGATTGAACAGAGTGGCCAAGTCCAGAACATAGTTTTTCAGATTTCTACATGGACAGCCAGAGAGCTTTCCAGCAACACTTTCCTTTCATACCACCAGACGTTTTGATAAGCAGGTAGTCTCCTTATGTTTTGGCCTCGGAAAGTAGATAGCCTCCATTGCCCTATCAGCAGGGCCTGCTCTAGGATGGGCAATGAGGCGCATTCCTGCAGGGCCCCCCACTCTCCCAGCAGGGCCCCACTCACCAAGAAAAGCATTTGTGGTGCTACATATGGCACCTGGAAATAGTTGGTAGTGACATAATGACATCATTGCAGATGAGGGCAGAAGATTTAGTCGAGAGGGTTACTGTCTCCGTTTGCCTGAAGATAAGAGCTGAAGATCTGAAGGTCACCAGTTCGGGACAGCCGGAAGTCTCTGTGAGCGGCAGACCTCGTTAATTGCGACTGATTAACAGCTGAGCTTCGGCTGCCTTGTGCGAGGGGGAGTTGTGCCGAAGTTCAGCCGCTTCTCTGGTGGGAGGAGGGAAGCCAGCCAGCAAGAAGACAAATTGGTGGCCAGAATCCAGAAAGATCCATCTGTATCGGTGTAGTTCTTGGAAGATAGAACATTTCTGTAAAAATTGTAAAAACCTTCGGGTTTCTGAATAAAGTCTGCCTATGTAAACCGCCTTGAGTTATAGTCATTAGAGAAATCTGGTGGCCTAAGAAAGGCGGTATATAAATCCAAGTATTATTATTATTATTATTATTATTATTATTATTATTATTATTATTATTGCCAGCTGCTTCCAGGAGGCCCCTTTGGGGTCATTTGGAGCCAGGGGCAGGTGGGAGGGCCCAAGGTAAAGCTGCTCTGCTCACCCCACAGACTTACAGTTCCTAGAGATACCAGCTGCAGCAGCAGCAGCCAATATGCTCACTGCGCTGGTGGGCGGGGCAAAGTGTGGGGCCCAATGTGACAACATTGATCCCACTGGCTTAAGGCCTGTCCTGCACATCCATCACAAGAGGGGTTAAGATAACTTACGGCACAATTCTATCATGTCTATCCATTGCGTTCAATGAGACTTGCTTCCAGGAAAGCATGCAAAGGATTGTAGCCTTAAAGTTATCTGGGAAATGAAGTCCGCATGTATGCAAACCAAGTCCCCATGTGAAGCTACCCATGTTTAGATGTTCATTCTGTTCACATTAGCGCAAAACATTTGCCCTTTGCGTTGAAAACCAGACATCGTGGAAAGGTTCATTATGAAAGTGTCATGTTGATGTCCTGATCCCCTCGGTCTTAACAAGAAAAGTAAGAAGGCAAGAAGGAGGGGGAGAGAAAACCATTGCTAACATAATGCCATCAGAAAATAATTTAAAAGACTTTTCATCCCTCGCCAACTTCTCTAAAAGAATGAATTCTTTCTTCACGAAGCACTTGTGTTCTACTCAGCAATATTATCTGTGTCCCCAGGGTAGTCTCTGCCTTTTAGAGCATGACAGCTTGATCAAACTTCTCAAATTGCATTTTTTTCCTAATTCAAAGAAGATGTTAGCTAACATCTAACTGGTTAGAGTGGAGGGGGAGGACATAAACACTTCTCAAGTCTTGAGCCTCATTACTGACAGAGTTCACAAGATGATTTCGCTATCATCAGAGATCTTCATTTTGAAAGCCACCTCCTGTTTGACAAGGGGCAAAAGAACAAGGCAATTTGTCATTGGTAGTGTTTATCAGATGACATACTTAATTACTAATCTATGCACTTTAGATGTACTAAGTGTTTTCCCACTATGATTATGCTCGTAGCCACAGCAATTCAGGGGCAGCAACAGCTTACTCGGGGTCCTGGAATACATCATGGGGAAGGAAAGCACCTTTGCTTGTGCTTTAGATGTGCACAGCCAGGGTCAGGCTCCCCTTCCCACATGCTTGGCATTCCCCCCCCCCAGCTGGTTGTACCTAGCTGGTTGGTTCCTGCCTGGGCAAGCAGCCAACCAGCCACCAACCAACCAACTGCCTGGTAGATGAACAGAAGCTAGGGACCCTCCTCATCTAGGAGCAAACCAATTGGTTGAGGAATGGGGAAGGAGGCAGATCACGTACAGGCTTTGAATAGGCTCTTTCTCCTTCCTCCACATGCCTGGCCATTCTTCTTCTATCCACTTGATAAAAATGCCTGGAAAGCAGTGATGGAGCCACATGCTTTGCTGAGTGTATTGCTCTGTCAGTGCCCATCATAAAGGTAAGTACTGGGTGATTCCAGGGAATGGAAAGTGGGTCCTCAGGCATGCCTAGGCCCTCCCAGTACCTGTCCTGACTGAGGGTTCAATCCTAACCTGAAGTTACGCTGGCACAGTTAGACCAGCAAAGTTTGGCCGGCACAAATGCAATCTGCACATACATTTAGATTGTGCATATGATTTATGTAATTTAATTTAAAAGTGCTATTTTACTGCTGTGGGGTGTGGCTATGATGTGGGGGCGTGGCTATGGCATCCCCCACACCGGGCACCCCCAATGTTGAAATCAAATTGGCTCTCCTGGTTGTGCAATTGCTTCAGTGCAAACCTGCAAGTTTGCATTCTAGGAGAACATTATGTCACCCTGACGGAACTTCCTGCTTGATGATGTCTCTTCTGGCTATGACATCACTTCCAGGTTAATGACATTATTTCCTGTGGGTCCCAACATGAGTGCCATTCTAAAAAGTGGGTCCCTGTCTAAAAAGTTGGAATACCACCCCACATAAATCTTTAGTAAAAGGCGAAAGATTTATACTATCTGAAGAGAACCCAGAGTATATACCACTGTTTTACATCATTGCATGTTCACAACCTGGAACTATGAGGCTTGAAATACGATTGTAGGAAATATAATTTCTCATTGTCCAGGAATGATCTCTTTTTATTTCCATTTATGCTGCACTCAAGCAGTTTATCTGGGCCTGAGATGCAGGGCATTTTCTAATAAAAGGACGTAATTTAGGCTTTTTATTAATACGTTTCTTTTAAATTGCTTCATGGGTGACTGACAAGCTGTTCATTATTAATTGAGCCCTTCTCAAGCTGCATTTAAATGGAAACTTGATTTGCCACGTTCCAACCTGCCATCTTCAGTCTTCCATAAAATGATCCCCGGGACATGAAAACATGAAGCCCTGTCAATTTCAGCCCATACAACTTGAACTGGCGAGAATAGAGGGGGCAAGAAGTGGTTGGTGATTGCCAGGGGTTGGCCGATGTGCTTTGACAGCCCATTTATGGTGGGCTGCTTTACGGTGAGAACAGTAAATTATGAAAAACGCATCGTTTGAAATTAAAGTCAGGCAAAATGGTTACAGGGCTGCAAAGTATCAGCAGCAAACCAATGGGGAATACAAAGCTTCTGCTTTATTGGACAGATTATAGGCACATAATTTAACTTTCAACAGTGGCATAAAAACCTTACGAATTCCCATGTGCAGAGTCATATTCCATCATCCTATAACTAACCTCCTTTCTGTGTCCTCTGGCCCATCTTTGGACACCGAAGGGCAGTCTTTCTCAGTTAGGGCACAACTAAGCTGGAATTAGGTTGACACAAGTTCCTTGTGCAGGCCCAGGAGTGTTGAAAACGCCCCGCAAATTGTGTTTGCAACACTCTCGGAATCAGGGAGGACGGAGCACGTCTGTGTGCACTCTGCCTAGTGCTTGAATTATGGGAGAATAAGAAAGGGGCCTTTGGATTGGCCCTCTGCACAGGGTGTTTTACAGCAATGGAACAGTGTTCCACTGTCATAAAATGGCTGCTGATATTGTGTGAAATGCCTCATTAGTGGTCATTTTGTGAGCATCCTGAAACTTCGTCGCTGGAGCCAGAATGGCAGCCTTGGAGCAGAATGTGGGCAGGAAGGGGGGACAAACATGGGAGTGTCTGGGAAGGGAGAGGGCGGAGTGGTAGGTGGAACAGTTGGTGCAATGGGGCAGAAGTCCATGGCAGTGACCTGTTCTTATATCCTTGTCCCATTTTCCCCCATTCTCTCTTCCTTACTCACTTCAGATCTGTGTCAGCATATTGTTTAGCTGGAGCATATCTGAGGAGAACTACTGGGTGAATGCATTAGGGAAGGGTAAAATATTCCGTTTCCTTGTGTAAGAAAAAATACTTCCAGCTAAGATTAAAATATTCCCTTATCTGGAGGAGATGTTGGTGACTGCCCCCCCCCTTGAATGCAGCAGGCATTCTGATAGCAAGTGCATCAGTGGGGGTGGGTGGGGTTACTTAAGGTTATTGTTCCTGTTATTCTTTGTGAAGTACCTTTCTTTTATTTGTTGCACACACATACAACACAACACAACACAGGCTCTGCCAACCAGCAGACACAATTCAAAAAGAAGAAAGGGGGGGGACAAATCCAGGCTCTCAATCACTGATGAAAACTCAGTTCATTAATCAATTAAGATCCTTTTTACTTAAATGACAGGTGACAGCCCTTTTATAAACAAATACTGTCTTGAATCGAGGCAAAATTCAATAAACGCATTGGATTTTTCCCCTGGACACTTTTCCTTGTTGTTCAGCTATAGTATGTTCTGAAATCCATGCACTAGCCCCTGAACAACATTATTGTGGTATTGTTGTTCTGCTGCCAAAAGTATCACTGTCTATGTTCAGTGAAGGGTCATTTGATCAACTCGAATTGTTTCATCCTAGATACCTGTGGGAACACCATAGCCCCCAGGCTGTTCATCGGGTCATTATAAAATTGCACTCGAAAACATTAAATACCCGAAGGCTTATACCGTCTGTGGGTTGCAGACACTCCATTCAGCTCACTTAACAACCCAGGTGTTCTCTCAAATGACAGCGCTTCCCACCCACACGTACTGGGAGAGAATACAAACACAGCACTGGAACACCAAATATTATTATGGTAATGTCATGCTGTGGGTTCATAGTGAGAAGTGACGCATGGCATGGTTAAAATGTCCCCCTGGAAAGCCCAGCTTCCAGAGTTTGCAGCTGAAGTCCTTGTTATTCCCCTTCCCCAAACACTGGCACTTGTAAAACAGCTTCAGAACTTACTAAAGAGCTTTTGCAAACAACAGAAAATAGGTGGTTACAAAACTGCCGCTCTCCTATTTATTGGGCTTCATACTTTTGGATCACTCATGGCCATTGGTATAGAAAACCATGGAGCAGGGCTGGAATCTGTACTGGAATCTGGAATCAAGTACTGCTGTTGCTAACAAGGAAGGCAAAAAAGATTCTTCACTCAAGGACACTTTCTTCACACACACACACACACACACACACACACACACACACACACACACAC
>JAJKFI010000007.1:8276411-8297216 GCA_029204185.1 Lerista edwardsae | reverse complement strand
CACACACACACACACACACACACACACACACACACACACACACACACCTGGCAATAACATGGTCCTGCTTGGGGCACCAGATGTAACGGAGGGATTACTGTTCTTGATTAAAATAGCAAACTGCGGGGTTATATGTTTTTATTCCACATTTTCAATCTAAATTCTCGTTTTTATTAATGCTTTGTTTATTAGTTTTTTGAATGCTTTAAAAGTATACTAGGTAGAAGATACTGTTGATATACAGTAATGTCACAGGATTATTTCTAATTGGAAATCGATTTTAATTTCTAGAAAACACCTTAAACACCAAAATGTGGTGTTTTGTGTTTTTATTCAGAGCGCAAAGCTAAGCTGGAGTTAGGCCGGCACAGTGAGGCCAGCAAAGTTTGGCCAGCACAAGGGACACCATAAAGTACATTTGGACCACTCTCAGAGACTAGCACACAGATGTGTACCAGCACCCCTGACTCCAATAATGGTCCAAATGCGCTTCATGTTGGCCCTTGTGGCAGTCAAACATTGCTGGCCTAGCTGTGCCGGACCAACCCCAGTTTAAGTTTGAGCTCTCAGATATTTTAACCATCGAAAGGCAGTTGTTAACGCCAAAAAGCTATTTTCAAAAAACCCCACCCCTACCTATAAGTGATGCTGGAAGAGCAAAGCTGAATAAAGGGGACTAGAAAGAGGGTGGATCAGGCCCCAAAGCAGGTGTGTTTGTGACAGTGGTGCCCAACGAATCTTAACACCCTCCCTGCATCTGATCTGCCTTCACTGGCCAATGAGGGCTTGCACCAGCTCTATAGCTGGGGCAGGTCTGAGTTGACTCATAGTGGCTGCTGGGTGCTTACCCAGGGGCAAAGAACCAAATGTTCCCTTACCCTGAGGAGGCCTCAACAGGCCAAAACTCTCCCATACGATGTCACATTGGTGCTACTGCATCACCACATGAGACATTTAGATAGGAGCAGGAATGTGAACCATGTCCTGAAGATCTGTATGAGTCTACCTTCCTGCACCCCACTGAAGGGAACAGCCCAGCAGACAAAAGAGTCTTCCTGGCCAAATGTAAATAGGCTAATTGCTTCCTTAGCTAATCATAGAATCATAGAGTTGGAAGAGACCTACAAAGTCATCTAGTCCAACCCTCTGCCTGTAGCAGGAAGTCCTCCCAGAGCATCTCCAGCAGGTGCCAGTCGAGCCTCTGCTTGAAGGTGTCCAGTGAGGGAGAATCCACACCTCTCTTGGCAGACTATTCCACCATCGAACTGCCCTTTTCATCAAGAAATTCTTCCTGATGTCCAACTGGAATCTCCTCTCTTGCAGTTTGTACCCATTGGACCTAGTTCTACTGTCAAAGGCAGACGAGAACAGATTTGTCCCTCCTTCCTTATGACAGCGCTTCAGATATTTGAAGAGTATAATGGGATGGCGCCGTGGGCAGAGATGGGACATGGATGTTGGGCCATATCCAACCCCCCTGTCCCTGGGCTGGGCAACCCTGATTTGTGCCACTCCTAGCGACGTGGACTTGTGCCTGCTATTTGCTGGCACAGATCTGAGCAGCCCCATAGGGCTGGCTGGGGCATCCCCTTGCCCCACACTGAACTGCTTCTGCTTCCTAACATGCTTAGGATGCAGTCTGGCTATTGTAGCGTTAGGATTGGGCTGTTAATTAGTTAAGTAAGTAAATTAAAAGTTTACAATAAGCATACGTTTAAAAAATTATTTAAAATAAAGAGGAACTCTCCTAACCCTCCCAAGCAGTTGCTGACCTGTATAAAAAAAAATTCCCCAAACATCCCAAAGGCTGCAATCCTATCCACATTTACTTGGGAGTAAGCTCCATTGACCATCATTGTTAAAAGCATATAAAAAGTAGAGACCTGTAACATCTCTGCAAATGCATTCACATTCCATGGTAGCAGACCTATATACATATATGTGCCTTTGTTTAATGAAGGCAACAGACCTAGTGGCTTGCCACATTCAGTGATGTTTGTGACATGTGTTCTGCCAGTGTAACTGGGGGATAGGATTGGGCAGCTAGTGTAATATAGTCACTGAGAAACACCTTTGTCCTGGAAAGCCAAAGGGCACAATCCCAACCAACTTTCCAATACCAGGGTAAGGGCAATGCAGCTCTGAAGTAAGGGAACAAACATTCCCTTGAGGAGGCCTTCATGACTGCCCCCCCAACTGATGGATGCAGCATATTCCCCATTGGCATTGCTATGTCAGTCGTGAAAAGTTGGTTAGGGTTACTCCCAAAGTCAGTTAAAGTTGATGGTGCCAGCCAATATTGACCAATTACTTGGCTCTCTGTGAGGCACCTTCATCTATTCATGTGGTATCAGCCAAGCACACATCTGCCACAGTACCATCACTAAGGCAATGTCAAGCTGCCGACATTCTTGCCCTTGAGTATGATGTATGAGGATGTTCCATAAACGTGAAACTCTATTCCCATGTTGAGGGGTCCAAGGCAAATGACGTTGCCTGGCAAAGAAGCTCCTGTGCCCATGACCAATGCTGCAATCACAAAAATATCAATTTAACTGATATATGACTAGAATCAGCCTTCCGCTCAGATTGTTTTCAATAAATATGAAGGAATTTATTATTCTCTGCAGTGAACAAGGCTGCTGCACAGGCTTGCCCTCCTCTCTCCAACAGTTAGCATTCCAGCTCAGAGGCGGATCTACAGGGAGGGCAGAGCTCTAAGTGTTGCAAGAAGCCTTTCCCTGTCATGTAAATCCCTCCTCTCCCTTGCTGCTGTAGCCAGTAAGCAACGCCAAGATGTTGCTTTTCCCTGTGAGGATTGGCTAGAACAGTGCAGGAGAGGAGTGATTTCCACTGCAAGGTAAGGCTTCTTGCAAAACTTAGAGCTTTGCCCTCCCTTAGATCTGCCTCTGTTCCAGCTACACATAATCTTTCAGTGCTACTGGTTCAATTGCACAAGGCATCACACAAGGATGTGTGAGGGGTGCAGACTGCACTGGGTGATGCCCTTGGGGGCAGGGGAGTCACATCACTACCAGCCAAAATTCTGAAAATTTTGGACATTCCGAGGTACAAAATGGCCTGGTCAAGTATGCTTACTCAATTCTGGGGTCAGAGAGGATGAGAGAGGATAGATCAATCATCAGTACTCATCTTAGGCTGCAATCCTAACCTGGAGTTAGGCTGGCACAGTGAGGCCAGCAAAATTTGGCAGGCACAAGGGCCACCATAAAGCGCATTTGGAGTGACTCCACTCTTGGAGTCAGGGAGGATGGCGCACGGCCGTGTGCTGGCCTCTCTGACTCCAAGAGTGGTCCAAAATACTTTGGCTGCAAAGTAGTTTTATACCAGGCCAAGACGGTATTTTTTAGCTTAAGATTTCAAATCAGAAGGCAACCGAAAATGCATTTTGCAATAAGGAGGGGCAATAAGGGAAGCTAAGCCCAAATTCAAAACTTGTACATTACATTCAAAACTTTCCAGGGGGAGAAAGTAGGGTTTTAATATACTGGAATAAAAACAGAACATCATATCTCTCCATAAACTCAAACTGGAACTGAATTCCTAACCCCTTTCCCACCTCCCGAACAGTAACTAGTTCAAAATAAATTATTCAAGAACCAGAAATGTGACAGGTTCATATGGGCCTGTCTCTTCTTCAACTCTAGAGACGATCCATAGTTTAACTTACTGAAAGCTTTCTTTAATTTATTTAAAACATCAGGGTTCCCCCCCCCCAACAGTTGTAGCTGGGGAAAAAACAACATTGAGATAACTCTTCCATGTCAATCTATAGTGAAAACGAGAAGATACATGAAAATAACATGCTGCTAAACTCCCCCTCCTCTCTCTCTCTCTCTCTCTCTCTCTCAGTATAATGACCAGATATACTGACCAGATGCAGCTTTCCAGGGTTAGAGGCAAGAGTAACCCAACTTCTTGCTGCCTTTTCAGGAAAGCAGCAGACTTTGGCATCGCAATGACGGCAATTCCAGCCATGACATCACTTCTGGTGGGTCCCGGACAGACTGCCATTCTAAAAAGTAAGTCTCGATGTGAAAAAGTTTGAGAACCACTGCTCTAGATTTCTCTGTTCAAGGTGGATTTGTTTGTGTTTTCATAAGGGAATATTCCATCATACAGCCACCCAAGTACCCATTGCAAGAATAATGTGGTGTACAACCCAGGCAAACCTCCCCCACTTACTTTGGCTGATTATATAAACTGGCCCTGGATTGCATTGAATTGCAGCAATTACGTGCAAGTAAATTCAGTTTGTAATCAATGGAACCGGCTTCCTTGTAACTGTGCTTAGTGATAATGTATGCATTCTTTCAATCCATTAACACAAGCTAGATTAGAATGAGACACTTGATTATTCCTGTAGTGCAAAATGGCAGCTTGAAAAAAATGGGTGTGTCGAGCCATTATTCATGCAGGCTTTTCCTACAATATGGAATGAGAGCATCTCTTCATCAAATGAAAAGAGAATGCCAGAGGCTCATAAGGTCACTATTTTAAAAGGACAATCTACTGGCATATATTAAGTCTTTTATGTTGGCACAGGCACAAAATGCAGGCTCCTGTGATATAGTGAGGAAATCTGCCTGTTTGTCTCAGTATTATATTTATACAGTCGCTGCTCAGTCCTAAAGCTGTTCTTTGAGCTCGTTTGAGATCTACTGCTAAAATAAATGTCACATGCTGTTGAAATATTATAAAAATAATTCTGTTTATTTACAAATATGACAACAAGCTGGTAACTTATATAGACTCTCCAAAGAATTGTCAGACTTTTTTTTCTTCCCAGAGATGCAGCCCAATTGGATTGTGGCTTTTTTCCCTAGCTTTGAAGCTGGATCTGGCTATTAAATGCTTGTTGGCAGATTTATCCTGCATTGTATATTCCCAAGTTAGACGAGAAATAAATATTAAGATAATACTCTTCATTTAAAATCCAAAGGCACAGCACATTCTATCCCTGTTCTGTTTCTTCCTAACTATCTGGTGCTAAGGGGCCATTAAGGAGTGTTGTACGCAAAGGTTGCATCTTTATTGTGAGCGCATGGTGCGTGCATGCATGCAGCAGCCTCATTAGATGCCCTCCCTGCCAGGACCGGCCTCCACGTTCTTCCCCTGTCGACACATCCTGGTGTGGACTGCTGCTTCTCCTACCCAATTGGGACTTGCCATCTGGCATTCTGTTAGTTTTCCCTATGCTGTACAATTTGGTCCTATTTCACTGTGAATAAAGTTTTCATTTATATATATACTAGCTGTTTTTACCCGGCGTTGCCCGGGCAACAAATTATCCCAAGTCCGAACATGGACTCAAATGGTATCAGGAACGTCGCGATTCGTCTCGGCGGCCCCGGAAACTATGGATTTGACACCAATTTTGGCTGTTTTCGACCATTTTCATGTGGGGCCTGCCGCGTACTCCCACCCCCAGGGGTGGTAGGGGGGTCTGACTCCTGTAGTGCTTGTCGCCAGACCGTAAAGCAGACACGCGCCGAGTTTGGTGTAAATCGCTCCAGGCGACCATTTTCACATGGGCCCCCTGTGTACCCCCACCCCCAGGGGGAGTTAGGGGGCCCTGACCCCCACAGTGTTTGCCGGCAGTCCTCCAGGCATGCACATGCCGAGTTTGGTGCCAATCGGTCCAGGCGTTCCAGCGGGGCATGGCGGATGTTCTGTTTTGCACTCCTTCTCGCTCCCCATGTTGAGGGGGGGGTGAACCCGGACTCCAACAGCATCGGAAGCGTTGGCGTTCGTGTTGGTGGCCCCAGAAACCACAGATCCAACACCGATTTCAGACGTTTTTGACCATTTTCACGTGTGGCTCCCCGCATACCCCCATCCCCGGGGGCGGTAGGGGGGGGTCTGACCCCCGCAGTGTTTGTCGCCAGACTGTACAGTATACGTGCACTGACATTGGTGTAAATCATGCGAGATGACCGTTTTCACATGGCCCCCCCGCGTACCCCCACCCCCGGGGGCGCTAGGGGGGCCTGACCCCCGCAGTGTTTGTCACCACCCCGCAAGGCATCTGTATGACGTGTTTGGTGCCAATCAGTCCAGGCGTTGCAGCAGGGCATGGCGGAGGTTTTGTTTCGCCCCCCACGTCGAGGGTTTTGTTTCGACCCCCACAGTATTTGTTGCCAGACTGCAAGGCACGCCGCTGCCAAGTTTGGTGTCAATTGCTCCAGGTGTTCCAAGAGGGCATGGTGGATGGTTTGTTTTCCACCCCTTCTCGCCCTCCCACTCTGAGGTGGGGCCAACCCCGGAGTCAAACAGCGTTGGGGGCTTGCCACTCGTTTTGGCGACCCTGGAAATGAGGGATTCAACACTGATGTCGGCCGTTTGCGATCATGTTTACGTTTCCCCCCCGCACCCCCACCCCTGGGGGTCCTAGGGGGGTCTGACCCCCAAAGTGTTTGTTGCCAGGCCGCAAGGTGTATGCATGCCAAGTTTTGTGTCGATCGGTCCAGGCATTGCGGAACCTATGCAGAACATACGTACGTACAAACGTACACACGTACAAACAGACATTCTCTTTTATATAGATATGTATTTTTTAATTATTATTTTACTTATTTATTTTCCTTCACCACGGCTGTCCTGATCTTTCTTCACCCTGAGTCACTTGCAGGCAGCCAAGCACACAGAGTGCTGAAATGCTACTTCTGGCAGCATTGAGATGCTTGTAGACAGGTTGTAGAGCAGGCCTGCTTAGACGTAGAAGAGCAATAGTGCCAAGAGACACCAGTTTACAGTCCTGGAGACATCCAATTTGATTCTTCCTGGTTCCTGATAGTCACTTTCACTACCATGAGAATGTACTCAGGATCTGTAACGCTAAATAGCACTGGTTAACATAGATAATACCCTTCTGGAACATGATGGGATACATAATTGACTCATGGCACATGAGTCACATGGCACATCCCCTTTACTGTGTTAAGAAGATACTGCTCCTATGACCCAGTACCTCTGCAGAATGCAATTAGTCCAGGAGATTATTAGTCATGATTGACCCTCAGGGCTAAACTGAGTTAAGCCAGCAACTAAGCCAGCAAAGTTTGGCTGTCACAAGGGACACCGTAAAGTATGTTTGGACCACTCTCGTAGTCAGAGAGTCCAGCACACAGACGTGAGCCATCCCCCCAGACTCCGAGAGTAGTCCAAACATGCTTTATGGTGGCCCTTGTGACAGCCAAACTTTGCTGGCTTAGTTTATGCCAACCTAACTCCAGTTTAGGATTGCGCTCTCAGAAAAGTAGGAGAAGGGTTAGGAAAACCTATGGATAGGGGCAGTCCAAAATGGTAAAAAAAATATCAAAATGGTAAAAAAAAAAACAGAAAATGGTAAAAACAAAAGTATCACAAAATAACACCAAAATTGGGCTTGTAAACCGATAAATGGTGATATCATGCTCAATTAATGAAATACCACCAAAGTTTGCCTATTAAAGTGGCTGTGGAGCATCTTGGAATGGTGCTGAGTACTTCTGACTGTGTTTCTAACAGAGCCGTAGGGCTTGAATGGCTCTTGGAGCAAGGCACCATCTTAAGGACGTCCCTTGCATTATTGTGCCCCTAGTGCTGCCACCCTGCCCCCTGCGCCGCTTTACCACACCCCCAGCATCTACAAATGCTACATTTTGGAGCCAACTGGGTGCAGGGGAGGGTGAATACAAGCTGCAAGAGGCAGCTTCGGCACCCCAGCCAAGAGCCATGTTGCTCCACAAACAGTGGCGGAGGGAGGGTGTAACCAGGGGTGCGGAATGCATGGGTGCCGGCAGCGTGGGGGGCGCCGGCAGAGTGAGGAGGAACTGGCGTGTCAAGGAACCGGCACATCATTTGGCCCACCCCCCCTCCCTGATGCTCATTGCGCTCCGAAATGGAGCTCTTCCGGGCGCAGGGAGGCGTGGCGTGGCAGCACATGGGGGCAGGGCGACGTGCCAGGGGCGCGGTTTTGTCGCCCTGCCATGGGTGCAATCCGCGGCCCCGATCCTCTCCGTACGCCACAGCCCACAAACACGCAGCTCTGCTGCTTTCTCCTTACTAGCTGTAGAGTCTTCTTAGCCTGCTAACTGGACAAGAGGCACTTTTTCAAGTTGTGTCCTCTTATATTTAGCAGGGGGAGAGCAATTGTCCCTCTTCACCCCAGCACAGTGTCTTTCTCGTGGCTGTTGCTGGTGGTGGTCTCCATTTTTTAAAATTGTGAGTCCTTTTGGGACAGGGAGCCATTTAACTTTAATGTTATTATTTGCCTGTAAACTGCTTTGTGAACTTCATGTTGAAAAGCGGTATATAAATACTAGTGATTGATTGATTGACTGATTGATTGATTAGCCTGTCCAGAAGTGGCCAAGAAAAATGCATGGAACCCTATAGAAAGTGAAACTGAGCCATACTGTGCATTTACTCATGAGTAGGCAAATGTCCCTCAGTCCTCTTTGAAGGGCAGGCCGAGAGAAATGCAATGCCACCAAAATGGTTCCGATCCAATGAATGCAGGCAGAGGCGGCCTGGGCCAGGAGCGCGCCCCATGGCAAGGCGATGAAACCACGCCCCTGTCACGTCGCCCCGCCCCCGAGCGTCTCCCCATCATGCCTCCCTGCGCCCGGAAGAGCTCCATTTCGGAGCATTCCAGGCGTGAGGGAGGGAGGGTGGGCCAAAAGGTGCCCGGACTCCGCGCAATGGCGTGCAGACTCCGCGCAATGGCGCGCCCCCTGCTGCCTGGCGCCCATGCGGCTTGCCATCCCTGCACATCCCCCTGGCTCCGCGACTGAATGCAGGCTCCAAAAAACACTTGAGAAGCAAGTCCCCCTCCTCCAAGCTGGCAAATGTATTGAGCCCTACGGACAGTCAAACTGAGCTACAGGGTCACATTTACTCATGAGTATGCAAAACACATGTTGGCTCCAGTTGGAGACCAGTAAAGAGGAGTGCAAATCCTCAGAATGGTCCTGATATGAAGGAGCTCGACATGGACTTGAAAATGCTCCAGAAGGTTCAGCATAGAGCTCAACGAACACTCCAGAACACCCCCACCATTGTAAAAAGTTTTTCATTATTAATATCAATAATATTGTTATTATTAATATTATTATTAATATCAGGCTCCTATTAGCCCGATGGTTAGCCTGTTGGCCTAACAGCCTCAAACATTATCCATTTTATATATATATATATATATATATATATATGACAGTGATTACACTTGATGGAAATGCTTTAAAACGGATTAAAATGTTAATTTGGAATAAAATCACGTAAAACCGCTCTCAGCCCCCCCTTTTTAGGATAACACCGAAATTCATGGTAAAAATAGAACCATTTTAGACTGCCTCTACCTATGGATTGGTGTCAAAAAATTGGAAAGGCTAACGGAGAGGCAAAGGCATGGCTGCTAGTTGGCTTTTATGAGAGACAAAGATAACAGCGAAAGAGATGTGGAAAGAGGTGAAAAAGACTGCCAAGTTACGTGCCATGTTTGGCTGCATACACATACAAAGATAGGAAATGGAGCTGGGGGCCTTTCATAGAATTAGAGCCCAGTCTTAACTGAGTCCAATCCTATGCCAAATTTATGCATGAGTCCAAAATTATGCATGGAAGGAATAAAGTCGATAGAGGGATGTTCTTTTCCCTCTCTCAAAACACCAGAACCAGGGGGCATCTGCTAAAACTGAGGGTTGGGAGAGTTAAAACAGATAAAAGGAAGTACTTTTTTACCCAGCGGGTAGTTAATCTGTGGAACTCTTTGCCACAGGAGGTGGTGATGGCATCTGGTCTTGATGCCTTTAAGAGGGGATTGGACGGATTTCTGGAGGAAAGGTCCATTGTGGGCTATAGGCAATGATGGATTGTGCAACCTCCTTACAAAGGTGTTGGGCTACTGGTACCCGGTGCAAGGGAGTGGCAACAGGATCCAAGCATCTTGTTGTCTCATGCCTCCCTGGGGCACCTGGTGGGCCGCTGTAAGATACAGGAAGCTGGACTAGATGGGCCTTGGCCTGATCCAGCAGGGCTCTTCTTATGTTCTATGCCTATCTACTCAGAAGTAAGTCCCATTATAGTTAAAGGGGCTTACTCCCAGGTAAGTGTGGATAGAATTGCAGCCTAATAAATCTCCTTGCAGCATTGCAATGGTGCCCATTTGGGCCCCGCTGCCTTTCGCAGGGGGAATTTCAGCTGCTGGAGGTCTCTTTTGGATAGGGGGCCATTTGTTCCCCTTGCCCTGGGGTAAGCCCCAGCAGCCACTATTGAGAGGGATGAAAACCTGTGATTGGGGGCAGAAGTGCTAAAATGGTAACTTAGAAAATAGCTTAGCTGAACTTGTTCACCTAACTGCTTGCTCAAGCATGTCAGGTGTTTTGATGATGCAAGGACAAGAAGGCAGAAGTAGATAAGGCCAAAGGCTTCTCTAAACTAAACATGAGCAAGAAATAGTTGCAAGGTCAGTATGCTATGCGCATGCGTAACTAAGAAATGAATATTTTCGCCCACCAGGGTTAAGTAGGCTATTAGCATGAACGTGTGATGTATGTATGGGATAGGGGAACATGTCAAGCAGTAAAATGTAATAGGCGGTCAGGAAGAATGTAACCTCTTAGTAGCTCAACCAATGGTGAACAGAGAAGGGACTTCCATCCGGGATAGAGTCTATAAAAAATTTGTGTAGCATGCAGGTGAATTCGGGTCTAGACTTCAGTTCTGCCGCTCCCCTTCCCTGCAGTAAAGATTCATAACGCTAATCTCTCTCACAGCCTTGGTGAGAGACTATGTGTCTATGTGTCAATCCAGACCTGCACCACTGATATTGCTGGCACAAGTCCAAGTTGATCTGTGTGGGTGGATTGGGTCCAGGTAAGGGGCAAAGGATATGGATTCAGCACATCTGAATCCACCCATCTCCCAGGTCTGCTTCAGTTAGATAAGTCAAAGCATTGGTTCCATCTCTGATTCTTTTCCCGACTCCCCTGTACACAGATTTTTCAACTACTTGTTATTTTTAATATCATGTAATATATCATGTTTTTTTGAATTATCATGTTTTTTTGAATTATGGTGTTGGAGAAGACTCTTGAGAGTCCCCTGGACTGCAAGGAGATCCAATCAGTCAATCCTCCAGGAAGTCAAGCCTGATTGCTCCCTGGAAGGACAAATCCTGAAGCTGAAGCTCAAATCTTTGGCCACCTCATGAGAAGAGAGGACTCTTTAGAAAAGACCCTCATGCTGGGAAAGATTGAAGGCAAAAGGAGAAGCGGGCGGCAGAGGATGAGATGGTTAGATAGTGTCACCGAAGCGATGAACGTGAAATTGGGCGAACTCCAGAAGCTAGTGGAGGACAGGGAGGCCTGGCGTGCTGTGGTCCATGGGGTCACGAAGAGTCGGACATGACTTAGCGACTGAACAACAACAACAACAACAACAACAACAACAACAACAACAACAACAACAACAACATATCATGTTATAATAAAGGTAAAGGTTTCCCCACAACCAAATGGTCTAGTCATGACCGACTGTAAGGGGCAGTGCTCATCTCCGTTTCTAAGCCTGTAGAGCTGGCGTTTGTCTGAGGTAAAGCTTCCATGGTCATGTGGCTGGCATGACTATATGCCATAGCTCACAGAACACCGTTACTTTCCCACCGAAGTGGTACCTATTTATCTACTTGCATTTTTACATGCTTTCGAACTGCTAGGTTGGCAGGAACTGGGACAAGCAACGGGAGGTCACTCTGTTGTGTGGTCTTGAACTCCCAACCTTCCGGTCAGACAGTCCAGCAGCAGGGGTTTAACCTGCAGCGCCACCACGTCCCTTAATATATGTTATATATGTTATAATATATCATGTTTAAATATCATGTAATATTCTTGGTTTGTAGCTCCCAGATACATTTCTTGGAGCAGTAGCTCCCAGATACATTTTCCTATTACTGAAATGTAGTTCCTGAGTATGCCACCTGCTCTCCGGGCTATTTACTTTCAGAAAGTTTTCACAGCTAATCACTATACAAAACATGACAATTGAAAAAGCCCTGATACATCAGGAGGAGAGTTCTGAGAATTATTATTTGAGATCTGAGATGTAACATTCAATAGATTTATTTGGAAGGTCATCTTCTTTTGTAGAAGGTTCAGTACTGAGAAGAACCAATCCACACAACTGAACAACATGTTCATATTCAGAAAATGTGTTGAGTGGATCTGTGAAAACCCTTTTGTATGTCAAAACCATCAGGTCATCACGTCATGGTTAGGTTTGATCAAGCCCCCACATATATCATAAGAACATAAGAAGAGCCCCACTGGATCAGGACAAAGGCCCATCTAGTCCAGCTTCCTGACTCTCACAGTGACCCACCAGATGCCTCAGGGAGCACACAAGACAACAAGATGCCTGCATCCTATTGCCACTCCCTTGCACCTGGCATTCTGAAGTAACTAGCTTCTAAAGTATGGCGGTTGCACTACCCATCATGGCCTGTAGTCTGTGATGGACATTTCCTACAGAAATCTGTCTAGTCCCCTTTTAAAGGCACCTAAGTCAGATGCCATCACCACCTCCTGTGGCAAGGAGTTTCATAGTTCCACAGAAGGGGATGCTGGATAAAAAAATGTATATCTTTATACATTTTTATAGTATAGTATACTCAATTATAGTATAATTATAGTATACTCAAAGCTGTGGTTTTCCCAGTAGCAATGTATGGCTGTGAGAGCTGGACCATAAGAAAGGCAGAGCGCCGAAGAATAGATGCTTTCAAATTATGGTGCTGGAGAAGACTCTTGAGAGTCCCCTGGACTGCAAGGATGTCCAATTGGTCCATTCTACAGGAAGTCAAGCCTGATTGCTCCCTGGAAGGACAAATCCTGAAGCTGAAGCTCCAATAGTTTGGCCACCTCATGAGAAGAGAGGACTCTTTAGAAAAGACCCTCATGCTGGGAAAGATTGAAGGCAAAAGGAGAAGTGGGCGGCAGAGGATGAGATGGTTAGATAGTGTCACCGAAGCGATGAACATGAAATTGGGCGAACTCTGGAAGCTAGGGGAGGACAGGGAGGCCTGGCGTGCTGTGGTCCATGGGGTCGCGAAGAGTCAGACACGACTTAGCGACTGAACAACATACTCAATTTTAGTGGATGTCCCCTGGTTCCAGTATTGTGAGAGAGGGATAAGAACCTCTCTCTAATCATTTTAACCATCCCATGCATAGTTTTGTATGTCTCAATCATGTCCCCCTCTTAGGTGCTTTTTTTCTAGACTGAAGAGCCCCAAATGGCTTTCCTCATATGGGAGGTGCCCCAGCCCAGTAATCATTTTGGTTGCTCTCTTCTGCACCTTCTCTAGTTCCCCTATTTCATGTACCATGAGAAGGTGTGGAAGCCGGTTTGAGTGATGGTGCGATAAATGTGGCTTGAATTGTGAACCGGTCACATGGTGAAGCAATCACCTAGGCACTTCATTACAACCAATCTCAGGGCAAATTACGCCCACCTGTATTCTAATCTAAATGCATCCATTTGCCTGTGTGAATGACTCCTCTGATGCAGCAGCATTCATTGCAATCAAAGACAGAGACTTGCAAGGCGATTGTGCCGTTACACAGAAATGAAAAATACAGAAAGGAGGGAAAATGCTAGAAACAAAGTGTTGCATGAGGAAATCAAGCCAATACAGTGCCTTTAAGCTTAGGGGCCATCAATTTGAGTTTTCGTTTACCCGATGTGCATTCCTATCCTGTTTGCATCCTAAGAATTAATGCTGTTTCCAACCCAGCTTCCCTGATCCCGGCCGGTCTGGGTTTCCCTTATGGTGCCTTACCAAGAAACCGTTGATTGAAAAGAATGCCAGCAGGACTTCGTTGTTGCAGAAAGAGAAGTACATTTTACTTATGTGTAGGACATCAGCAAAACGGACACAAGAGGCTTCCAAGGAGATTACAGAGCGTGTGTCTCCCAGGAGGTACAGAACTTGTGCTCCCCCCTCAAGGAGCTACCAGACTTGTGCAAAGTGTACATGTGCATTTGGTTAGTTATACAATTCAATATGCAAACTTTGGATTTTAAAAACAGCCAGTCAGATGCAATTGGAAGCCATCTGACTGGCCATCTCTTCTAGTCAGATGCAAAACAATCAAGTTTGACACATTTAAACACAAAAGTAGGTAGGAGTCATTCAGTCCAGACAAGCCGTTGGCACATTTGATAACAGTTGTAAGTACCTTAAATCACCGAGGTGTGGCCAGCTACAGTTCTGATGGGGCTTGACTTTTGGCTTGATTGAATTTAGCCAGGACTTTGCATCTCAGACCAAATTTGCATTACAAGACCTGGGGAAGGGAGAGACTTTGGAATGTCTGTGCTATCTTTTGACAGAGGCTTACCTCTTGTGATAGCAGCTTAACTCCCAAGATTTTTAGAATCCAAAATGGAGTCAGACCTGTCTTCATTACATTCCTGGTCTTACCTCAACACCCTCACAGGTCCCTGTGCATCTGGTTATGCCTCCAGCTGACCATATAGCAATGCAAGTGTTCCTGGGAGGCCAAATTACCACAATGGGGTACAGAGCCAAGAAGTGTTTTTCCCACCAGAGTAGCTGTCCTATTATTGCCCAAACCTCCATTGTTTTACTCTGCTTCAGGCCTGCACTGTGGAGGAAAAGGAGCTTGGTGGTTTCAGCATGGCTGCAGCAGTGTGCTGTGAGCCAGGAGAGTTCATGAGGGTTGTACATGGCTATGGAAGCCAGGAGAAAGCTTAACAAAGTCTGAGAGAATCCTGGGGGGGGGGTGTCTCTCCCACGTCAAAAGCATGGTGTCAAAAAAGAACCTTGACAATGTCAAGGTTCTCTTGATGTCACAAGTGAGTAAACCAATGGGTAATTGGACTGTTAATGCAAAGGGGGAGGTGGGGAAAATGACAACAAACAGATGGCCACTGAGAGGAATGTAAAAATCATTTTTACTTACCTCATCAAAGGCTGCCTAATTTCCTATGGGTCTCCTTAGACCCATACTAGTAATTTTGCTGGCATAGCTCTGAGGAGAGGAAGGGGGTGAGGGTATTAAAATCAGGGACTGATCCAGCATGTGCCTTTGCTGCAGAGATCCACCACCTCCAGCCTCCTCTCCGTCCCCTAACCTTTTCCTTTCCACCCTGAATCTCTCATAAACAGCCCCCAAACCCCCCACTTCACCCATCTTACCTGGGCCAATGGAGTTTCTGACAGGCAGCTCAATCCTGTCCACTGCTGACATGGTGTGGCCGAACAGCCCACTCTGTATCCAGCAAAATCACTGGCGCAAGTCCGAGAAGCCGAGAAGCCTGGAAGCCTAGAATACGGCAGAGGCCTCTTCTGATGTCTCCACCCACCCTGCACCACCCCAAAACACCCCCTCCATGCCTGTTTCATCCTGTCCCTGCACTGCTCTGGGTGCAATCCTAACTTGGAGTTAGGCCAGTGGCGGCATTCAGCCGGTACGCTGGGCGGGACTTACCTTTGAGCAGTAGTCCGCCCGTTGCGTCACGGCGCGTTCCGCCGCTTTCCCCCCTGCCCCGGAGGGTGGGAAAGCGGCAGAACGCAGCGTGACGCAACGGGCGGACTGCCGCTCAAAGGTAAGTCCCGCCCAGCATACCGGCAGAATGCCGCCGCTGAGTTAGGCTGGCACAGTTAGGCCGGCAAAGTTTGCCCGGCACAAGGGACACCATAAAGCACGTTTGGACCACTTTTGGAGTCAGGGAGGATGGTGCATGTCTGTGTGCTGGCCTCTCTGACTCCAAAAGTGGTCCCAACATGCTTTACAGTGTCTCTTGTGCTGGCCAAACTTTGCTGGCTTAACTCCAAGTTGAGATTGCGCCCTCAATGTAGTTCTTACCTGCACTGTTGTTTGCTGGGCTGGATTCATTGCTGACCTGATGGTACAGGCCACCACTCGGCTTGTGAGTCATCGCAAACATACTTTATGACAGGTTTGCAGTGGCTACTCTGCTGGTATTGTGTATTGATAGGACTGAGCCGTGAGCCTGGTTCATTAGCAGAGCTGCTGGCCTATTCCACCAGCCGCTCTGTTGCACATGACAGCTGCACAAGATTTTGCCACCACGGGGCAATTTAGATCTGCTGCCATAAATTGCCCATAGCAGCATTTCTCAAATTGTGGGTCAGGACCCACTTGGCGAGTTGGGGCCCAATTTCTGATGGGCCCCAGAGAGCCTTCAATGAAAATGTGGCTGATGGAAAGATCAGATAGCTAATTGCTTCAGGCCCGGAGGCTATTCAAAATATGGATATGTATTTTAGCAAAATATAACTGCCCTGCAAAGAGCTGAGCTCCTGCAGTCTGCAAGCTTGTACTGGGAGATAAATGTTTGAGCATCTTTTTTCTGGTGTCTGTTTTACAAGCCCATCAATAACAGGGAGTGGGGGAAGGTGAAGGCTAGGTCACATAACCACACCCTCAAGCCTTGAGGCTTGTTGCATTAGGAGGATCGAGGGGTGATTTTTTTCTATATATATAAAAATGAACGTGTGTGGGTATGTGTGTGGGTATGTATGCAGGTATGCGTGTGGGTGTGTTTGTATGTTCTCTATAGGCTCCGCCGTGCCTGGCCCGATCGGCACGAAACCCGGCACACACATACCTTGCGGCCTGGCGACAAACACTGCGGGGGTCGGAACCCCCTGGCGCCCCTGGGGGTGGGGGTACGCGGGGGTCTTCGCGTGAACATCATCAGAAACGGCCAAAATTGGCGTCGAATCTGCCGTTTCCGGGGTCGGCGAGATGAGCGGCGACCCTCCCGATGCCTTTGGGGTCCGGGTTCAGCCCCCCCCCAACATGGGGGGCAAAAAGGGGTGCAAAACACAGCGTCCGCCATGCCCTGCTGAAACGCCTGGACCGATTGGCACCACAATCGGCATTCGGACGCCTGGCAGCCTGGCCACAAACACTGCGGGGGGCAGGGCCCCCTCCCGCCCCCGGGGGTGGGGGTATGTGGGGGTCCCAGCGTGCAAATGGTCGCAAATGGCCAATATCGGTGTCAAATCCATAGTTTCCGGGGTCACCAGGACGAATGGCGACACTCCCGACACTGTGCGAGTTCAGGTTCACCCCCCCTCAGCGTGGGGGGCACGAAGGGGTGCGAGACACAACGTCCGCCGTGCCCTGCTGGAACGCCTGGACCGAGCGACACAAAACGTGGCACGCATAAACCTTGTGGCCTGGCCACAAACACTGCGGGGGTCAGGGCCCCCTACCGCCCCCGGGGGTGGGGGTACGTGGGGGTCCCAGAGTGCAAATGGTCGCAAACGGCCACTATCAGTGTCAAATCCATAGTTTCCGGGGTCACCGGGACGAATGGCGACACTCCTGATGCTGTGCGAGTTCAGGTTCACCCCCCCTCGGCATGGGGGGCAGGAAGGGGTGCGAGACACAACATCCGCCATGCCCTGCTGGAACGCCTGGACCGAGCGACACGAAACTCGGCACACGTACACCTTGTGGCCTGATGACAAACACTGCGGGGGTTAGACCCCCCCTAGCGCCCCCAGGGGCGGGGGTACGCAGGGGGGCCCACGTGAAAATGGTCAAAAACGGCCAAAATTGGCATCGAATCCATAGTTTCCAGGGTTGCCGGAGCGCACGGTGATGCTCCTGACACCGTCGGAGTCCGGGTTCACCCCCCCTCGGCATGGGGTGCGGGAAGGGGTGCAAGACACAATATCTGCCATGCCCTGCTGGAACGCCTGGAGCGATGTGCCCCGAACTCGCCATGCCTTCCAGCCTGGCAACACATACTCTGGGGGTCAGCCCTCCCTAGCGCCCTGGGGGGGGCAGGGCCCCCGCATGGACATGGCCGAAAATGGACGAGATCGTCCTCGGTTCTGTAGTTTCTGGGCTCACTGAGGCAGACAGCGACACTGTGGGAGTTCGGGTCTGCACCCCCCAATGTGGGGGACAGGAAGGGGTGCGATACGAGATGTCCACCATGCCCCACTGTGACGCCTGGAGCAATTGGCGCCAGACCCGGCATGCGTATGCCTTGCGGCCTGGTGACACACACTGTGGGGGTCAGCCCCCCCCCAGTGCCCCTGGGGGTGGGGGTGCGCAGGGGGCCCCAGGTGAAAATGGTCGAAAACGCCCAAACTTGGAAGATGGGTCGGGGATGGGTCAGGGATGGGAGATATAAACACCCGGGCAACGCCGGGTAACAAAAAGCTAGTGGCAAATAAATTCTACTCATAAATAAATTAGTAAAAATGATTCCCTTTGATCCCCTTTTCTTAAGTCTCATAAAACTAGGTGCATCCTGATACAGTCATTTTTAAAAAAACGGCTGCTACAATCAGTCAATCAATCACTAGTATTTATATACCGCTTTTCAACACAAAGTTCACAAAGCGATTTACAGGCAAATAATAACATTAAAGTTAAATGGCTCCCTGTCCCAAAAGGGCTCATAATCTAAAAAAAAAAATGGAGAACACCAGCAGCAGCAGCCACAAGAAAGACACTGTGCTGGGGTGAAGAGGGACAATTGCTCTCCCCCTGCTAAATATGAGGGGGACACCACTTGAAAAAGTGCCTCTTGCCCAGTTAGCAGGGGTTATACAGAGTTTGAGAACCACTGGCCCATAGGATTGGGCCATGAGAGCAAGAAGTGAAAGACTCAACATTAAGGCTAGGATGACTAGCATTGCACACTTTCACCTAGAAGAAACTAGGATGACACTAGCCATAATTGAACTTTAAAAGAACACCTTGTAGGCCAGCATCAAGAACATTTGGTACTAATAAATATATAAAAGATTCAGTAACACAATTACACTCAAATGTGCCCAAACAAAGCGCAAAGCCTCTTTATAGGCACCAGGATTTTCTCTTTTAAGAGGATTTAAGCTCACTAATTGAATATCTCTGGCCTCATTTAGATCAACATTTTAACTCTATCTTGCTAAGGAGCTTTAAGTGCTTTGTCTGGGTTACTCTCTTCTGGCTAATTTATAGCTAAACAGCACAATGTCCACTGATAATTGGTACAGCTTTAAATGGAGAATGGAGATGGTGTGTCGTAAATATCCCCTTTTCTTTCAAGAAAGGGAAACCAAGAGATAGGAGTAAAATAGAAGGCCCCAAGGCATCCTTTCTTTTGCAGTTATTCAGAGGCATGAACTCTTCTCCCTCCACACCCCAACGGGTTCCCAAATAATGAAGTTTGAGGTAAAATATGTTATCTACATATAGCCGATGACAGTGGTTCTCAAGCTTTTTGCACCAGGACCTTCTCTTTAGATGGAACTCATGTTGGGACCCACAGAAGTGATGTCATGGCCAGAAGTGACATTATCAAGCAGGCAGTGCTGTCACTGTGATGTAATCAAATGAATGGAATGCGAACTGGCATTCTCGGACTGCAGCAATTGCACAATCATGAAACGTCCCTGACAGAGAGCAAGATTAGGACAAAATATTGTGTAAAAGCACTGAACTAGAAACAATGTTTTTAAAAACCCTCACTTGAAAATTCAAACTGTTGACACTCACAAGAGGAATATGGCAAGAGTAAGGTCTACAGTTTCCAAGATGACTGCTCCCATCTTTCCGCGACCCTCCTGACATCAAGTTGCGACCTGCCAAATGGGTCCCAACCCACAGTTTGAGAAATGCTAGCTTATGGGAACTTCATATGCAGTGGACTGCCACAGCCTGCTTTGGAATTATGGAAAGTGAGCAAGGAGCTGCTGAGTGAATGGGCACAAGCATACTGTATATATGCCCTCTGCCAGGCCAAGAACAACCGTGGCCTGTATGGAAATCATTAAATCGACTGCGTGCTGGGGTAGGAAGATAAATGGTATTCCCCGTAAAAGATATGCTGTGTGCACACGGTGCCCCTCTACATGTACAATGGAAGATCTTACGTTGGCAAGAGAGAACACTGCCATTGCTACTCCTCCTTGCTACCGCTGCCTTGTGAGTCAGCACCTGACCACTCAACTGGAGACCAGGGTGCCTTCCTCACCATACCCAATGGTGATGATGATGATGATTCAGTATTTCTCACCAACTTTCATAATGAGTGACTCAAGGCGGTATGCCTCGTGCAGAGCCAAATCCCAATTGTGGGACAAGCTGCTCACTCCTGTGAACAGCTGTGGCACCTGCAAGGTATCCACAAACCGAAGTCTTTGAAAATGTGGCACTTGCAAAACAAACAGGCCCCAAAGCCTGGCAGATAAGATTATTCTTATGGCTTTCTGTGGAATTTGAACTGGGTCTACTTGTGATCAGGCTATTACTTCTCAGTTTGCTTGTCATTAAGCACCCTGTAATGATATTTACTTGCCATCCGTGCTGTGAGGATTTCAGAAGTTATGTCTGTAATGCAATTGAGTTTTAGGGAAGAAATAATGTATATATGAGGAAATAAAGCGATAACTTCTTGTCATGAGAGAAGACATTGTTTTCACTCTCCTTGAAGAAATATATGCATTTGGCTCCCTAAAAATGAAATATCTGCAATACTTCTTTTGTTTTACCATTTGGATTTGCAAGAAGTTATGAGAATTTTAATGTTCTTCAGCATTCAGTTGTATAAGATCTGTAAGGTGTGTTCTATGGCTGCCATTTCTTGTGTGGCTAAGAATGCAATCCAAAGCACTCTTTGGGCAGCACAAGTCCAGGAGGGTGGCAAACTGTGCCATAAGGCATGTTTGTGCTGACTTCATAGTTGGGGAGACATATGTTGCAGTTTCACATCTCACAGTCCAGAACTGGGTGAGACTGGCAT
>JAJKFI010000007.1:8239413-8261274 GCA_029204185.1 Lerista edwardsae | reverse complement strand
GAGAGAGAGAGAGAGAGAGAGAGAGATGCAGAGTTTATGAGCAGAGTTTAGTATTATTGTATCAAGTTATTTTACAGCTGGTATTTGTTTCAGAATGTTCAAATAGTGGAGTATCTCCTCCTACTTACTATGATTCAGGGTGCAATCCTATGCAGCGCCAGAATGGCGAGGCCGACTCGGCAGCGCTATATCCGACGTTGCATATGAGAGGCTGGAGCCCCCTCCCCCATGGCAAGGAAGCGTTCACTTCCTGAGGAGGTTCCAGCCTCCCCTATGTGCTCCTCAGATCTGCACCTGCTAAAGAGAGGGCGCAGATCCGAGGAGACCGCGTGGCCCAAATCGGGACCCCATGGATTCGCGGATGGGCCTAGGATGTGGCCATATGGCCACCTCCAAGCCCGCCCTCATCCACCCAAGTTCTGCCCCTGCCTCCCCCCTCCAATTCGGCACAAGAGAGGTTCAGCGTGGGTGCAGCAGGGCCGGTGCTGCCTGCAGCACTGGTCCTGTTGCTCAAGCGCTTATGCAGGGGTGCTACTCTACACCCGCGCACCGGCGCTCCACCCCTTGCATTGACGCTATGATGTAGCATCGACACAAGAGGAGGGGTAGGCTTGTGCTGTCACTTACCTCAGCAGCTTAACGAAGTTACAATTTGACTTTGTACAATTGGATTGAAAAATGGAACTAAGTAAACCAAAATTAAAATGACATGTAGAATTGAACACCATGCACACATTTCTAGCACTGCACATTTGAATGTGTCCATTGTGTCCACAGGCACATTAATCACCTGGATCTGCTCAAAGGGAATATATCATCTTTAATGTATGACTGTTTTATGATAATATATCTAACCACTGTGTCTGAAGGAATGCCTGTGCTACCCGTTACATTTTAAACAGTTGCAAACCTATTCAATTGTCATGGGTCCCAATGGACAATCCGGGGGAATTTGGGTTTGTAAAAAAGCTAAAATTGTTCAAAAATGGGTGCTCTGCTCCCAATCCTAAACTATCCTAATCCCAAAGATAGGCCAGTCTTAAACTCCATGGTGCACACTGCATCGAGTGCAACTCAGGAGGCAGCAGGAGGTTTCCTTGGGTAGAATTTGGCCATTAATGACTAACTTGAACCCATCTGTTTCCACAACAGAACAGGTTTCCCCATAAATGATTCTGCAAAGCAAGAGTGCTGCAAAAATAATGGCCGATAATGTTGAAGAAGTTAATTCTGCCCTTCATGGTCCACGCTGTTTGATAACAGAGTGATTTTCTCCGTCATCAGAATCTGCCAGGGCTCTTTCTCAATGTCTTGAATTCTGATGGCACCCAAATACTGCAGTGATTAATATTGAATAGAACAGAAACACGCTGACGGATTGATCGAGGTATGACAACAGTCATTCTCTTTCTTTGCATTAATTTCAATACCTCAATTCCACTGGGCTCTCTTTGCAATTGCTAAGAAGGTTTTGTGTTACTCATTCGCACAGGTGGACACAGTGTATATCAATCAATCAATCAATCAATCAATCAATCACTAGTATTTATATACCGCTTTTCAACATAAAGTTCACAAAGCGGTTTACAGGCAAATAATAACATTAAAGTTAAATGGCTCCCTGTCCCAAAAGGGCTCACAATCTAAAGGAATGGGGAACACCACCAGCAACAGCCACAAGACAGACACTGTGCTGGGGTGAAGAGGGACAATTGCTCTCCCCCTGCTAAATACAAGAGGACACCACTTGAAAAAGTGCCTCTTGCCCAGTTAGCAGGGGTTCAGGACTTCAGTTAGCAAATCAGTACTAGGAAGGGAGTTTGGACATTCTGTCCCTGAGCTGTTTGAAGGATGATGGGCAATCCTTGCCCTCACTTCCATGATGGTTTTAGGCTTTCCTTGTTTTCCCTCTCAATGGCTAGAGCAGTGTTATTCAAACTGCTCACTTGGTGAGCTCACTTGGGACTCACTTGGTGGTTCGCAACATGATGTCAAGTGGGTCATGGAGAGCTGGGAGCAGCCATCTTGGAAGCTGCGGCACTTACTCTTGCTATATTCCTTTTGTAAGTTTAACAGTTTGAATTTTCAAGTGCGGGTTTTCTTTAAATTTTGCCTTTAGTTCAGTGCTTTTTCATAATATTTTGTCCTAGTCTTGCTTACTGTCAGGAATATGGTAATATGGTAAAAACTTTCATAATGTGGTAGTGAAAGTTTTTTTTTTTTTTTTACAATATATGTATTGTATTTTTTTAAGGTTACACAGCTATGGTTTGGATTTAGATGGTACATCCAAACCAGAAGACTTTCAGTAGAACATGGGCCTGTTTCCTTAACCAATGGAAACATTTTTTTTCCCAGAATCTCCTGGATGATTTATACCTTCTAGTCCAGGGAGTCAAACTTGGGGCTTAATCTGGAGTTAGGATGGCACAGTTAGGCCAGCACAAGGGACACCGTAAAATATGTTTGGACCACTCTCAAAGGCCAAGAGGCCAGCACACAGATGTGTATCATCCTCCCAACTCGGAGTCTGGTCCAAACATGCTTTATGGTGGCCCTTGTGCTAATCAAATTTTGCTGGTCTATCTGTGTTGGCTTAACTCCAAGTTAGGATTGTGCTCTTGATCTATTTCAAGATATGGAGTAGCCCAATTATCACAGGGGATGTCCTTTCAGCAGCGCCACTTCTGCCCAGACATCACTTGGTAGGGTTACCAGATACCAACTGCGACAGAATGCCTATAACTTTAAATGTTGCATAGAAGAAGGAATTGGGCAGGTGCAGCTCAGCATGGAAGGGTTCCAAAAGTTTCCACAAGAGGTGGTGATGGCATCTGGCCTAGCTGCCTTTAAAAGAGGATTAGACAGATTTCTGGAGGAAAAGTCCACTGTGGGCTATGATGGGCTGTGTAGCCTCCTTATGTTAGTAGTAGGTGACAGGTTCCAAATGCCAGGTGCAAGGAAGTGGCCACAGGATACAGGCATTTTGTTGTCTCATGTGCTCCCTGAGGCATCTGGTGGGCCAGTGAGATACAGGAAGCTGGACTAGATGGCCTTTGGCTTGATCCAGCAGGGCTCTTATGTTCAAAAGCACTTCCAGTTTTCATCAAAAAACAAGAAGTGCCTTTCTGATACCTCTGGGAGGCCCTCTGAGGCCCTTCAGGCACAAGGTCAGTACCCGCAGTGAGTCAAATCCGCAGATAAGTGGATGATCCATGAGTGGCAAGGGCCAATTGAACATGCAAATGAACATCCCACTGAAAATAATGCAGTGCAGAGGAACATCTGCATCTGAATGCACATTTTAATGCAGTGGATTTTCCCTGCACTGCATTACTTTCAAAGCGTGGACAATCAAGGTGGACTTGCCAGGGGACATCAGTGCAAGCTTGGTTGCTACATCAATGCAGGAGGAAGAGAGCAGTGATTGTGAATATGCACTGCATTGCACTAATCTGGAACTAGACACTACGCAGGCAAAATTTCTCTGATGCCTTCACTGTTGGAATGTGGCACTCAATGTGACTTATAAGTTGATCTGGGGAAAGCCGATGGACAGATGGTGCTGTCATACAGGAAGGTTAGACTTGATGGCCTAGAAATCAGTTTCCACCATACAGTTTTAGACTGGGCCTTGACAACTGCATGATTTTCATCACGGTTAAAAAAAAAATCAGGCTAATTTGATTTGGGAAGGAAATGAAAAACCATGATGAAAAAGTGAAAAATCTCTGGTGAAAGTATAACTTGGCATTGCACATATACATTGCTCCTTTATCATCCACTGTCTTGGGTTGTTTACCTGCAATAATTTATGACAATAACAGAATATTTTTTTTCCTTTTGTCTTTTATGGCATATGAAAATAAAGCTGTCTCCTCTCTCTCCAGAACATCGCCCACAGAATAGTCAACTAGTGGAAAGAAGAAGAAGAAGAAGGAAAAAAAAACCCAAAAGTGCAGATTTTAAACTGGTAATAAATGATGGATGAGCTAAAAGGACACAGGGACAACAGTGATTTCTTTAAGCCACTGTGGTCTAGCAAAACTGAAGAGAGTGAAAAATCGGAATGCTCATTTTTGGGTACTGATGCCATATGATGTGAAAACAGCAAGCACATTTCGAAACTAAGGCTAAAATCCTATCCACAGTCATCTGGGAGTAAGGGCCCAATCCTATCCACATTTCTGGTGGTGATGCAGCCAGAGGCATACCCAGTGGTGTCATTCAAATGATTTAGGAACAGGAACTCACTTTTGAGTTCAAATTCAAATGTTGGGGGGAAAAACAAACCCGGAAGCAGCCACGGAGCCCGTTAGGATCTGGAACGCCTGTTCTGGTCCGTTCCCCCTGAATGACATCACTGGGCGTACCGGGGCTTTTTTGCACCACCGGCATGCTGCGATTTTGCCCTGGCTGACCCTGGTGGCAGGGTCAGAGAACACCGGGGAGAGAAGGCAACACACTGGTGCCTTCAGGGGCGGCCGGGGTGATTTCGCCCCAGTCAGCCCTGGAGGCGCCCAGGCAGGCGACACATTCCTCTGGCTCCCTGGTTTGGGAAGCAAAGGGAGCTGGATGCGAGGAAGGGTACGCAGGCCCACCCTCTGCAACCTCCCCCTGCACTGCCTTGCGGTACCCTTTATATGACTCTGGATGCAGCCCCAAGGGAAGCAAACAAACATTCCCTCACCTTACATTCCCTTGCAGAGGCTTCCCTGATTCTCCCTCCATCACAGACTGCAGCACACTCTCCATTGGGACGGCTACATCAGGACTGGAAAATTGGATAGGATTTAGCTTCCGGAGACTTACTTCTGAGTAAACATGCAGAGGATTGCACTCTGAGTGTTTCATTTCAGTATGGCGCTATTACGATTGACATATGGCCCCAACTGTTATGGTATCTGATATGTCCTTGGCTCCCAAGTGGTCCTTGACATCGTTCCCGGTGCTGCCAGAGTTATCTCAGAGCCGAGTGCAGCAATTTGAAATGAGCCCTTGTTTAGTGGGCCAATTTCCACTAAAAGATCACCTGACTATTGTGGAAGCCGTACACTGGGAGCTGTAGTCTTTCCAGCCTGTCCGATGTACAGTTGTGTTGATGCATGTCCAGACGCATAAATGGCTACGGAGTGTCATTAATTCATTGGACACTTTCATTCCTTATAGGTACCTGTGCTGTTTCATTTGTATCTTGTTCATGGAATCGTAGAGTTGGAAGTGACCTACAAGGTCATCTCGTCCAACCCCCTGCCTGGAGCAGGAAATCCTCCTAGAGCATCTCCAGCAGGTGCTTGTCAAGCCTCTGCTTGAAGGTGTCCAGTGAGGGAGAACCCACCACCTCCCTTCTCCTCTCTTGCAATTTGTACCCATCGGACCTAGTTCTACTGTCAGATGCAGATGAGAACAGATTTGTCCCTTGTTGCCTGATACCCTTTTTATTTATTTTATCTGAATGCATGACATATGACCAGTGGTGCAATTCAAATGAATTAACAACCGGTTCTATGACATCATAGCCGGAGCCAAAAAAAAACCCCGAAGCCAACTGAGGTAAGCGAGTGGGCGGTGTAATGTACAAGCAGATCTGGATAAGGATTATTTCTTATCAGATAGGGGGATTTTGCTTTAAAAGAAAGATTTGTGTTTGGTTTTGGGGATGGGTAGCTGTCAAGTATTGTTTGACATCTAGCACCTGAGAACCAGTGGTGTCATCCAAATGATTTAGGAACAGGTACTCACTTTTGATTGGCACTTGTTGGGGTCCGCCCACTGGAAGTGACATCATAAGCCGGAAGTGAGGTCATGATTGTTGCCATGGAGGTGATCATGGTTGTAATAACTTCAGCTTGTGGTTAGTGTTGATTTAACTTCTATTGATTTGCTTTCTAGAGATGTGTATATACATAGTTTGCTTGAACTGTTCCCCAGTTAAATAGCAGGCTAGACTGTACTAGATTGTGAGCCCTTTTGGGACAGGGAGCCATTTAACTTTAATGTTAAATGCAAGGAGCCGGCAAGGAGCAGGGGGGGGGAATGGCCGACCGAAAAAAGACCGCATGAGGGCTGGGGCTGGGGGGAGGCTGCAGGAGGAACTGGGATGCTGGATCTGTGCGGCTGGAGGGAGCGGGAGCCCCAGGCAGCCTACCTTCTCACGCTTGCTGCCTTATTCCCGGGTCTCCCTCGCTGCTGCTGCTGCTGCTGCTGCTGCTGCCACCTCCAGTCCTCTCGCTATGCTGCTGCCGCTGCTGCCACCACCACCCTGCTGCCTGCCTCCTCACAGAAAGTGCAGGCAATGGCTGCGGGCGTGCAGTACGGATGCGCAGCTGCTGAGCCAACCAGCCGACGGGGCCAGCTTCGAGTGGGCGGGGCCAGCTCAACTTCTAGGAATCGGTACTCGCGTAGTAGTGCATAGTGGGTGCATGACATCACTGCTGAGAACTGTCAGGGGTAATGATTGATTGGTTTGGGCCATGTTTGGGAGGGGGACAGAGCCCTGCCTGTTAACTAAGGGTCCTGATTGGTTAATTAAAACTTGGGAGTAATTGAAACTGACAGAAAGAAGTAAAGAAACCCTATAAGAAGCAAATAAGGGAAAATATTAGAGGGGGAGTTAGGGAAAGGGCTATGTTTGAAACTAGGAAAGATTCTTGAGCATTTTTAAGGCTGACCAGGGAAAGTTCTATACTGAGAGACAAGTTTGTAACCTGCAGAAAGACTGAGACTCTGGCGGGGAGGGGGGCTTATATCTTGTGCTTCAGAAAGCTACAGTAAGTTGCAACCTGCAGAAAGACTGAGACTCTGGCAGGGGGGAGCTTGCATCTGGTGTTTTGGGAAGCTACAGTAAGTTTAGAGGTAAAGCCTGTGTATGCTAGGAGAAAGTAAGGAAAGTAAAGAAGTGCTCTTTTCTGTTCTCTCTTTGGAACTTGTGTATCTGCTGAAGTGATTTTTATTTTGAGTGTGCGTTATTTTAATAAATTTGGTTTTTATTCCCCTACAATTTGGATTATGATTTATGCTTGTATCTATATTATTCAATACAAAAGAACCAACAAAGATAGGAGAAACTGTAATTGTAATAATATCTGCTTGTGTAAATACTGAGAAAAACCAAGGCCATCTGTTTGCTGTAGTTAGCAAAGATTGCCTTGGACCTTAGTACTGTAAAGCTAAGTATTTCTCCCTCCTAAGAAAGAGATTCCCCACTTGGCAGCAAGAGGCTTGTGTAGCTGGCTGACCAGGGTAAAAGTGTCCAAGTAATTTTGGGCTGTGGGGTCAAGGACGTAACAGGCGGCGCCCGGCCATTTAACAACCGGTTCTATAGAACCTGGGCGAACCCCCTGAATTTCACTACTGCATATGACATATTTGAATACACATATAGTTGGAGCTGGGTGCCAGCCAGGAGAGCATGACCCAGGCCAGGAATGTGACTTGGGAGTAATGTGACCAATGGCAAGAGGCCTCAGATCTCACAGGCTGCAAGGAAGTCTACACTTTACTTGAAGTGTATAATTTATTTTAATTGCAGGGCAACCATTTCCCAACCCCCCAGCTGGCTGGCTTGAGAGAAGCTCTGCCTGGCTTTCCTTTCTGGGGAAATTCCATGAGTAGTTGAGCCTTTCCTGCCCAGCACATTTGAGTCTGTGAACACAAGCCCCATCCTGGGAGTTACAAGTAAATAAAGAGCCACAAAAGAAATGTACCCAACCCTAGCTGCCACAGCTAAATTCAGTCAAAGAAGCCAGGCTAACAAAAGCCCTTCGGGCTAGCAAAGGCCAACTACTGCTGCACAGGTGTTGCTGGAGCCTTTCCCCCCAGGGTGATTGCCACCTCCCAATTGCATGACAAACACCCCCATTACACAACCCCCAACCCCCACCCACCTCCACTACACCACACACACAACCCCCACTTATGGTGCCAAGCTGCCTGGAATGAAGGTGCCAGTTCATGTGTCTTAAAACGCAGGGAGTGAGAAGGGAAAGATTTGGCAGCTGCTGTTGCTTCCATAAGCAGACAGAAGTGCTTTTCAAACTGTTCTTAAACAGGAGGAGTCAAAAGAGGAGAAATTCCTTCCCCCTTTCTGTGGCTTCACTGGCATGAATGCAATGAACTCCAAGGGCAGTCCAAGGGCAGCCTGGGGCCCTTGCAAGCCACTTGTGTTGGCCCTGCATGGCCACGAACGTGCCGAAAGTCACTTTCGCGCTAGTGCTGCTGCCCCGGGGCCAACACAGGCAGCACCATTGGCCCCACAGTGCCAGCAGAAGCTGTCGGTGTGCTGCTTGTGCGCCAGCAGAGTTCAGCTGGCTCTGGACTGGTGGGGAGGGAGGGGGAGAGAGGGAGGGAGGGGAGAGAGGGAGGGAGGGACAGGGCAGGTGGAGGGCAGTCCAGGAGGTGGTCCGGCCTGGGGAGGGGGTGGAGTCTGGATGTGGAGCCATTAGGCCGTATCCAAGCCCCTGTCCCCAGCCCGTGCAGCCCCAATTCAGGCACAGATCCGAGTAGCTCATAGGGCAGGCCGGCGCCTACCCTGGGGCAAGGGCACAAATGCTCCAGCCTGATCCCAAGCTCCGCACAGGCCCACTGGCCTGCCTGGCCCAGCACAGTTTAGGATTGCGCTTTAAAGGTAAGTAACAACCTGCAAAATTGGCCCCTCTGCAACGATCGTACTGTTATCGGTTCTGCAGGATCCGCCATCAGGTGAAGCTCACCGAGCACGCGCTGCCAGCCTTCTGCTGTTATGAAATGTAGAGGGAGGAACTGCCTCAGCCAACAGCAGTCCGTGCAAGAGTGCCACCAACCACGTTGAGTTTGACTTCTTCAGATACGGAGCTAATCAAAGAGCATCCCTATCATTAAAAAGTAATGATGAGAAGTGGTTCTGAGTAAATCATTCGTGTAAGGCATGAGAGCAAATCCCAGGAGAGGAAACCTCAGAGAAAAATCAATGTCTGCGGCAAAGCACATGGCTTCCCCGATGGAAACCTGTTTTGTGAATTTAGGCAATTTTGCTTGTTTGTACTGTGCACCTGTCCACAAACCTAACTGGCGGTAGGAAATTCTCTCACCGTCTTGCTCAAGGCAAACAGTAATGCATACAACTGTACTAGATTTGAATAGCAAACTGAAACAAGGGAACTGGATAGAAAATTCTTTTTTGTCCAATTTGGCCATTCTTTTTTTATTACATAGGAAAGAAACCAATTTTTCTAAAATGAAAATGTTACTTTTTTTTCCTCCCTAAAAGCCACATGCTGTTATCTTTTGTCTTACTGCAGTATCCCAGGTCCAGCATTCATATGTCCACTGAGCAATTATTGGCAAGTGAATATTTTTCCATATTTGGATTGCTTGCAATTTTGTAAATAGTAACAGATTCAGGGCGCAATCCTAACCTGGAGTTAGGCTGGCCCAGTTAAGCCAGCAAAGTTTGACTGGCACCAAGGGACACCGTAAAGTATGTTTGGACCACTCTCGGAGTCAGACGCCAGCAAACAGATGTGCACCATCCTCCCTGACTCTGAGAGTGGTCTAAACTCACTGTACGATGGCCCTTGTGCCAGCCAAATATTGCTGGCCTAACTGTGCCAGCCTAACTCCAGGTTAGGATGGTGCCCTCAGACTCAGTACAGACCAATCCTATAGTTCCTTCCTGCTGATGCAGCACCAAAAAGGAACACAGTGTATCTAGTAGGGGATAGATAGGCTTTGGAGAGGAAGGGGGAAGCATACCACCTTACCCCTCTGCAAGCCTCCCATTTCACAATGGGTCTTCTCGGACCTGTACCAGTCCTGTAGATGGTGCAAGTCTGAAGAAAAGAAAGGGGCAGGGAGGCTGTGAAAAGACAGCCTGCAAAAAAGGGTAGGATTGCACCATTGATACTGGATCCAACCCCTCCTGCTGTGTCCCCCACCCCGTTCCCACTCTACACCCAGTTTTGCCCCCTGCCTGCTCACCCCAAATGCCACCTTACCTGCTCCAGCATGTGCAGTGGGGTTCATCGGTGGACATAGAGTCCAGCTATCTGTTGCAGCAGTGCTCCCAAAATGGTTGCCAATGGAGCACTTTGCATACTGTCAGCAGCCATTTTGTGACAGCAGATAACTCTGCCCTGCTGTCACAAACGCTTCTGTATGACAATCCAATCCTGCATAGGACTGGGCTGTAAGTCTAAGATCCTGAAGGTGCTTGTTGGCCCATCATATATGTATAAACAAACCTCTTTTACTACATAATTTCCGTCGGTGCCCACTTTATAGATTTATGACTGACACAGGTGCAATATGCCACATAATTTTATAAACCATTTCTTTTGTGGATATGTTAGTTTTTTAAAAGCTAGCATTTTTAAGCTATCTGCCAATCTGCTTCTTCAAGCACTTGATGGAGGTCTTTCTTCATTTCATCATTGAAATTGCCTTCTTTTTAATATTCCTAGCTGGAGACAGGTATTGATAGAGATTCAACCTTTAAATCCGATCAGATGTATTCCAACTAGATATGCTAATCTTGTGGGTTCTCTCACAACCTATGTGATGACATAACAAGACAATACATGCCTAGATACCAGAACAATGAGAACTTATCTGGTTGGTTTTATGGAAGGTGTGCATTCAATCTGGAAATAAGAGAAAAACATAGCGTAATGGGCCCGTTCATTCAAGTTGTCTTTCGTGGATACAAAAGGAACAAAAAACTCCAGACTAAGCAATATTCTGTGGGGTCTCCTTGGTTCTTGGCAATTCCTTTTCCACAAACTAGCAATAGATGGGAAGAGGAAAAAACAGGAGGGAAATTTACATGAACACTCCAGTCTTGAATTCAGACATAGTCTAGCCAAAATGTCTGACAATGACCTCAAAACTGGGGTCCCTTTGTCCTGTCTGTCTGTCTGTCTGTCTGTCTGTCTGTCTGAAAAAGCCTCTAGCATGCCCAGAGGCATATTTAGGGTACTGCAAAGGGGCGAGCACTGTGGGCGCCAGTTGGGGTGAGACGCAGTGGGAAAAAGAAGCTGGAGCGGTTTTCAGCCCTCCCTCCCTCCCCTGGACTAGTTTGGCTCTGAAATGGAGTGGGCGCAGGGGGTGCGGCAGTGGTGCTAGGGGCGCATTGATATAGGGGGCAATGTCACTATGGCGCCTCGCCCCATGCACAATCCGAGCCTGTTCCAACTCTGAGCATGCCTGAAAAATTCATTATAAGTGGCTAGAAATAGTGGCATCAAAGGAGAGAGAAAGGCTGCTGGCTCTGAAATTAACGGGAATGAATTAACAAATAAAACCGATGAAATTCACGAGCCAACCATAATTTTAATGAGCAAAAATCAATATGAGGCTTTTATCAACAGAAACAAATAGGGAAATGACACATTTTTCCCCCTGCACACCCCTTGTCATTTTTCATGTGAAATTAACTATCCCTGCTGAATGATACGAAGATTTTTAAATTGCCAATACATTTGACACTGCAAATAAGCACATCTGAAACTGTCATTGCCCTTTCAATCCAGCTGAAATCCAACCAAAATGGAAACAGCTTTTATGTGCATGCTAAGCCGTTACTGCAATAGGATCTTGCCATTGCCATCACTGTTGTGCCATTGTTGTCATCACATGGCGGGGCACACAAGTGAAAGCAAAGCCCTGTATGTGGCAGACTGTATGGCCACTTTCGTCCATCTGCTTCACAGAACCATACAATCATACAGAACCATACAGAACCAGAGGCAACAATCGAAGTAGGAAAAGGAAGAAGACTTTTCCACATACATGTTCACTTTGTAAATAGCACCTGGGAATTGGAAACGAGGTGACCTGTTTCTTGAGAGTTGCCTGGGCTTTTGGAGACATTTCATGCATTGTGCTAAAGATGCTAAGTGCCCAAAAGACAACTGGTAACCCACTGGTAATGAGCTGTTGTTATCTCTACCAAAGAGCTCGTTTAAATGTTCCCCATGACTGAGCCTATCTATATTAGAGACCTACAGCTTAATCCTATGGTTTTCCCCACCATAGCATAAAGCAGAGCCAAAATGGGTCATGCTGCATGCTATGGCAGGGTCAGGGCTGGATCCAGGAGTGGCAGGGACCAATGTGGGGTATTCCTGTGGGGCCCCCTAGTCTCTCCCCCACCCCACCCCCCACTTACCAAGAAGAGCACGCGAAGCGTGGCACCTGGAAATCGTTGGTTGTGACATGATGTCATCACCACCAACTGCTTCCAGGAAGCCCATTTTGGGCCATTTGGAGGCAGAGGCAGGCGGGAGGACCCAAGGCACAGCTGCTCTGCTTTCCCCAATGACTTATAGCCCGCAGAGTTCCTGGCTGCTGCAGCTGGCAATCCGCTTGCTGCACTGGTGCGGGGTCCCCCAAAGTGCAGGGCCCAATGTGATGACATTGGTCACATAGGCTTAAGGCTGGCCCTGGGCAGGGTGGTGGTGATTAGGAAACTTGAAAGCAGAGAATACTTTCCCTTAATAATAATAATAATAATAATAATAATAATAATAATAATAATAATAATAATAATAATAATAATAATACTTGTATTTATATACCGCCTTTCTTAGGTCACCAGATTTCTCTAATGATTATAACTCAAGGTGGTTTACATAGGCAGACTTTATTCAGAAACTCGAAGGTTTTTACAATTTTTACAGAAATGTTCTATCTTCCAAGAACTACACACATACAGATGGATCTTTCTAGATTTAGCCCTTCTTTCTGGCCACCCATTTGTCTTCTTGCTGGCTGATAAGCGGCTTCCCTGCTCCCACCAGAGAAGCAGCTGACCCAGCACACTCCCCCTCACACAAGGCAGCCGGAGACAGCTCAGCTGTTAATCAGTCGAAATTACAAGGTCTGCCGCTCACAGAGACTTCCGGTAGTCCCGAACTGGCGACCTTCAGATCTTTCAGCTGTTATCTTCAGGCAAACGGAGGCATTAACCCTCTCGACTAAATCTTCTGCCCTTACCTCTGTGTAAACCCCTCAACCAGCTAGCACAAGTCAGGAGAGAAAGGGGGCATGTTGGCTGGCACCAGACGGGATAGCATCCAGCACAAGTCACCCACGGTGGGTGCCACCACCTCCAACAGGCCCCCATCTCCCCCATTCTACCCCATTATTGTCCCACCACCAAATAAAAGTTTGTAATGTAGAAATTAAGAAGACGAGCAGTTCATTAAACCAGTGATTTCCAAACTGTGGGCCGGGACCTACCAGTGGGTCATGAGCCAATTTCAGGTGGGTCGCAAAGCACCTAGAACAGCCATATTAAAAATATGGGAAGATGTTATGCTGGAAAGGGGGAGGGTTGTGTAGTTATTTTGCTTGTGTCAAGGTTGTAAATAAGACTTTTTTTCTTGATTCATTTTGCTATTGGAAAACGGCTGAGAAATCCAACTTATTGCTGCATCCTCAGGAAAACAATGGGATCACAATGATGGCACTTCAGGCTATGACATCACTTCTGGTCGGTCCCAGACAGATTGTCATTCTAAAACGTGGGTCACGGTGCTAAAAGGTTTGAGAACCACTGCATTAAACTGTTCTGATGTGCTTTAAAAAGAATCTAGGCAGCACACAGATTATAGCTTTTTCCAGTGATTAAATTTGTATAATATCACTGAATCCTGTGGTGGGTACACTCATCCCACTATTCATCTGGCAAGCTCCTCTGTAGCCAGAGGTGGCTGTGGGACAAAGTAAAGTGCATGTACACCAAGAGCAATGATTATTTTAGCTCTCTGAAAAATGATACCCTATCTCTAATGTAAGTACACATAACCCATGCATGTACTGCATGCTCCCTGAGGCACCTGGTGGGCCACTGTGAGATACAGGAAGCTGGACTAGATGGGCCTTTAGCCTGACCCAGTGGGGCTGTTCCTATGAGTACATGTCTGAAGAGGAGCATCTGGTTCTGGTGGCTGTCAAAGAGAAATGCTGTGGAGAATCCTGACTAGCCACCAGTGTGTTTACCTCAGAATTTACCTCAGAATGCCAGGTACAAGGGAGTGGCAACAGAATGCAGGCAGCCTGTTGTCTCATGTACTCCCTGAGGCACCTGGTGAGCCACTGTGAGAGACAGGAAGCTGGACTAGATGGGCCTTTGGCCTGATCCAGTGAGGCTCTTATGTTCTCAAGGCCCAGATTGAGTTGCAGGTTGTTATAGCTCCCTCCCCACAGACAGGACAGCAAATTCTGTTTTATTTACCCAATATTTACCTCAGAAGTTCACCTCAGAATGCCAAATACAAGGGAGTGGCAACAGGATGCAGGAATTTTATGTACTCCCTGAGGCACCTGGTGGCAGACGCGGATCTTACCTGTAGTGCCGGGGTGCCATTGCGCACGGTCTGGAAGAGACCGTGCGGTTTCTCGCCCTCCCACCCGCCCATGCCTCCCTTACGCTCCAAAAATAGAGCGTTTCCAGGGTAAGGGAGGCGTGCCTGCGTGACGCGCGGGGGCGGGGTGGGGGGCCCAGTTTCAGCGCCTGCCATGGGGTGCACTCCTGGCCCAGACCACCTCTGCCTGGTGGGCCACTGTGAGATACAGGAAGCTGGACTATAGATGGGCCTTTGGCTTGATCCAGTGGGGCTGTTCTTATGTTCTACTATGTGCTTGACCACAAAGGTGTAGGTGCCAGTTGATAACAGCACAATTCTGTGCATGTCTACTCATAAGTAAGTCCCATTGTTTGCAATGGGGCTTACTCCCAGTAAGATATGTATAGGATTGCAACCTAAACTGCTCTGGAATAGTGAAGCTGACGGCCTGCGCTAAATCAGCTTTGGTGTGCTGGGGAGCCTTCCCGGGGCAAGGGCAGGTTCATGCCCTTGTCCCAAGAGCGGCTCCATCCTCCCTGATGGGTGCCTTGAAACTATGCCTACTGTATAGGAGACGCCGAGCCAAGGAAACTGTGTGGCCCGAATTGGGCCTGCGCCTCCTGAGGATGGAGGCTTGGATGCAGCCTAACACCCACATCCCAGCCCCGCCCCGCCCCTCCATAGGCCAGTACGCCTACTGACATGCCCTCCCCCACCCAGCACCATCCTTGCGCTCGCTGAGTTTGGCTGGTGCAGGAGCAGCACTGGGGCACTAGTGCTGGTGTGCCGGTCGGTGCCCCTGCGTTGGTGCTAGTGCCATTGGGACGACGCAAGCACGTAGCATCAGCCCAATGGCCACTGGTGGATTGTGCCCTAAGTTTCATTCCGACCATCTTTGCAACCAAGATCTGATTTTGCCTTCGGGTCCTTCTTAGAATCGCCTCCTTTCTATACTGCTGGATTCTGCAAGAAATGAGTGTCTCCTTGTAAGGAAATTCATTGTATCAGAGAAGAACATAAACTCAAAACTTTCTCCTTGAGCACAAAACACAAAGGACCAGCTGGCTTGTAAAATGAGAAGTGTGTGAGGATTTTTCAATCTCGCTTGTTATCATTGAAAGTGTGGAATGAGAGTGGAGAGCGATCGCTCAACAAGAGCCACTGATGACATGAAAAGTCAAGACGAACAAGGACAGAACACGGAATTGCAGATAGTTACCTCTTATCAGTCTCCGTCACTGAAGTTCTTTCCACTCCCCTGCTCCGATTCAGCAAAGGACTCGGACGCATACTTACTGCTAATACATGTAAGTCCTGTATCGAGTTCCACTGTTGGTAAATAAAGTAGTGAAAATGACTTTTTTCTTTCTTTCATGTTTTCCATCTATTAGTGTGCCAAGAAATAAAAGAAATAAAATTCTTCCTGGCAACAGCAGTAGGGCTAGTACTGGTAATATGCCAGCAATCACTACAGCCATTGGCAGGGCTAGCTCTACTACTAGACAAGGTGAGGTCTGGGCAGATTTGATATACCAATTAAGATGAGTTGCAGGGTGGCTTGTCAATTACTTACAGCCCAACCCTAACCTGCGTTGGAGGAGGCAGGCTGGTAGGTCTGAGCTGTATCCTAACGCAGGCTGGGAGGCAGCTGGAGCTTACTGCGGGGCAAGGGGATATTTTTCCCTTCCCCTAGTGTAAGCCCCAGGCCAGCCCTATGTGGCTGCTTGGATCTGGGCCAGCAAAATAGGCACAAATCCAAGTACTCAGGAGCAGCCTGTATTGGGCCACCCAGCCCGGGGACAGGGGTTAGGATACGGCCTAACCGCCATGTCCTCTCTCCTCCCCCTCCCTGGGGTAGCCCACCCACAGATCCCTCCCTCTGCCCTGTTATGTCTCCCACCTGCCTCCACCAGGCCCTTGGCATGGGCCCGCACCAGCAGTGCCCACACCAGATAACTGCCCGGCGCCCAAATCTGTGGCGTAGACATGTCTTACAGCACATTTGCAACAGTGCTGAGAACCTAACAACATAAGAAGAGCCCTGCTGGATCAGGCCAAAGGCCCCTCTAGTCCAGCTTCCTGTATCTCACAGCGGCCCACCAGGTGCTCCAGGGAGCACATGAGACAACAAGATGCTTGCATCCTGTTGCCACTCCCTTGCACCTGGTACTCTGAAGTAGCCTACTACTAATGTAAGGAGGTTGCACAACCCATCATGCCCTATAATCCATGATGGACTTTTCCTCCAGAAATCTGTCCAATCCCCTTTTAAAGGCATCTAGGCCAGATGTCATCACTACCTCCTGTGGCAAGGAGTTCCACAGCTTAATTACCCGCTGGGTAAAAAAATATTTTGTTTTATCTGTTTTAACTCTCCCAACACTCAATTTCAGTGGATGGTCCCTGGTTCTGGTATTGCGAGAGAGGGAAAAGAACACCCCTCTATTGACTCTATCCATCCCATGCATAATTTTGTATGTCTCAAGCCAGCGTGAGAGTGCAATGCCAGGTTAGGATCGCTGTCTTGTTATATTTTGACCATCAGGAGGGGCTAATATTTGTTTTCTATGCTCAGGTGGCAAAGTGGTTTAGAGTGCAATCCTTTACTTTTTGGTGTCTCTTGTGCCTGCTAAACTTTGCTGGTCTAACTGTGCCCGTCTAACTCCAGGTTAGGATTGCACCCTTAAGCGGCTTTGAAAACTTAGGGCACAATCCACCAGTGGTCTGGGAGCCTTTCTGAGGCCTACAGAGGCTGCATGTGGCTTCTGCGGGCTTCATTAAGCCCCCCTGGAGGTGTTTTTAAAGCACTGAAGGTTTGCTTGTAAACCGCTTTGTGAACTTTATGTTGAAAAGCGGTATATAAATACTAGCGATTGATTGATTTTAAGAAGAAACCGCTTTTACATCCCTCAAAAAGATTTTGGACATGACTGGATTGAGGTTCTGGTTGGGTTCAGAGACCTGGTGACCCAGAAGTTAGAATGGATAAAAAGAAATACTTAATCTGTGGAACGCCTTCCCATAGGAGATGGTGATGGCATCTGGCCTAGGTGCCCTTAAAAGGGGATTGGACAGATTTCTGGAGGAAAATGCCCCTTTCCCTGAGGGGACCCTAGCAGCCAAAAATCCCCTGCAGGTTGCAGTGGAAGCCACAGCGTTGCCACTGCATTGCAGCAGGGGTGTGCTGTGACATTCTGTGCCAGTGAAGCACAGAACATCATGACACACAGTGACCCAGAAGTAACATAACACATAAGAACATAAGAAGAGCCCCACTGGATCAGGCCAAGGGCCCATCTAGTCCAGCTTCACAGTGGCCCATCAGTTGCCTCCGGGAGCACATGAGACAACAAGAGGCCTGCAACCTGTTGCCACTCCCTTGCACCTGGCATTCTGAAGTAGCCTACTACTAATGTAAGGAGGTTGCACAACCCATCATGGCCTATAGCCAACAATGGGCTTTTCCCTCTTGCCCTGGGGTAAGCCCCACCAGCTACTATGGATCATATCAAACTTGTACCAGAAATACTGCTGCACAAGTCCAAGTTGATGGGGCCGAAGTTTAGGTTATGGCATGCACTCCTAGTCCGAATCTGCCCATCCTGCACCCCTCTCCCCTTCTTGTTGCACCCCCACACTTTCCCCACCTTTCCCATCCCCGCATTGGACATACTGGTACTTCATGACACTTTTGCAACAGCATGCGCTGGTGGAACATGTGTTCTGCTGAAGCAGGCCCTGAGGGCGCAATCCTAACCGACTTCCCCACACTGACCAAGCTGTGCCAATGGTGTGGGTGCTGCACCATGCAGTGGTGAGGGAGTCACAGAGGCCTCCTCAAGGTAAGGGGGTGTTTGTTCCCTTATGTGGGAGTTGCATTGCCTTTACCCCGGTGCTGGAGGAAAAATGTATTGGGCAAGATTCCGGCGTGTTTCCATACACACAGAAAGGACTTTATTTAGTACTTTTTGATAGTCATTGTTAAGGTCCTGAGTGACCACTACCGAGTTCACTGACCTCAAGTTTCTTTGCTTTGGGGGTCAATTCCCACACCAAAAGAAAAATAAAAGTGCTAGACAGGGTAAGAAGAAGTATTCAGTTCCTTCAAACAAAACCCACAGGACTACTGTGAATTTAAACATGACAATTTATTGAAGACTATAAAAACCAGGCACAGAATACTGCAGAAAGGCAATTATAATTATTAGTAAAGAAGCATACATTCAGTGCAAATAAAAAGGAAGGAGCACACACAATAACTAGCTCATGCACTTACCCACACCTCCAGCTAACAAAGAGGCTCTTCTCTTTTCTGCTCAAAACTCATTTCTAGCACCAGGCCTTGGCCAGATCAGCTGGCCGTACTCCCCTCTTCATAATCATGGTACCTTCTTTTCAGCTGGTGCAAGGAGAAAGTCAAGGAAAGGCCTTAAAGGGGCCAGTACATTTCAGTCATCTTTTCTTTTTTCGGTGCGAATATTGGTGATGCCCTTCTTTTTTCTGCAGCTTCAGTAGTCTGCACTTTTCAATTTAGACTTCTGTGAGAATACCAGTCTTTAATGTACCTTGAGATCTTATCAGGCAGAAAAAAAGAGTACCTAACATATGAACAGAGAAGGAAACCATATGAACAATAAGGAAACCAGCCAAACCTGCTCTGTATTTGGCACATTTCTCCCTTCTTCGGGGCAGGCACGAATATCCACAGCTGGATGGAGCAATTATTAACACATCTGCGCAGTGCAGTTCATTCACTTGTGTGGGGGTGTTAGGGAGGCTGCAGTCAGAGGGGTAAGAAAATCTGCCTGGCAAGGCTAGAATCTGATAAAAACCTCATCTACCTGCACCTTCAATATCAATCAATCAACAATATTTGTATTTGTATATTATAACTCTTTTCAACACAGAGTTCACAAAGCAGTTATTATTATTATTATTATTATTATTATTATAAAATAGCTCCCTGTCCCAAAAGGGCTCACAATTTTAAAAATGCGGAACACCACCAGCAACAGCCACTAGAAAAGACAATGCGCTGGAATGAATGACAATTTACTCTCCCCCTGCTAAATATAAGAGGAACACCGCTTGAGAAAGTGCCTCTTGTCCAGTTAGCAGGGGTTAAATAGAAGTCCCAATGATCCCTTTCTTTTGAAAATACTTTTTACTGAAAATTGCCATATATCCACCCCAAGAAATTCCAGCATGCAAGGCGTATGTTCTGTTCCTAAACTATGACACTTTATAAAATGGAAGCTGAATAAATAATTAGTTGTACTGGGTTCCTAATTTCACCTTCATTTTATCTTCCATTAGCCCAGATACACTGAAAAAGCATTGCCGGCCCAAGATAATCCATAATTTGAGGGGGGGTTCGAATCCAAGCCTTCTGTGTCTGTGTTATATATTGGGTTCCATGCTATAGAACTCAGACAAGGCCGGTACAGCCTGAACGTATATTGCAACAAGCAACAGTTAAAACCAAACTGAAGGGCAACAGCCCAACTCCTGTACAATATTAACTCCACCTCCTGTTTTCCCATTCTTCAGGATTAGTATAGCTCAGGGCTCCTGATTGGAGGGGTGATTAGCTCAGTACCTCCAGCCCTCTTGCTCAGGCTTAACCCCTCGCTATCCTCCTGCATACATAACAGTCCAAGTCTTAGACTCAATTCATATCAATATTGTTTTAATTAGCATTTGAATAAGACTTCTTGTGTGCTCAAAGGGCCTCACATGTATTAACTTGATGCAATCCTGACAGCAGTCTTGCAAAGTAACAATTACTATGTGCTTTACACTTTTATGCGTTTTACTCTTTTCAATCCTCTTCTTCTCAGTGATATGCAGTGAGGTGAATGGCCGATGAAGTACTTGCTGTTGTGCATCACTACAAGGCATTCTGGGTCTACCCAGAAGCCACAGTGCCTGTCCAAACACATGCCTGTTAATATACAGGGAGACGCTTGAGCTGTGGCAGACTCAGACCCAATCCTCAGGGTTCTATTGCCATCAGTACATTCATACCGCCGGCTCCAGGTGTCATAAATGTGCAGTAAACCACATTTATGGTACCTAGAGAGTAACTACCACCAGCACTGGGACCACGCCAATTGGCACTGCGTCTCTGTGCAAGCAGTATGGCCAGCTGGCACTCCAGCACTGCCAGCCAGTGGTCTCCTTGACTCTGGTCTCCTTGACTCTGCACCCACTCAATATTGGGTGCAGAGCCAAAGAGACCCATTGGCACCGCAGTGGCATTACTCAAAATAAGGGATGAAATGCTCCCTTCCCCCGAGGAGACCCTGGCAGTGGCCTTGGCAGCAGAAGTCGCCATTTTGACACCGCTGCTTCTCCGGGAGTTGCCAACCAGAGGAATGTGCGGCCCACTTTCCTGTGATTGCGCAACCACTAAGAAACTGGGTGGCGCACATTGCACATGCAAGGAGACTGAGGTCTGCTGCAGCTCTAATCTAGGGACAGTGAGAGCTCAGCCTTCTGATCCCGAGCCCCTCAGAAAGTGGGTGGAGCACATGCAAAATCACAGGGGAGGCAATTTTCCTTGGAGTATGACAGGTGAGGTTCTGCCCCCTGCCTCTGCTGACCACACATCCCTGTTTTCCCTGTGCGTATGTGTGTGTGCGCATGTTTTCCATATCAACATCCCAAGATAAAAAACATGGTGTTGTGGCCAATGGGGTGACCCACTTTAGGCTAGGGGCAGTTTTCTTCAGGGTCCTGACACCTACTAATTGAAGATCAATGTATCACACCACTATAGGTCTTAGAATACAATCCTAACCTGGAGTAAGGCTGGCACAGTTAGGCCAGCGAAGTTTGGCTAGCACATGGGACACCATAAAGTATGTTTGGACCACTCTTGAAGTCAGAAAGGCCAGCACACAGACGCACGCTATCCTCCCTGACTCCAAGAGTGGTCCAAACACGCTTTACAGTGTCCCTTGTGCCAGCCAAACTTCGCTGGCCTAACTGTGCCGGCCTAACTCCAGGTTAGAATTGTGCTCTTAATTAGCACACTGCAAAGTGATGCAGAAAATGTTGCTATTGTAGTTCCAGGGCATGGGGAAAAGGGCAGTTTAAGAGTCAATTTCTGTTAATAGTGATTTTACTTGCTAACTTGTTTTCTTCTGCAATGTTCAGAATGTATGGATAACACAGTTATTAAGCAGGGGCTGGCATCATGATTTCGTAGGTGCAAGTCAAATGAAATAGATTTTCCCAGACAGATGGAAATTAGTGCAAGGTAGAAAATGAAGATGTGAAATTGGAATTTGACATTTAAATGAGAAGGAATTGCATCTGCAATGATTTCATAGTATCTCGGATAAAATGACAAGTCATCTGTCTTCATAATACATGGTGGAAATTGGTCATCAATTTAGATCAGGAATATGTTTCCCTATCCTGCCCCTTGCTGTGGAATTGTACAATGCGGTGTTTGGGGATTTGACATTCCTCTCAAGCATCAGTGCCAGAGGCAGGACACATTATTTGATATTCTGCTGGGCTGTTC
>JAJKFI010000007.1:8188485-8202563 GCA_029204185.1 Lerista edwardsae | reverse complement strand
CACCACCACCACCACCACCACCACCACCACCACCACCACCACCAAAGACAGGGGACATCCACTAAAATTGAGTGTTGGGAGAATTAGAACAAATAAAAATACTTTTTTTACCCAGCCTATAATTAGGGTGCAATCCTAAGCAGTGCCAGACTGGCGAGGCCGACGGGCCAGTGCCATATCCTAGCATGCTTAGAACAGGCTGTAGCCTCCCCACGGCAAGGGAGCGTTTGCTCTCTTACCGTAGGGGAGGCTCCACCCTCCCCACGGGGCTCCTTGGATCTGCGCCTGCTAAACAGCAGGTGCGGATCCAAGGAGACCTTGCAGCCCAAATTGGGGCCGCGCGGCCTCCCAAATAGGTCTAGGATTCGGCCTTGTGGCCAAATCCTGGACCGCCCATGTCCCACCCATGCTCCGCCCTCCTCCCGCCAATCCCTGAGCTGCCCCATCATGGCAACTCCCTTGCACTGGCTGGCTTTGGCCATGTCATGAACGAAAGGGGGGTTGTAACCTATGACTCCCCTACTCGCCCACTCAGGACGCGCAGCCTAGTGGGAAATACCTTGGTAGGTTAAATCCGCGGCCACCAGCCCAGGTATCAGGTTACCAGAGGAGTTTCCTGGGCTAAACTCCTCTCCGCTGGAATCCAGAACAAGGCAGACGGATTTATGGAGGTTTTATTAACAGTTTGCTAACCATAAAAGGGGGTGTAAAACACGGCCTAGGAAGATACAGAACAAAATAACCATAAACCCAATGGGGTCTTGCTCCCACTCATATCCTGTCTCAATCTTTTCACTGCTAGGCCTCTCCCAGCAGCAACCCCTCTGTCTCCTTGCAGAGCGGCTCTCCCTGCAGCCATCTTGTAGCGAAGCCAGCAGGAGAGAGAGAGAGAGAGAGAGAGAGAGACTCCGCCCATCCCCTGACCTCCAGCTGGAGACTCCTCCGATTGGCCGGCAGCCACTCCTCCTCCCACCAGCCAGGACACCTCTGACAACAACAGACCAGGTCCTTGGATAGTAAACAGAAAGTATAAAACAGAAATAGGTACATGAAACATGCTTATCACAGGCCAACACTAGGGAGGCGCTGCGCGGGCTCAACAGCACTGCATGCTGCACAAGCGCTGCTCAAGTGCCAACACGGGGGTGCCGCTCGGCGCCCCCCTGTTTGTGCTCCGCCCCTTGCGTCGACACTATAACATAGCGTGGATGCAAGGGGCGCAATAGGATTGTGCTGCCTATCTGTGGAACTCCTTGCCACAGGAGGTGATGATAGTGTCTGGCTTAGGGGGCTTTAAAAGGGGATTGGACAGATTTCTGGAGGAAAAGTCCATCATAGTCTACAGACCATGATGAGTTGAGCAGCCTCCTTATTTTAGAAGTAGGCTACCTCAGGTGCCAGGGAGTGGCAGCAAGATGCAAGTATTTTGTTGTCTTTTTTTGTTCCCTAGGGCATCTGGTGGGCCACTGTGAGATACAGGAAGCTGGACTAGATAGGCCTTTGGCCTGATCCAGCAAGGTGCTTCTTATGTTCTTATAGTCTTAGGTAGACACTCCAAGGAGTTCTGAGAATCAGGAGACAAGAGGAAGGCAGAGGCCACCTGAGGGAAACTAGCGCAGAGGAGAAAGGAACGTGAGGAGGTTGGACAATCTCAGATATAAGAAAAAGGTAAAGGTTTCCCCACGACCGAATGGCCTAGTCGTGACCGACTGTAGGGAGCGGTGCTCATCACTGGCCGAAGAGCCAGTGTTTGTCCTGAAGACAAGTTTCCGTGGTCATGTGGTTGGCATGACTATACGCCAAGGCACACAGAACGCCGTTACCTTCCCACCAAAGTGGTACCTATTTATCTACTTGCAATTTTACATGCTTTCGAACTGCTAAGTTGCCAGGAGCTGGGACAAGCGATGGGGAGCTCACTCCGTCGCATGGTCTCAAACTGCCAACCTTCCAGTCAGCAAGCTCAGCAGCAGTGGTTTATCCCGCAGCACCACCACGTCCCTGATAATCTAAGATATAGGGTAGCAATAAAACGGACTTTGCCTTAGGCCAGAAGAGCATAAACTCCTAAAAACCTGATGACTAGGAAGGCTAAAGTGGAAAATGAAGGAGAAAAAGTGAGTGGTGGAAATGCTGCATCTTGTGCATTAGTTTTCCCTTCCTTTGCACAGCAGGCATTGTGAAACAAATCCCATTAATTTCAATAGGTGTTTTTGTTTGGTGCAATGTTTTTGGGATTGAGGAATAAGGGATCGTTAATTAAATTTCCGTACGCTAAATGAAGTACCCTTTGAAAAGACTCTGAAACGTTTGGCAGTAGAACAAAGCAGACGTAAAGAGAATAAAATGGGGAGGGGGAACCAACTATGTTATTTGTAGAACATAAATGTAGATGTCAAATAGCAATCCTAGAATAGGGAAGAAAATACCTTTTACTCCGAGTTAGATTACATTCTTTTTACATTGCTCTGCCAAAAACAACCATAATGAAATTCTTGAAAGGGTTCCTTTAAAAAAGAAAAGAAAGGAAGACACTAGACAGGTGCTAAACCCATCTATTATTACAAGACAGTGAACTGTAAACATCCAACAGGGCGCTCATCCCCAGTGCTGCAAATCGAATGCTCAGGAATGTTTGCTTTATTGTTTTTCAGACTCAAAATTGATTGAAATGCATATCCAAATGGGGAAACCTATCAAGGCAGCCAATGACAGGTTGATGGCTTATCTTTTCATGCTGATCTAAAGCTTTTTGTCTGCTATTGTTTGCAAGCAAGTGACAGCAGGGATGCATCTGAGCTCCTGAAGCTGGAAGGTGAGTGGCGTGATTGTATCCTCTTGCAAATATTCACGGTGCAGGAAAAAACCCCAACAACTTTAGAATGGCATCTTCTAAATTCTTGTCCGCACATCTGAAATGTTTCCAACAGTGAAAATTCTTGTCATTGAAACAAAATAATTTTTTTAAAAATGTTATCAGTGATTCTACCAGAATTCTAGCTTAACTGCATATATTTGTTTTCTGCCACCATTTGCAAAAAGGAATTGTTAAAATTTGGGGAAAAAAAGAAGATGCATTCTAACAAAGTGTCTTGATTTAACATTTAATGTAGGGCTTTCACACCTGGAAACTGGGTTAGGACCAGTGATGTCATGCACCCACTACACACCACTACGTGAGTACCGGTTCCTAGAAGTTGAGCTGGCCCCGCCCACTTGAAGCTGGCCTCGTCGGCTGGTTGGCTCAGCAGCTGCGCACGCGTACTGCACGCCTGCAGCCATTGCCTGCACTTTCTGTGAGGAGGCAGGCAGCGTAGTGGTGGCGGCAGCAGCGGCGGCAGAAGCGGAGCGAGAGGACCAGAGGCGGCAGCAGCAGCGGCAGCAGCGAGGGAGACTCGGGAATAAGGCAGCAAGCGTGAGAAGGTAGGCTGCCTGGGGCTCCCGCTCCCTCCAGCCGTGCAGATCCAGAGTCCTGGTTTCTCCTGCAGCCTCCCCCCAGCCCCAGGCCCCATGTGGTCTTTTTTTGGTCGCCCGTTCCCCCTCCTGCTCCTTGCCGGCTGGCCGGGCGCTCGGTCAGGTGCCCACGTGGTCGCACGGCCCGGTGGGCGCCCGTTCCCCCTCCTGCTCCTTGCCAGCTCCTTGCATTTAACATTAAAGTTAAATGGCTCCCTGTCCCAAAAGGGCTCACAATCTAGTACAGTCTAGCCTGCTATTTAACCAGGGAATAGTTGAAGCAAAATATGTATATACACATCTCTAGAAAGCAAAGCAATAGAAGTTAAATCAACACTAACCACAAGCTGAAGTTATTACAAACATGATCGCATCAATGGCAACAATCATGACCTCACTTCTGGCTATGACCTCCCTTCCTGTCATGACATAACTTCCGGCTTATGACGTCACTTCTGGTGGGCGGACCCCGACAAGTGCCAATCAAAAGTGAGTACCTGTTCCTAAATCATTTGTATGACGCCACTGAAAACAGTGGTCTTCAACTTTTTTTGTGCCATGATCCCAATATATAAATAGACAAGGAAAGTTTGAGGCAGGGGGATCCCACTGAGAAATCCCGCCCCCTCCTAGGGCTCTATCTATCTACCCCCATCCCACCCCCCTGCTCCTAGCTCTGTTCACTGTAACTATTCTCATTAGAGACAGCAGAAAGAGGATGTGAAGCAATGAATCTCTCAATGGAAGTTACCCTTAAGAGTGCAATCCTAACCTGGAGTTAAGCTGGCACAATTAGGCCAGCAAAGTTTGGCTGGCACAAGGGTGTTTGGGCCACTCTTGGACTCAGGGAGGGTGGCACATGTCTGCGTGCTGGCCTCTCTGACTCCGAGTGTGGTCCAAGCCTACTTTACAGTGTCCCTTGTGCCGGCCAAACTTTGATGGCCTAACTGTGCTGGCCGAAGTCCAGGTTAGCATTGTGCCCACACACGGAGCCAGAATCCTAGTCTGCCCACCACTAAGTTGTGCTATCTATGCTCTGGACCATCAGCAGTTTTTGCCCCTAAAAACCAAACTACAAACTTGCAGAGTCCTTTGCTTTTTGGCTCTCTTTCATTAGAGAAGTTAACTTTAATACACAAACAACTAAACAGCCATTTTAATGTCCTTTGTACCGTATTGATTTCCTATGTAGCATTAACTTAAACTCTGTCAAGACTATTTATTCCTCCTATTTGTACCATTCACCTTTGAGCACATTTCTTACTGGCAATGTTGCCATAACGTTAACTGCATTTCCGTATCTGCACACAGTTACTCTGCACTGAATCTTTATATATGAAACTGGAGCATGATTAATTTGCAAGGGGCAATGAATTTAGCTTAAAATCTATTATATATGGCTACTTCTCTAAAGCAGTGGTTCCCAAACTGTGGGTCAGGTCCCACCAGTGGGTCACGAGCCAATTTCAGGTGGGTTGCAAAGCACCTAGAGAGCAGCCATATTGAAAATATGGGAAGATGGGATGCTGGAAAGGGAGAGGGCTGTGTGGCTGTTTTGCTTGTGTCAAGGTTGTCAATAGGATTTTTTCTTTCTGATTCACTTTGCTATTAGAAAATGGCTAAGAAATAACCCAACTGATTATGCATTCTCAGGAAAGTAGGAGGTTGTGGTGTCACAATGACAGCACTTCCGGCCATGACATCATTCCCGGTGGGTCCCGGTCAGACTTTCTAAAAAGTGGGTCCTGGTGCTAAAAGGTTTGAGAACCACTGCCCTAAAGGATTCCACACCCTGCTAACTGGGCAAAGAGGCTTTTTTTTCCAGTCAGTGCTCCCCTTATATTTAGCAGGGGAAAGTAACTGTCCCCCTTCTATTCACCCCAGCAATGTGTTTTATCTAGTGGCTGTTTGCTGGTGTCCCTTCTGCATATCTTCTAGACTGTGAGCCCTTTGGGGACAAGGAACCATGAACCTGGCAATCCTGATGTGCCCTTGGTTTGGCACAAGTTGCAAACTTGTGCCGTAAAATGTGTTTGTGCCTCCTTTTGAACTGGGGAGGACGGCACACAGATCTGCACCATCCTCCGCGTGCTGGTTCCAGGACCCCAGCTGGGAAGGTAAGGCTGACTTTTGGAGGCTGGAGCAAGGGGCTGGGAAGGGCAATCAGGGCAGGGCGGAGGTGGGGCGGGGGAAGGTGGGGAAGGATGGGCCTGTAGGCCTATCAGTCTGCGGAGGGGTGGATGGGACCATCCTCTGGCACTTAGGCCAGCGCCTAACCCCTGGCCCAGTTGATCTTACACAGGCTGCTCAGAGTTGCATAAATGATTTCGCTGGTGCAGCTCCAAGTCAGAGGCAGATCTAAGGGAGGGCAAAGCTCTAAGTTTTGCAAGAAGCCTTACCTTGCAGTGGAAATCACTCCTCTCCTGCACCGTTTTAGCCAATCCTCACAGGGAAAAGCAACATCTTGGCGTTGCTTACTGGCTACAGCAGCAAGGGAGAGGAGGGATTGACATGACAGGGTAAGGCTTCTTGCAACACTTAGAGCTCTGCCCTCCCTGTAGATCCGTCTCTGCTCCAAGTAGTCCTGTTGGGACTCCTGTGGTGCGACATGGGGTAAGGGGAATATATATATTCCCCTTATATATATGCATTCAACCCCAACCCTGTGCTGTTCGGCTGGCCTCCCTATTCCAGCATGGGTTAGGATTGGGCTGCCCATTATTTGATTTTCTCTGTACATTATTTTTTGAACTTTTTAATTCAAAAGCAGTATATAAATATTCTTAACAACAATAATTTCCCCCTTTGTTTAGAAATGAATAGTAACTGAAGGCGCATTCTGTGGGGCACATCATTTATGCAAATTTCACCAAAAGGGGAAAGATTTATGCAACTGAGCAGGAAGAGGGTCCCAGTGGATTTTGCCTGGTGTTCAGGTCAAATATACCATCCATAGCCCTAATACATAGCCCTGTATTCTCCGATACTGTAGTTCAATTTTGCAGAACAAAAGCATAATCCACTTTTTCTCACAATAACCTTGAAACCATAGGACTTCACCTCTTACAGGATTTTCTATTACACTACCATGGGAGAAGGAAAACTATTGACTGCTAAGCCTTATAACTATAAAGTGAAGCATGTTTTTTTTCCCATTCTATTGCTGGATTTCCACTGAGGTGTACATCAGACTCCCCCACCCCTAATTTTCCATATTCAGTGTAAGAAGTCCCCATTTTTGCCAAATCCCAGCCTATTCTTTCAATTACTTACATGAATTTTCACCAGGGGCTAATTTGTCCTCTTCTTCAGGAGAGATACATTGTGCTCAAACCACTATCAAAGAGTTTTAGGGTGTAATTCAGTGGTGTTATGCTGCCGGAACGCTGGGCAGGACATCCGGGTGATCGACAGCCCACCCGTCGCGTTCCTCAGCATTACGCCATTTGCTTAACCAATTACGCCGCTTGCGTACGTTACGCAAATGGCGTAACGCTGCGTAACGCGACGGGCGGAATGTCGATCACCCGGATGTCCCACCCAGCGTTCCGGCAGCATAGCACCACTGGTGTAATCCTAACCTGAAGTTAGGCCAGCAAAGTTTGGCCAGCAAATGGCCACCATAAAACATGCAAGGCCATAAAATGTAAAAGTGGGCAGGAGGTGTGGACTGATGTGTGAGCTGTTGGGACTGCCTGAAGCTAAGCAGGAGAATCTGTGGTTTGTTTTTGGATGGGAGACAGATACCAGGTTGTGACAAGCTGCAGTACCTGTGGTGGCAGAACAGAGTCGCTGTGGAGCTGATTAGCTCACCACCAGTGAGAGCTGCGGTGGAGTGTGTGAGAAGGCCAGCTGGCAAAGAATGGAATACAACCTTGAGGACCTGGCCAGGCTTGACTTGCGATTGCCTGCTGAGGCTTGATGGCATGCAGTCTGAGAATCACACTGTGAAGGCTACATCTGGGACTGAGGATTGGCGGATCACAAGAATACTGTATATTTGTAAAAACCCCATTGAAAAAATGGTGGTTTAGACTAGCATGTAAGCCGCCTTGGGCATTTGCTTCAGCATGGGAAAGGCGGGGTAGAAATGCTTAAAAAAAAAAAAAAGGCCGCCCCAGGCGTGCAGTCCTCCCCACTTGCCCCCATTGGAGATGTTACTGCTTTGATGAAAGTGTTGGAAGAGAGAAGATGTCCATATATCTCTCATTCTTTTCTAGCAGTTGCACCTTCTTGGCCCAACGGCAGCAACAGATCTCAGGCAGTCCTGCTGTTTACAGAAGGGAGAAAGAAGACTGAAAGCCAGGCTGAGGCAGCCCTCCCTTGCTTATCAGCACATTTTAAAAAATGTGCCCAAGTTTCACTGTATCAAATTGATTATTACCAAAGTTCAAACAAAGAGGGAATTAATTCCATTGATACAAACTATAGTCTAAAAAGTGAAGAAACACCAGGAACTAATTTGTTCTCTTCTTCAAGAGAGATACATTGTGCTCAAAGCACCATCAAAGAGTTTTAGGGTGAAATCCTAAACTGGAGTTAGGCCAGCACAGTTAGGCCAGCACTGTTTGTCCAGCACAAGGGACACTGTAAAGTAAGTATGTTTGGGCCACTGTCGGAGTGAGAGAGGCCAGCACACAGACGGGCACCATCTTCCCTGACTCCAAGAGTAGTCCAAACATGCTTTAGGGTGGCCTTTGTGCTGGCCAAATTTTGCTGGCTGACCTGTGCCGGCCTAACTCCAGGTTAGGATTGCACCCACACTCTTGTTGGAGCCGCTGCATCAAGGAAAGGGATTATTTAGGATTGGGCTGCTTCTAGTTTCCAGCTGATCACAAATTGCTTCAATATTTAAAGAGTTTCTTTTAAGCCCACATTTCTTTTCCAAAATGGAGACCAAGAGCCCTGTACCATACTCCAGTGTGCTGCAGCTACAACTTGGACTACAAAGAATGGCTCAACGGAGCCGCAGTCGGGAGAATAAACTTGACACACGTTAAGTAGATTAGCCTGCCAAGATCATATTGTATGCACAGTGGCGTTTCTATAGGGATGGCAAAGCTCTAAGTTTTGCAAGAAGCCTTACCTTGCAGTGGAAATCACTCCTCTCCTGCACCGTTTTAGCCAATCTTGGCGTTGCTTACTGGCTACAGCAGCAAGGGAGAGGAGGGATTTACATGACAGGGTAAGGCTTCTTGCAAAACTTAGAGCTTTGCCATCCCTGTAGAAACGCCTCTGTGTATGCACACAAGAATAAGGCATATAAAGATTATCTGAAGGCAGATTTATACTTAGGGACTACAGGAGCTAAAACCTTGCGCTCAGGACAAAAAAAATCATAGGTTTGCCTATTCTATTTAATAGGGTTATTGACGAGTTTCAACTTATTCTATTATGAAATCTAAGCTGAATTTTCAATAACCAATTAGTTTTAGTAATTACATGGGAAGAGAAAAGAAAGCCAGAATATCTTGCAAGGGAAGGGCCCCAATGCTTGCCTTGCCAAGTTGAGCAACAACAGTTTCTTCTCTAATGTCCAATATTGTAGGAACTCTCTGCTTGCAAACATAACAGAGGCTTCTGTTGCCGACATGGACAGTGTCATTCCCCCCCCCTGCTTTAACTGTTTTTTCCCCTTTCTTTTTGAGCTTTCAAGAGAATGAAAAGCACACTAGGAAACCATAATTCTATTCCTTTCTCTCTTTGTTTGTATTCCCCAGGAAGTGCGATAAATAATTAAGGCCTTGTTTTCTTGTACCAGACTTAGGCTACTGTGATAGTCGTATGCTGGCCGAGACTGATTTTTTTTTGTTGCTTCTTTTGTCATGGCTAGTTTGTGCAAGTGCTGAGATAGGTACATGTGACCATTGTAGCTGCTGTATTGAGGCACAGTGCAGGGAGGAATGATGTACGTTCATTGTGGATAGAATGAAAAGAGGGATGTGCTTTCTCCTTTCGCATAGCACCAGAACCAGGGGGGTACCTGTTAAAGTTGAGGGGCGGAAGAGATCAGGCAAAAAGAAATATTTCTCTGCCCAGCATGTAATTATCTGTGGAACTCCTTGTCACAGGATATGGTGATGGCATCTGGTCCAGATGCCTTTAAAAGGGGATCAGACAGATTTCATGAGATCAGACAGATGTATTGAAAAATCCATTCCAGGCTATAAGCCTCCTGGTTTTAGAGGTAGGCTACCTGAGAATGCCAGGTGTAAGGGGGTGGCAACAGAATGCAGGTATCTTCTTTACTTCCAAGGCATCTCGTGGTCCACTGTGAGATACTGGAAGCTGGACTAGATGGGCCTTTGGCTTGATCCAATGGGGCTGTTATGTTCTTAGGTTTTTTGGCAATGGCAACATACATTAAATGTTTTGGCTATAATTTAAAAGGGATTTTTAAAGTAAATATTTTTATCCCATTTTTATCCTTAAAGGATTCTCTGAACAGGTCCCAGAGCATACAAGGGTCTCTTTCCCACCCTCTTTTATCCTTACTATTTAGGTCATACTGTTGACTGGTCCAAGGTCATCATGGCTCAGTGAGGATTTGACTTGGGTCATCCCACTCCTCATGTGCCTTTTCAACCATTATACTACATTGGATATCTTTTTAACGTTTTTGGTGACTGGCTCATTACACTGATATGAGAGGGGTAAGTATGATTTTCTTGTGGGGGAAAAAAATTGTTCCCCACAGCCATGAAAATAAAACACCAATATCCATATTCCCAGCTGGGACAAAAAAGAATGGAAAAGTTCTAGGAACCTGCCTTGCTCTGGTACACACACATGCACGCACACATGCGCACGCGCGCGTGCGCGAACACACACACACACACACACACACACACACACACACACACACACACCCCTGTAGACTAGATTAGTATTTGGAGTACAATGGAGTAAAGTTATTTAGGATAACCATTGAGATACATGGGGTGCTTGATATCAGCAGGGGGATCCGTTCCAGGACTCCCTGTGAATACCAAAATCTGTGAATAATGCCCATGATGCACCATCACACATTGTGTCCCCGCCCCTCCTTTACAGTCAGGAGGGTTGGGAAAGGCTAGGAGGGATCGCCCGCCTGATGTTGGACACCCTGCTTCTATGGAATGAAAACCATATTTAAATGTGTTCATTCAAATTGTGAAACTCATGAGAGCTTGATACCAGCTGCAAAGAAAATCTGAAGATTGCAAAACAATGTGTTTCCCCATACTTGTGTGGTGGGGGTGTAGTGGGGGTGGGGTGGGCAGCAGATGGACCAATGTTTATAGCTCTCTCTTTTCCCTGTGAAGAACTTTATTTCAAGCCAGACTCTTTGGGGAGTGCTAAGTTCTCAGCTCATACAGGAAGGTGGGTCATCTCTCTTAGCCATTCTGGGCTGACATGCCACTTAACCATGAATGGAGCTAAGCAAGACATGCACCCTTCTGAAGGGCTGCCTCCATTTGTTTGCCTGCGTATTCTCTTTTTCCCCATTTCCCCCCCCCTCCCCAAGGACAGGGGTTGACAGCCACTCAGAAAGGGTTGCTTTTGGAGTCTACGCTGTGCTATTCAATCCACACAGGTTAATTAGCCAGTGAAGGAAAAAAAAAGTCCTTTGAATTCACTATGTTTAAATCTCAAAAGCTACAATATAATTTTTAGCAACATGTTGTTAGCTAAAAGGAATGTTGTTCTGGTGAAAAGCCTGATCACAAAGCACAATGGATGGCAAGTCACATCAAATAAAATTTTGCAGCATCTGTTGCCTATTGATAAAAAAGAGCTCTTGGGAGTAGCTCTTGGCCCCAAAATTGACACTATTTTTTTCTTATACCAACTAGTACCTAATTTGAGGGGCAGCACAATCCTAAAAGGGGGAGGCGCCAGCCTCGCCTATGCTGTGCTGGATTTGGCACAGGCTGGCCAGCCTTGCTAATCCAGCACAATATAGGATTGCGCTCTGAATGGTCTAGGGCAGTGCTCTTCAAATGCTGGGTCACGACCCACCAAAGAGAGCAAACAAGGGCCATTTCCCTTTCAGAGGAGTGGCCCCAGAAATTATTGCCTAGCAGCACAGCAACGATCGCTGCACCGTGGGCATTTAGGGGTATGTGCCCTACCTGGGCAGTCAAGGGGATGTCCAGAAGGGTTGGGGAGGCCAGCCGCCATCTCCACAAGACTCCCCAATGCTTAAAATAGCTCCATGGCCAGATCCGAGCTTACTTCCTGGTTCACGCAAAAACAGGAAGTAAGCTCTGATCTGGCCATGGAGCTATTTTAAGCATTGGGAAGGTCCACGGAGCCGGGCAGCCCCAAGAGGCTTCAAGAGGAAAGTGGACGTTCATCCCCTTTCTCTGCGGTAAGGGTACAGGGCAACCAACGGGTCTCTTCTGTGCTGGCTATTTAGCCGGTGCAGAAGCAAGAACCCCTGAGTAAGGCTTCACGGCCATACTCGGACATTGGGAACTGGCGGCAAGAATTGCCAAGAAACCAGTCCCACCTCCCGAGCCAACCCCGTCCTGGAACACACTCCCGTCCTGCCCAGAGTGGTCACATCACTGCAAGTGGGGCTCCCTTTGGGGTGCCCATGGTCACTGTCACCATGATGCCACTCCTGCACTGGCAGTAATGACTTATTGCTGGTGTTGGAGGCACTTTAGGGTGCCTTGCGCTACATTTGCCCGGGTCACGGTATGAGTGTACCATGCCTGTGGTAAGACCCATTGGATTGGGCTCTGAGAACCTCTGGTCTAGAGTGTAAGCATTTCAACTGTTTTTAAAATCACAACCCAGTGTCTATTTGGGAAATGAAGTGTCACTTGGTGAAGATCCTGAGCCAAATAAATGGTGGAATCCTTTTAATTTCCTGTCACCCAGTGGCAGTCTTATTAGCAATGATACTAGCATTTCTCTAAAGATTTGGCATGTGGCAATATTGTGGTCTGCAGAAAATCAGAGATCAGATGATAAAACAAATGGATCAAATCACACCCACAGTCTGTTTCAAGAAAATAAACTTGGATTCTCTTGCAAATGCTTTTCACCTTGGAAGCCACTAAGATTCGAGTGACAGATTGAACAAAGCATCTTTTTTTCCTCCAGCAGATAGCTGTGTGTTTGTTTCTTAGAGGCTCTCAGAGGCCAATATGAACGATAAATATCTTTTGAAAAAGCTTTGATTTACTTAGCCAGTGTTGATCTACATGGGTAAAGCTTTCTAAAGGTTATGTAAATGTATGCTTTCAAAACCACTGACTCTTATAAATGTGAAGAATTAACGCGTCTAGAAATACAGAGACATGAATGCAGGGAGTCCTCAATATCTGCCGAGGATCCATTCCAGCCCCCTCCCCACCCACAGATACCAAATATAATGCATAATGACATCAGTGGGGGAGGGGTCTGAACTGTGCTGCAATTCCTTACCTCAGGACTGCGCCCAGCCCTATGGAATTCTCACATGGCCGGACCACGACCTCAGAAGCCTTCCAATGATGACTGGAAGACAATGATGACGGTAGGCAAACCGGAAGTCCCTTCCAATTGTTGAAGTTGACACAACTCTATCTGCTGTCCACATGGGATAGAGTATTACAGCATGGAGCTGTAATCAGTAGTGCTATCCAGCCGGTACGCCGGGGTGGGCGGGAAAGCGGCATAACGCGGCGTGAGGCAACGGGCGGACTGCCGATCAAACGTAAGTCCCGCCCAGCGTACCGGCTGGATAGCACTACTGGCTGTAATGTATTGTAACTCTAGGCTGTGTGCCCTTAGTCCTTCTTTTCTTTCTTGAGCATGCCCCTCTCTTGCTCTCTGATCACCAATCTGACAAGACAGGCAGATCAGGGGCCTCTGATGCCACCACCATCTTGAGCACAAGGCCTACAAGGTGAGGCACCTCAAGGGCCTTGCTATCATGTAGGTGTTTCGCTGAACCTCTGATACTAATCAGATGTTGTAAATTTGAATTAAGAAAAGAAACAGGGAGCAAACTTCAGGTTTTGTTGACATTTTCACAGGCCTCGGCCTTGTGTGTTTTTCTGTCAGAATTCAGTCAGCCTGGGTGAGGGAGGCTCCCTGAGGTGATTTCACAAAGGTGGGTGGGGGGGGGGGGTCTGCTGCTACTCTACTCTGCTACCCCAATTGAGAAGAAAATATTTTTTTCCACGAACCAATCATGTCCATGAGGCAACAGCAAGACCCCCCACTCCCGTGCCTCAGAATACGTCTCATATGCGACCTGATGCCACTTCTGGTCACATCCGGAATGGCCTCTGAGGCCCTCCAGCTGTTGGCTCAGCATCCACAGGTATTCAAATCCATGGATGCCAAGCCCATGGATAAGAAGGGCCCAGTGTATATAATTATTTCATGTAAGCATAACGGTAGTAGAATCCTACCTAAATCCCAGCACAGCAGTGTGGCAATGTCGGTGCAGCTTCCACCGCATCACGGGGGAATTTCCGTTGCTGGATGTCTCCTTGGGGTAAGGAAACTTTTGTAAGCCTGAGCAACTGCTATGGGGCAACTTGGACTTGTGCCAGCAATATCTCTGGCACATGTTGGTCCATGCAGCCAAATCAATCAATCAATCAATCAATCAATCAATCAATCAATCAATCAATCAATCA
>JAJKFI010000007.1:8172608-8188475 GCA_029204185.1 Lerista edwardsae | reverse complement strand
TCAATCAATCAATCAATCAATCAATCAATCAATCAATCAATCAATCACTAGTATTTATGTACCGCTTTTCAACACAAAGTTCACAAAGCGGTTTTCAGGCAAATAATAACGTTAAAGCTAAATGGCTCCCTGTCCCAAAAGGGCTCACAATCTAAAAGAATGGAGAACACCACCAGCAACAGCCACGAGAAAGACACTGCGCTGGGGTGAAGAGGGACAATTGCTCTCCCCCTGCTAAATATAAGAGGACGCCACTTGAAAAAGTGCCTCTTGCCCAGTTAGCAGGGGTTCAGGACTTCAGTTAGCAAATCAGTACTAGGAAGGGAGTTTGGACATTCTGTCCCAGAGCTGTTTGAAGGATGATGGGCAATCCTTGCCCTCACTTCCATGATGGTTTTAGGCTTTCCTTGTTTTCCCTCTCCATGGCTGGAGCAGTGTTATTCAAACTGCTCACTTGGTGAGCTCACTTGGGACTCACTTGGTGGTTCGCAACATGATGTCAAGTGGGTCATGGAGAGCTGGGAGCAGCCATCTTGGAAGCTGCAGCACTTACTCTTGCTATATTCCTTTTGTAAGTTTAACAGTTTGAATTTTCAAGTGCGGGTTTTCTTTAAATTTTGCCTTTAGTTCAGTGCTTTTTCATAATATTTTGTCCTAGTCTTGCTTACTGTCAGGAATATTTCATGGTTGTACAATTGTTGCAGTCCAATAATGCCAATTTGCATTTCAAGAGTGTCATTTTATTATGTGACAATGACAGCACTTCCAGCTTGATGATGTCACTTCCTGCCATGACATCACTTCTAGGTTAATGATATAACTTCCGGTGGGTCCTGATACGAATGCCATTCTCAAAAGTGGGTCTCAGTCTAAAAAGTTTGAGAACCATTGGGCTAGAGAAAACAAGAAAGAGTTTCTGATTGTTTGCAGGTTTGCCTCCTTGGCTGAAGTGTTGCAGAAGTGATGTCATCTGTTTCCTGATCTCTATCTTCCCTGCCTGGATTGGAGCTATCAGTAACCTGAGATATTCCTTGGTTTTCAGTAGGAAGTGAGGTAAAAATGACAGCATTGCATGTTGACATTCTTAATATATCAAGCTTACACTAAGCAGATATTCAGATCAGGTTCTCTTTGTTATTTTAGTGATCAGCTAGGTACTTACCAGCACTGGTAAAAGCAGAGCCTATTATTACTAGAGGTGCTAGATTTGCTCTATAAAAGTGATATTTGATTTTGACAATTAGAGGGTGGTGCTAATTCAAGAAATGCTATAAATAGAGAAGGTGTTCGAATATATATATATATATCAAACATCGCAGCTTTGGAGGCTTGCTGTGAAATGATTGTATTGTGTTTGCTGCAAGAACATTTTTAATGTGCAATCTGTAGTGTCATATATCATACTGAGCTGAGCTTATTTCATGTCACCACTTTGATGGAAGAGATAAGTCCTAATCTATTTCACTCTGTGCGTGTGTGTGCACATATGTATAGTCAGGTATCACCTATGGTTATAGATCTTCCTACCCAAAAGTTGTAATATGAGCAAGTTTACAGCTGCTATGAAACCCCCAGTCATTTGATGAAGTCTTTTGAAGTTTGATGTCAGTTGTTCCAATCAGGCTTTAAAAAACAGTTCATCTTTTGAAGTTAGAGGGAAGGAATATTGAATGGGGACCAAAAAAAGGAACTTAAGAGGTGTGATGAACAGGGTAAGAAAGGCTTGTCAGGCCAGATTCCATTTTGTTAGGCCAGAAGCCATCATAGGTTGCCCTGGCAAAGCTGTGCTATTTGGAGACAGTGTTCTTGACCCAGAGGCAGACTGCTTATGGGTGGCATCTGGGATGTCGTTTGTGGAGGAACACCATGACTGCCATCATGTATGGCCTGTGCATTTGGGGTGGGGCAGCGGCAGTAGGGTTGCAGTGACATGTCAAGTTGTCACCTCACCACAGGCACTGGTGGAGCCTGCGACAGCTCTGGCATAACCTTTTAGTTCTTTATAGTAGCAGCCAAACTTAAAAGTCAGATAAGATGCTGGGCACCAATTAAGAACAACAAGGGGCAGTTGTGATTCTTCAGTGGGGGGCGGGAGTTCAACTGCATGATGTTACATCGTCCAATGAGGTCGCATCAGCCAGTGAGGTCACCTTCTAGAAACTTCAGCTGGTCCAAGTCTCTAGTGGGACAGAACAGTTACCAGCCTGTTACTGGACTAGAAGGTTGTTGCTTCCCAACCATTCCATCATGGAGCTCTGACCATATCACTGTTGGTATGACAGGTGGAAGAGCCACCATTCACCTATGCTCACAAGATAGAAGGTCCATGTCAGCATTAGGGGTAAGTATAGGAGCTTATTTTTATGTGTTTAGCATTGTATATGCACTGTATTTATTATCTCAAGTAACCAATGCCTTTCTTGTACAGCCAGTCCTCATGTAAAGTTGTCGATAGGTTCTAGGAAACTGCAACTTTAAGCAAAATGACTTATAACACTTACAGAATAATTTTGAATTGAGATACATAGCTAATTGAGATGCATAAGCAAGAGTTATATTCCTTTTTTAAAAAAAAGTTTTATTTCATAATAAAGGGCATGAGTAGGGAAAGTTATATTTCTATATCATATTTCTGGTCACAGAAACATCACCAAACTTCTAAATAATGACCCAAAACACTTCTAATATTAAACACTGAAATAAATGTGAGATTTCCCACATGCCGAGAAAACCCGTACAGGTATAGGGAGAACATGCAATCTCCAGACAGTGGCCCCAGCCAGGAATCTTTTTTTTCCTCAGCAACTGTATAAGAACACGACTTTGAACAAAACAACTTTAAGTGAGGACTTGCTATTATGTGCAACCATAAGTCAGTTATTTAGGGCACAATCCTGAGAGGCAGATGGTCTGACGCAAGTCCCTTGCGCTGACTCAGAGCGCAATCCTAACCTGGAGTTAGGCTGGCACAATTAGGCCAGCAAAATGTGGCCTGCACATAGAACACCGTAAAGTATGTTTGAAAGCATTGGTCCAACTAAGTCCTGTCTTGGCCACTTAACTGGAGGTATTTCAATCATATGAATATGTACATCCAATTTAAATGGAATCATTCTGAAATGAATTTGTGGGTGAGAGCACCATGGAACAGACCTATAATACCTTGCCATGTCCTTGAAATCTCTGAAAGAGAACAGCTGCCCATCATCTTCTGTGGATGAACGTTACCCGTAGGTCTCAAATTCCCAATTAGATTTCATGATATCATTGAAGATTCAGTCAACTCAAGCAAAGTCATCGTCAAGCATCACACCAAGGATGTAGGGTTCAACAGTCCCTCACACAAGTTTTGTTCATGGTTGCATCACTATTTTTAACTGTGTTATTACTGCCAATTTCCAAGCTGTCAGTAGAACACTTGCTAAACAGAAATAATTGTTGTGTGTAGTTTTAATCGTTGAATCAAGTGGCAATGTTCTAATTAACAAATGGAAATATGCAGAGCTGACACATGTTAATTATAACCTCTGCTTGCTATAGATAGTTTAGCAGGCATTTACTATTTCAGTAACTCCAGTAAGACACCAAAGAAGTAAGACACCAAAGAAGGAGAAGGGGAGATAGACAGCAGAGATGAGTGAACTTCCTAAGCTTCCCAAAAAGGAAGGGATTTGAACAGCGTCGTCATCCGCAAATGAACTCCCAGAACGCTGGGAGGGACGTGGGCAGGACTTTCGCGTGATTAGCAGCCCGCCCGTTTCGTTCCGCGGCTGCCCTGGCCTCGAGGGGGGGCTGCCCCCGGTTGGCGCCCCCCCGCTGCTTGCCCAGGCACCCGACGCACCCCCCACCTGTCTCCCCCGGCGAGCAGGCACCCCTCGAGGCCAGGGCAGCTGCGGAACGAAACGGGCAGGCAGACAATCACGGCGAAGCCCCGCGTAAGTCCCTCCCAGCGTTCCGGGACTTCATTTGCGGATGACGACGCTGGATTTGAATCTGGAAAATTAGGAAAGAAAGCAATTTTTTTTCCCCAAATCAGCAATATCCTGCTTCTTAACCTTGGCCAATCCAAGGCTTGATAGAAGCTAAGTGGATTCCCACTGAGAAAGACAGAGAATGAGGGAAGACAACGGTGATCTTTTTCATGGTTGTTTCTCAAGTTCCATCCCTTAAAAAGACAATTTGAAGCAGCCAGGGGAGAATATCTATGCTGGCTGCTCCAGGTGTTACATTTAGGGTGCAATCCTGACCTGGAGTTCGGCCGGCAAAGTTTGGCCAGCACAAGGACCACCATAAAGTATGTTTGGACTACTCTTAGAGTCAGAGAGGCCCGCACACAGATGTGCGCCATCCTCCTTGACTCAGAAAGTGGTCCATTTGGATTCTAAAAGGGGTCATTTAGAGTGGCCCTTGCGCCGGCCAAACTTTGCTGGCCTAACTGTTCTGGCCTAATGTCATATTAGGACTGTGTTCTTAAAGGATTGCAAACCTGGGTGTGAGGCTCTCCCATGGTGTGATTTTAAGCCCTCACAATTTGGGGATCTCGCTGTTCAAAAAATACATTGGAAGCATAGATAATTTCTATGTGGAACTGTCCTGATGCTCTCTTTAGGGATTTGGATGTCCTGAAATAGGGTGAGGGGTGAAATACCACCCCCCCCCCCGTATGAGGACCTTCTGACTTGCAAGGATCCTCTAACATGTAAGAATGGCCTTTATACTCTAATTTCAAAGCATGCAGGCCCATAGAATGCTTTACGCCCATTCATGATCCAGAACTGTTAACATTTTAAAATGGCATTTGAAGCATCCACTGCCTTCCTAGTAAAGGGCATGTTGTGAACAAGCAGGTTGATAGGTTGTGATGGCTGGCTCACTTCTCATTTGGTGAATCATTCATTTACATTACCACAGGTCGGAAAGGCAGCTAATTTCAAGGCAAATAGGCACCATTTTATTAGAATGATTCACTTCTGTTTGTGAAATGTTTTCTTTCACTTAGTTTAGTAAAACTCTCAACTAAGTCTCTCAGGGCTCAATCCTAACCTGGAGTGAGGCTGGCACAGTTAGGCCAGCAAAGTTTGGCCGGCACAGAGCCACTATAAAGCATGCCTGCACCCCTCTTAGAATCAGGGAGGATGGTGCACATATCTGACTCTGAGAATGGTCCTAACATACTTTAGGGCTTCCCTTATGCCCGCCAAACTTTCCTAGCCTAACTACAGTTTAAGATTGCCTGGTACATACCACTGTTCAATGGTACATACTACAATTGTACATACGATGACCCCCCCCCCGTAAAATAAGTTCATTTGTTCTTTCTGAATTAATGGGGAATGGAGTTACACATGCCTTCATCTGCATAATGTGTCATCCTGAGTGGAACTTCCACTCAGTTCCACCACACATTTTGAGCAACCACACATTTTCACCTGACTCTATTTCTTGAAACACCTGAAGACAGGACTTCTCGGACTAATCAAACCATATTGGAGCCAGTGGTGTAAGCAACATGAAAAACAGACATCGGTAAGCACCGTCTGGTGCTAAATGTGCTCTTTGAAAACAAATCATTTCCCGGGAGGCAATGAGGTGTTCCAGCTCTTGGCATCGAAATCTGAAATCTCCAGATAATTCTTCAAACTTGCTGAGGGATGCTGACTCCGGAGAGATCATTAATACAGGCAAAAGGCATCCAGCACTGGCATCCAAAAGGTACCCAGCAGCTGCTTTGAAATTACCTGCCCTGCCCAGAGGAGATGAACATTACAGATGTCTCCAAGCTGCTTACGAGAGCCAGACACACACGATGGAACTGCATAATAGTTATATGACTCAGCATAAGAGCTGGAACCAAGGCCATAAGAAGCAGTGGCTCCTTAGGATCCCCATTCAGGGAGCGTATTTGTTATATATTTGGTTCCATGCTATAGAAACTCAGGGCGAAATCCTAACCTTAGGCCAGCAAAGTTTGGCTGGCATAAGGGACACCATAAAGCGCCTTTGGACCACTCTTGGAGTCAGGGAGGATGGTGCATGTCTGTGTGCCAGCCTCTCTGACTCTGAGAGTGGTCCAAACATACTTTACGGTGTCCCTTGTGCTGGCCAAACTTTGATGGCCTAACTGCAGGCTAGGATTGCGCCCTCAGACAAGGCAAGTGCAGCTTGAATGTTTATTGCAACAGGCAACAGTTAGAACTGAACTGAACTGAAGAGCAACAGCCCAACTCCTGTATAATATTAACTCCACCCCCTGTTTTCCCACTCTTCAGGATTCATATAGTTCAGGGCTCCTGATTGGAGTAGAGGAGTAATAAGCTCAATCCATCCAGCTCTCTTGCTCAGGCTTAACCCCTGGCTATCCCCCTGCATACTTAACACATATCATGTCAATAATGTCAGCTGGGAGGGTGTATGCTGGGCGGGTCTATCTACACACTTGTGCCATAGATAAGGAGGGGTGAAACAGCTTGGAGGACTGTTTCTTCTTTTATTCAACAGGTAGGCAGATATGGGCAAATTGCTTTCGGAAATGTCACTAGCCTCCTTAAAAATGTCCATTTCACTCAGAATTCCCTAAGAGATTTATTCTGGCCATGGATGGCAGGTTTTTTGCTTACCCCAGACTGGCAAGAGAGGGAAGGGTGTTCAGTAGATTTCATGACTTCAGAACTGGTCACTTGTGCTTAATAAAGTTAAACATTGTCATTGGTGCACCGAGTTCTTCCATCCCCAACATCCTTAAGGAATACCTGGCAATACAGGTGTAGACAAGATCACGGTTGAACTGCAACAAGCTGCAGTAGTAGGAACATAGACCATTATACGGTGATACCTCACCAGTTCTTACATTCTTGGGTAGAATGGCTGGGTAGGGGCTGAGCAGAAATTGTTTGCTTGCACATGATGGGTCTTTTGTGAGGGATTATTTGCCTATTGATTGAAGGAGATGGTTTTGTTTGCCAGGTTGGTCACAACTGACACAAGTAGGGTGGGATGAGATGTGAAGGATACAGACCAGTGTGCATCTCATGGATTGTGTTTGGGTTGCTCCTCAGATGTTAAAATTGGTGTTGTGGTTCAGGAGTTGGACTTTGACCTGGAAGATCCGGGTTCAAATCCCCATGAAGGAAGCCATGACCTGCATGGAAGCCATGAAGCTTCCTGCATGACCTTGGGCCAGTTACTATCTCTCAGCTTCACCTACCTTGCAGGGTTGTTGTGAAGACAAAAGCTTGGAAGGAATTTAACCTTCCAGGAAAAAAAAAATGACTGGGAGCGCTATCCTAACTTGTAGTTAGGCCGGCAGAGTTAGGGCAGCAAGATTTGGCCAGCACAAGGGCCACCATAAGGTATGGTTGGAGCACTCTTGCAGTCAGAGAGGCCAGCACACAGATGTGCGCCATCCTCCCTGACTTCAGGAGTGGTTAAAATGTGCCTTACGGTGTCCCTTGTGCCGGCCAAACTTTGCTGGTCTAACTGTGCCGGACTAACTCTGGGTTAGGATTTGCACTTAGAGAATCACTGACTGTGCTCTAATTGCCAAGGGAAAGAAAGATGAACAAGATAAAACCATGGACCATACATACAAAACTCTTTATTTTGGAGAACCCCCATGCAAGTTGGAATATATTTTTTCATTAAAGAAACTAGTTAAACATTTATTCATCTAGTGTACAAAATCTCACCGAGAACCTAGTTCCAAGTAGGCAATCTCTTTCACTGTCACATTTTTCATTTTTTATTCCTTTACTACAATGATATTTATCTTAATATTGTGATTTTTTTTAATACAGACAGAATATTCTTCTCTGATAACACAGCAGGCTAATGGATTTTGCAAGAAAAATGTGTATAAAATGTCAACAATAGATAAATACTGGAAATATTCAAAGAGACAGTCTCACCAGGGTCCTGATATACATCTGTTAATATCTTGCACTGGATATGAAAGGCTGTTACTTTTAGGAAATAAGGTTATAAATGTGTTCAGTTGACGGCACCACCTTAGCAGTTTGGTTCTTGGTTTGAATAGGTTCTATTTTTTTATTTCCCTATTGCAAATACAATATCTGAGTCTGAATCTGAGTGAATGAGATATTTTTTGCTTGGCTGCAGGATTGATCTTTTAGATGGAACATCATTTTCCTTTGTGTAGCATGTCTGCATGGATTTCTTGAGATTAGAAGAAGGCCCTGAAATTTCTAGGACAGTCTACAAGTGTGTGTGTGTGTGTGTGTGTGTGTGTGTGTGTGTGTGTGAGAGAGAGAGAGAGAGAGAGAGAGAGAGAGAGAGAGAGAGAGAGAGAGCCCGCATGCATGAGCATACTCGTTCCAGACTCCCTTCTCTCTGTCATAATGCCATAGGATCACTCAGGTGGAAGGCATTCAACAAGGAATCTAATTTTCACAAGCTTGCTTTTGTTCATGCTTCCTAGAATATAATCCAGTGCTCTTCAAAGACCCAGTAGCCTGCGGGGCACTACGCTGTTCCCCTTTAAGGGGTGGGGAAGGAGGGAAGGCAACAATGGGATCCCCAGGATTGTGCTACTGTCTGCATAGAAGGGGGCTTTAAAAAATTACCTGAAGATAGTGCTGGGCTCCCAGGGGTACGGGGAGCCCCATGGAAGCCTCTGCAGGGCTCCCAAAGGTTCCAATATATTTTAAAATGCAATAGGATCCTGGGGATTTCGTCACTGCTGTAGCCCCGCCCCCACAAACACTTAAGGCACAATCCTAAACTGAGTTAGGCCGGCATAAACTAAGCCAGCAAAGTTTGGCCAGCACAAGGGCCACCGTAAAAAATGTTTGGACCACTCTCGGAGTCAGAGAGGCCAGCACACAGACGTGCCCCATCCTTCCTGACTCCGAGAGTAGTCCAAACATGCTTTATGGTGGGGGGGGGGGAAGGGCAGAATTGGGCAACAAAAACCCTCCCACATGTGTACAGCAGTGGCATTCTAGTCACGTCTCCTGTGGTTATTGTGCCATAACCAAATATTTTAGGATCACTTGTGGACTTTGGGTGGTGGCACAGGTGAGATGATCAACAATGCTGCACCAATAACATTGAAGAGGCCATAGCATGGTTTCTATGTATAGGTTTATAGACTTGACCTCTGGCATGTCTAGTTAAAGGATCTTGACTTGAAATTCTGGGAACAATATCGCACTGAGAAGTAAGTGTGCGATTTCTACTCAGAAAATACAGTTGTGGGCTACCAGGACCAATGTCCTACTGTAACTGCATATAAGGCAAATTCATTTATTAATAGGAGAAAATGCAGGGTGATGTGTTGCAACCACAGATAGGGGGTGCAGAGTTGCAATGACATCCTGCCAAGCAGCCATAACTGTTGCCGTTCTTGTCTTCCTTGCAATGGCACAGCAGCATCAGTAAACGTTTCTTTACTTTTTAGCTGTCAATGGAGCTAAAAAAGAAGCATCATTCAATGATTCCCCTTTGTATTCAGAGAAGGAAATACACATACATAGAAAGAAGTTAGCATGGCACCGTGGAGGAATAGGTGCCTATCTTGACATGGTCACAAATATAAAATGGCTGTCCTGGGTTACAGACAATTGGTCCATCTAGTCCAATGTTGTCTCCTCTAACTGGTGGTAGTTGAACATAGGTGGTAGTTGAACAACCTGAGTAGAGTCAGGTTAGTAACTAGTGGTGTCATCTAAATGATTTAAGAACAGGTACTCACTTTTGATTGGCACGTGTCGGGACCCGCCCACATAAGCCAGAAGTGATGTCATGGCAGGAAGTGACATGAAAAAAGCCCTTTTTGAGGCCTCAGATGATTTTAAACTGACCCAACAGTTGCACCAGTATTCCACAGCATCCCCAGAACATGTTAAGGAGGCCTGGCATCATGTTAAAGTGACCCAACAGTTCCAAAACCCCAGAGCAGCTCATTTTTCAGTGGCAAGGCAAGGCTCTGCTCGCTGCCTGCCTGCCTGGCTCTGAGAACGTGCAGGCAACTCAAACGTGCAGGAAATTCAAACGTTGCAGGGGGCGGAGTCAATGAGTGGGCAGGTGAATGGGCGGGGCCAGCCGTAATCCTAGGAACTGGTACTCGCGCGTACCCCCGCGTACCCCCTGCATGGCATCACTGTTGGTAACACTAGAGAAGTAAGTGGCAATTGCATGCTGTCTTCTCCAGGGTAAGTGTCTGCCCTAAAGGGGTGAAGGGAATACATAGGACCTGCTACAGGGTGATATATCTGATTGTTTATTGTACATCAATAAACATGGCCCATTTTTACTCCAGAGCTGATTTGGTTTTCCCCATTTTTAGCTTTCACGGTCCTTCCCATCACCTGTACCTGTCCTGAAAACACCTGGGATTGAGCCTAGGACAGTTTGTCTGCAAAGTATGTGCTGTAGGACTGAGCTATGGTATCACTCCATGGTCCTATACCTTTGTTACACTCCTGCATCTCATGAGATTTTGACCATGAAGCAACCTCAGTAAGACTATACAGGTAAAGTCCATCTCAGGCTAAGGTCTGTGATAGGTCGTGCAACCACCATATTTTAGAAGTAGGCTATCTCAGAATGCCAGATGCAGGGAAGTGGCAACGAGATGCAGGTATCCAGTTGTCTTGTGTGCTCCCTGAGGCATCTGGTGGGCCACTGTGAGGTAGAGGAAGTTGGACTAGAAGGGCCTTGGCCTGATCCAGTGGGGCTGTTCCTATGTTCCTACGAGTACATGTCTCATGTGGAGCTTCTGGTTCTGGGGCTGTCCAAGAAAAATGCTTGAGAATCTTGCCTAGCCACCATTTCTTGACCAGAAATGTGGAGAATCTTGACTAGCCACCAATGTGTTTACCTCAGAATTTACCTCAGAATGCCAGGTGAAAGGGAGTGGCAACAGGATGCAGGTCTCTAGGTATCCCTGAGGCATCTGGTGGGCCACTGTGAGATACAGGAAACTAGATGGGCCCTTGGTCTAATCCAGTGGGGCTTTTCTTATGATCTTAAGTAAAGGGACATGGCTACATAAATTGGGGTCACTGAGGGAACTCTATGAACACTGGGAGAAGGTCACCATCCTCTGCTATCTTCTATATAAGTGACTGAATGCATATTACTCTGATGAAGAAAAAGAAAATGCTGCATTTCAAGTTCCCATTTTGCACCCAGGATTCTGGGTTCCCAGACTGCACAACACCATTTCCAGGAGGATGGTTGCAACAGATTTTGATGTGTAGAGACTTCAGTGTACAAATCTTTCTTCCACCGCCTTCTCTCTCTCCCACTCCCGCTTTGTTTTTTTGTGATAGATGAGCTGCTAAGCAAGATCCAAAAGGCAGAAGCAATTTCATGGTAGAGAGCCTATCTTCTTCTTTGTGCCAGATCTGTGATTATTACCCAAGGCAGTTAGCTTATGCTTTAAAAAGACACATACCAACTAGTCAAACATTCTTTAAAATATATTTATGCTGTTGCCTCCCTTAATGCATTATGTGGTCTTTTCAAAAGCCAAAGTAGTGCTGTCCGCTTTGATTTTGCTTATCACTCAAGTTGGGGACTACAATCCCATTGGGCTGTTACAAGTGATGCTTTCCTGTTACTACCTTGTGTTTTTTTTCTTTCATATTCATGCAACCCATGGATTACGAACAGTATCTCAAATGCCTATAAACCCATGCTAGATTGAACATGAATCAACTCTGCCTGTCAATGTCATCAGTTACCAGCACTGCAGCCTGGACTATTTTCCTAAAGTTCTCACATTCAGCAATGGACTGCAATGTGACACAACTTTGTGAACTTCGGTCAAGCGGTAAACTCTACTTCGAACTGTGTGCCATTTTGTGACTGTTACACACCATAGGAAGGGGAGATAATGATAGAATTCCCTTTCAAAGCATTATACCAGTGGTTCCCACCAGGGAAACCAGAAAAGGTCAATTCCCCATTAACCCAGGATAATTAACCCATGATTGTGGGGAATCTCCATGATTGTGCTGCTGTGATGATGGAAGGGATTTTTAAGCTTACATGGGGGTTGCTGTGGATCTCTGGAGGGTCCAGGGAGCCTGTGACCCCCTCTGTAGCCATCCTGGCAGCCCCAATCTGCTGGGGGGAAAAGAGAGAGAAAACCACTTCCTGTTTTTGTTGTGAAACCGGAAGTGCTTTTCTCTCTCTCTTTCTCGACAGTTTGGAGCTACCAGGTGAGCCGCTTTTGAAAAGACCACATAATGCATTAAGGGAGGCAACAAGCATAAATATATTTTAAAGAATGTTTAAGCGACCCCCAGATAAGCTTAAAAATCCCTTCCCTGACCCGCAGCAGCACAATTGTGCTGCTGCCCTTCCCCCGCTCACCCACGTGAAGACTTGCAGTGCTCCCAACTCCCTTGTATGAGTTTGGGAAGCACTGGGTTACACCCTTCTGGTACACCTGCAATTTTTTTATCCCTATTTGCATTGTTGAGCTATTATATAGTATTCAGTAGAGTTCCAAGTATATTTTCATTTTGGAGCTACCCCTTGAGACACATTTTACTTGCCTAATGGATGAGTGAGCCCTGTTGGCTGCTGCTTGAGTGGCCCAGATTTTACAGCTGAGACAGAAACATGGCTGCCATGACAGCCATGAATTCCTGATAGCGTTACCAGATACAAACAGGGACAGAGTGCCTATATTTTTAACCATTGTATAGAAGAGGGAATTAGGGCAGGTGCATCTTTTGAAACCCTTCCATAATGAGCTGCACCTGCCCAAATTCCCTCTTCTATACAGTGGTTAAAGGTATAGGCACTCTGCCCGGGCTTGGATCTGGTAACTCTAATTCCTGAGCTGTTGCAGATGAGGATGAACACTGATGTCCCCAAGAACAATCAGCCAGTTTTCAAGCCAGTGAAGTCGGAGCTTTGTAAATATCATGTAAATCATCCCAGGTGCAGCAAAGAATTTAGGAAATGGATCCCTTTTCACCTGAAGGTGTATGCAAGTGTTGAAGCATGTAACACACTCAGTGGTGTTTAAAAATCTACTTGAGCTTTAATGGAGAGTGAATATAAGATGGAGCAGAGCACAGATGAATTATATTCATTTTCAAAGCTGAGCAAATATTTGCAGAAAGCTGAGTTTGTTATGAGCTCACCTGTGTCTAGTTATACATTCAAGATCAAGTTCAACTGCAGATATTATTTGGATCCCATTATAGATATTGAAGTCCTCAATAAAGTTCAACTCCATGTGCTCACTATTTAGTATCTTATGGGAACACTTCCCTCAAGGGTCATTTCCTATTTGACATGCTATATTACTGAAGAAGCACTTCTGTATTTCAAATGGCAGTGTCAAAAAGAAATGTATAGGTGCCTGTTTTGCTTATGGGGATGACACCCATATGGCAGTGGTTCCCAAACTGTGGGTTGGAACCAGTGGTGTTATTCTACCGGAACGCTGGGCGGGACATCCAGGTGATTGACAGCCCGCCCGTTGCGTTCCACAGCGTTAGGCCGTTTGCGTAACCAATTACGCCGCTTGCGTATGTTACGCAAACGGCGGAACGCTGTGGAAAACAACGGGCAGGCTGTCGATCACCCGGATGTCCCGCCCAGCGTTCCGGTAGAATAACACCACTGGTTGGAACCCACCAGTGGGTTGCGAGTGCGACCCAATTTTTGGTGGGTTGCGAAACTGACAAGCTGTTAGCTGACAAGGAAAATGTTCAGAGCCCCATGAAAAGCAAAACTGTGTGTATACTTATGAGTAGGCAAATGTATATTGGCTCTTATCAAAGGCCAGGCAAAGAGGAATGTGGGGCCACTATGATGGTTCCATCCAATGAATGTGGAGCTTTTACTATGGTGGGGGGATGGACCACGTTCTGGACGAATGTTTGATGGAATGAAGACATTACACTCTGGTTTGTTTCATTGCATTTTGCATTAAATTACCTCTCCAATGATATATAACATGATGGAATTATTCATACATACCAATGTTGTCACCACTTTGGCCACTAGTGTCAAGCTCAGCTTGTTGCCCCCCCTAAAGCTTGTTGCCCCCCCTAAAGCTTGTTGCCCAGTGCAGTTGCACCCTTCACCTCTTTAGCTATGCCCCTGGTAGTAGTAGTAGTAGTAGTAGTAGTAGTTGTTGTTGTTGTTTTAGGATACATTCCTAGGCAGAGTTACTTGGAGCAAGGCCCATTGTACACACTGGTGCTTACTTCTGAGTAAACATGCATGCCAACATAGCTGTTCAGCTGTTGTGGCTGGCCTGGATAGAAAATATATCATTTAATAGAAGCAAGTATATCAATCTGTCACTTGTCACTGAGTGTTGAATGTGTCTCTTTCCATTTTTGTTGAATAAATTTGAACACTGCTAATGATAAGAACATAAGATCCCCACTGGATCAGGCCAAGACATCTAGTCCAACTTCCTGTATCTCACAGTGGCCCACCAGATGCCTCAGGGAGCACACGAGACAACAAGATGCCTGCATCTTGTTGCCACTCCCTTGCACTTGGCATTCTGAAGTAGCCTACTTACGCAAAGAAGTTGCACCACCCATCATGGCCTATACCCCACAATGAACTTTCTCCAGAAATTTGTCCAATCCCCTTTTAAAGGAACCTAGGCCAGATGCCATCACCACCGCCTATGGCAAGGAGTTCCATAGATTAATGACCTGCTGGGTAAAAAATTATTCAATACTATCTACATTCACAGCCCAATCCTAAGCAGCGTCGGCATTTTAAGGCCAGTGGAGCAGGGCTGCATCCTAAGGCCATTAGAAGGCAGCAGCAGCACAGTGCAGGGCAAGGGGAGGTTTTCCCCTTGCCCCCCAGGTAAGCCCCAGCCAGCCCTATGGGGCTGCTCAGATCTGCACCTGCTGATTTGCAGGTGCTGGTCGACGTGCACAGCAGTGGCCTGAATCGGGGCTGCCAAGGCCAGGGATGGGGCTTATGGTATGGCGCAATGGCCATTGTCCATCACCACCCCTGTTGCCACCCCGTTACGCCCACGGCACGCCTCTGGCATGCCCCGGCGAGGTCCTGCGTTCACCCAACGCCGCTGGCTCTCAACGGGTGCACAACTGGCGCAGCCGATGGATGTGGCAGCACTAAAATGCCGGCATCCAACTAGCTAGCGCAGATGCACCTGACAGCACATTTCCAACAGCACTGGATCGGCGCATGAGCGCAACGCCGGTATAGGATTGTTCTTCCAGAAATATTCAGAAACATATAATTGGAAACATTCAGAAATATTCTATCTGGAAACATCTTATATTCAGAGACACAGTGATTGAGAAAACTCTGCATCTCATATATGTTTGCAGTGTGATAAACTGAATTTGAAAGGCAGCTGTGCTCATCCCAGTTTCACTCACTTTGGATCAGCAGGCAACAAAGGAATCAGCCTTGAGCAGAATGTGGTACTCAGAGGTGCAAGGTTAACTGAGACAAACAGAGGCCAGTGCTAAAGGATACTTTATAAATGGAGCAAATTTCAAGTTGACACAAAATATTTCTGACAGAGTCTGTCATAAAGGGGGTTTATGGGAGGGCATGTGTGGGGGAAGCAAAATTGTCAGAAAACATTTGTCTGTTTTATACATGGAGTCCAGAAGACAATCTGGAAAGAGTGCAGAGTCCATGCGTCTCAGGACAGCTGATGATTTAGTGGCTTTTGGAAGGTCACATCAATAACTGAAAGCAAGTGTTGAACAAAAGCTTGCCAAGGATTTGCCCCAATAATATTATTGGAGAAGAGATAATGCAGAACTTATGTGGAGCAAAAAGGAGGGATACACACACACACACACACACACACACACACACACACAGAGAGAGAGAGAGAGAGAGAGAGAGAGAGAGAGAGAGAGAGAGAGA
>JAJKFI010000007.1:8148734-8164926 GCA_029204185.1 Lerista edwardsae | reverse complement strand
TATTATTATTATTATTATTATTATTATTATTATTATTACTGCATTTCATTGCAAACAGCCTTGAGTATAATTTGATTAAAAGATGGGCTATAAATCTACTAAGCAACTAAAGATGCAATCCTGTAGTTGTACTGGGCCAGCATAAGTCTCTTCTGCTAGCCCAGCACATATCCACACCAGAGAAGGAGCCAGGCCGGTGCAGGGAATCACACTGACCCACAGACATGGCCACTGATGCCCAGTAAGTGGCCGTGCAGCAGCCGAGTTCCGTGGGGGCAGGGGCAATTTTGCTGGCACTGATCCAAACAGCTCCCTAGGGAAATATTCCCTTACCCCAAGGTGAGCTCCAGAGGCCTCCCAGTCTGTGTCGGATTCAGTGCAGGCCAGCCTGCCTCCTTGCTCCAGTGGATTGGATTGTAATTCGCTAAGGGGGCACTCCTAACCTAGAGTTAGGCTAGCAAAGTTTGGCCGGTGCAAGGGCCACTGTAAAGCACACTTGGACCACTCTCGGAGTCAGGGAGGATGGTGCACTCCTGTGTGCTGGCCTCTCTGACTCTGACAGTGGTCCAAATGCACTTTATGGTGTCCCTTGTGCCGGCTAAACTTTGCTGGCCTAACTGTGCCGGCCTAACTCCAGGTTACAATTGTCCCTTCCAACCATCTTTTACTGCTTCTGCCTCTACTGCTCTCTCACCTTCCCTCCTGTGGTGCATAGATTTTTTTCCTAGGACTTTGAGCAGCCAGAGGGGTCAAAGAGGACTCTCCACAGGTAGCTGTAGCAGCTGTTGGAACCCCAGAGGCTTCTCATCATGTGGATGTTTGTTCGCAGGTTCCTCTGTGAATGGCGGCTGAGTGTGCCAAAGCAATCACTATAGAATTGGTGAATAGACTAGATTGGGCCGGAGAGACATGGGCAACACTATGAACTCGGTGTTGATTTACCACCTTTGCCTGCTCTTCTTTCCTCCGCGCCTTCCATTTGCGACTCCAGCTGCAGCCCCGAGTGTCAGTGCTAATGGATTCAGCAGCATGTCACAGCCTATGACAGATAATTTATGACGGGGGAATGAAACTTGCTATTTGCGGATTTACTCTCCCGAAGTCCGTACGTTCCTTGGTTGATTTACATTTGCGAAGGCTGCATGCTAGACAAATGGGGCCCATGAAAATGATTCAGAGGACAGAAAAGAAATACAAAATGAATAAAACAAATGACAGGCATCTCATAAAGTTACTTTTCAGAAATAATCACCAGGGTAAAAGAGGGAGGGCAATGCTGACTTTTTCTCTGCTAGACAGGAGGCTCTTCTTCAGCATCTCCAACCCTTCTTTTTTAAGTCATCATCAATCTTATCAAAACATCAGGTACTTGAAACTAGACCTGAATAGGAAAAAAAATGAAGCTGCTCACTTAGCAGCAGAGAAGGACTATGTGATCTGTTTTCTTGTCTATACCTATACCAGTTTATAACACATATCTGCCATCACACAAACTGATCCAGGAATGTGGAGTGCAAAAATATACTTTTCTGTCTTAGGGCGCAATCCTAAACTGGAGTTATGCTGGCACAGTTAGGCCAGTAAGGTTTGTCTGGTACAAGGGCCACTGTAAAGTGTGTTTGGATCACTCTTGGAGTCAGGGAGGATGGAGCACATCCTTCCAGGGAGCAATCAGGCTTCACTTTCTGTAGTGAACTACAGAAAGTCCAGGGGACTCTCAAGAGTCTTCTCCAACACCACAATTCAAAAGCATCTATTCTTTGGCACTCTGCCTTCCTTATGGTCCATTTACAAAATATGCCTTGGATTAATATGGCATAATTGGAAACAATCATAATCATAGATCAGAAATAGCATATTCCATGGAAATTAGGTAGAAGCAGAAAATAATGAATGGAAAAAATATGTGTGTAGTATTAATTATGGCAAAACCATGAGATGGCAGCTGGCCTCTATTCTATGTGACTGACAATAAAGTGTTAATAATTGGAAAAGAAAACTGAAAGATTAGTTTAGAAAAAGGCTGAGAGAACAGAATATATGTCTTTGAAACCTCTTGCCTGGTTACTGGCAACGCAATTGCAGATGAATAGCAAAATGGCTAAGTGCAAGATAATGACTTTTGGAATAAAGGATGCTTTATTTGTTTAAGCTAATGACGCATGAAAATGTATCTGTGTATCCTATGCATCCCTGTGGAACAATCAATGAAAATCTTTGTTTAATGGATTGGAGTGATCAAACTTCTTTGAATCACATAAACTATTATACTGCATTAAAACAGGAATATAGGGAGTATTTGAGAATACATGGACAGGTGTCTGCACGCACACAGATTTGTCCACATGCATATGCGTGTGCGTGTGCACACAAACGCACACAACGGCTTGCTTTTAGAATATAAACTAAAATTATACAAATAGCCATAATAAGAAGCTAACAGCCAAATCCTATATATGTGGGCACCGCTGGAACTAGCATTCTGATGTCAGAATGCGCTTTCTGGCACCGCAAAAGGCACTCCGGAAGGATGTGGAGCTGCATGTTTCTGGACTGCTGCTGCAGAGGCTGCAGATGCCCAGCATGCAATGGCACAATGGGGGAGGATGGAACAGGGTGAACTGGGGGTGGGAGGCATGTCAAAAGGGGGAAAGTGGTGGCTTCCAGTGCTCAATCCTATCCCATTCCCAGCTCCTCTTTTCTCTCCTTGCAGAAGTGCACTGTTTGTGGAGGGGCTCCAGGATTGCCACCTTGTGTCACTTGCCTGCCCTCCCTTGCACCCAGAATTACTCCTAACAGGAATGACTCCAGATGCTGGGGGGTTGGTGGGGTGCTGCAGGGGGTGGGGTGGTGGCAGTAGGGGCGAGGTGACACATCACCATGTCGCCCCACCCTAGGCACCATCAGAGCCTGTGACTGTTCTGCAGGCATATGTGTGTGGGCGCAATCCTAACCTGGAGTTAGGGAGGCACAGTTAGGCTGGCACAAGGACCACCGTAAAACTCGTTTGGACCACTCTTGGAGTCAGAAAGGCCAGAACAGATGTGCGCCATCCTCCCTGACTCTGAGAGTGGTCCAAACGTGCTTTACGGTGGCCCTTGTGCCAGCCAAACTTTGCTGGCCTAACTGTGTCACCTTAACTGCAGATTAGCATTGCGCCTGTGTGGTGTGTATTTGGGGGTAACACAACGATTCAGGGGCATGATCGTAGCAACCAGGTATGGGTAGCCCCCTTCCCAGGTACACTACTGATGAAGACACTATATATTTTTTGCTGCTGTACATATGATAAATGAAAAAAAAAAACTTTTGCAAATGCTCCCCAGCACATTATTTGATCCCTCGGGTCAGAAATTTTACATGGGTTTTCAATACATTGTGTCATTGGAGATGTGCGAGTCACTAAAAGAAATAACTTGTTCCCTGTTGTCCTTGTTAAATATTTTCCAAATGTCCTTCTCCAAATGTAAGAACTGTGCGCTTGCGTCTGACAGTGAAACATGGTCCTATGTCGGCTGTGGAAGTAGTCACTGCATCCCCTGATAGCTGGAACTTCAGGCTGGAATCTTGTCCTCTGTGTTCTCGTACCGTACGTTGCAATGCAAAATTGATGGCTTTCTTGATCAGCCACACTTTAAAAGCCCTGGTCCCTTGATGCGTGTGTAAAAATTTCATGAAATCAAGTTATTTTTTTTTATGTTCTGGGGGTCTAGGTATATTCGGAGCCATTGATGCTATTATTGCACTTTTCAAAGTATAACAGGAATACGGTAACTTTAAAGAGCTGATGGCGAGTTCCGAGTTTTAAAGAGGCTCTTGGTCAGACAAAGTGAGGTCTCGGAGTTATATGAGTTAAGCCTCTCGTCTTTGTCTTTGACTTCTTCGTCTTCTTCGCCTTCTGGCTCAATCTTAACCTGGAGGTAGGCCAGCACAGTTAGGCCAGCAAAGTTTGGCCAGCGCAAGGGACACCGCAAAGTAGGTTCAGACCACTCTTGGCACACAGATATGCATCCTCCTCCCTGACTCTGAGAGCCCAATCCTATGCCTATCTACTCAGTAAGTCCCATTCCCGGGGGCAAGAGCACATTTGCACCATTTGTCTGAGGGGAGGTTCCAGCTCCCCATGCTTTTCCTTGGGTCTGCAGCTGCTAAATAGGCGGCCTGGGGCTGTGCAGCCTGGAGACGGAGGCTTGGATGAGGCCTAATGGCTGCATCCCAGCCGCACCCCCCTCCTCTGGCCAGCATGCCCACTGGCACACCCACCCCACCCCGTTGCTCCCTCCCACCTGCCCTCCCTCCTTTCAGAACCACCTTTGCACCAGTCGGGTTCAGCTGACGCAAGGACTGCTCAGTGCAAGCGCTCTTGGGCCGTGTCAGCCCAAGAGCTCTAGTGCCGATGCGGGGTAATTGCCACAAAATGTCAGCAGCAGTGGCCACAGGCCAGCGACACAGGCCACGGCAGGAGCCCTGGCACCAGTAGGTCAGCGTGGGAAGTGGGTGATGGGTGGCAGGACAGGCACTGGGGCAGAAGGCTTATTGGGGGCAGAAAGAGGACAATGATTGACAGCAGCAGCTCCGCTGATGTCCTACCCCCTTCATGGCCCCAATCCACCTACCCTCCAGGGCTTGGATCTCCACCACAGAATATGAGCACAATCCTAAGATGTCCAGCGGGCCTATGCCATATCCAGTGCAATTTAGGTGCTCTGGGAGCCTCCCCTAGGCAAGGACACGTTTGCGCTTCCTCAGATCCGCATGTGCTAAATAGCAGGCGCCGAGCCAAGGAGACTGTGCATCCCATCTCCACCCCCTCCCTGAGATGGCCTGCCCACTGGCTTGCCCTACCCCCAGTGGTGTTATTCACCCGGTACACTGGGCGGGACTTACCTTTGAGCGGCAGTCCGCCTGTTGCATCACGCCGCGTTCCGCTGCGTTCCGGTGGGCGGGAAAGCGGCAGAATGCAGCATGACGCAAAGGGCGGACTGCCGCTCAAAGGTAAATCCCGCCCAGTGTACCAGGTGAATAACGCCACTGCCTACCCCCCCTGCGAATGGCCCTCCGGTCCACCTACCCTCCTCCCAGAATGCCCGTGCGCCACCACCCTTAAGCTGCTGCTGCTGCTAGCATTGGCCCAAGAGCATAGCACCAATGCGGGGGTGCTGGTTGGCGCTCCCGTGTTGGCATTAGTAATGTTGGGCCGACGCTAACACGTAGCATCGGTCCAACATCACGCATAAGAATTGCGACCTATGTTGGTGCTGCTACATCAGCAGTGAGGAGACTTGGGTTGGATTAGGCTGTCGGTGATCTTCGAACTCTATGATTCTATGAATTTATTTGGATTAGTAATTTGGCAACCTCAAATAGTTTCAGGTAGCCTATTTAATATTTTTTATCCTGCTCTCTTGTTTCTAAAACTATTAGATCTGCTATGCTCTTTACCTCTCCAAAACTCTATGTTCACTTAAAGGAATCTGTGAAGTGGTTAGCTATGTTAGTGACCCATCAAAATCAAATCAAAATTAGTATTACTCTGGGTTAAATTCAGTATTCATCTTCATCCGTTTTTCTCGTTTGTTATTAAGCTTCGTTTAGAGAACCAGAGACTACTGTACATATCCTTTGTGACACTCTCCTTAAAACAACCTTCCCCCAGATTTTATGCACAACATCTACTGAACCCATCTCTATAATGCAGAATGCCCTGACTACATTTTATAAAGTTTGGAGTTGGGAAATTAATTTTGCCCTTTTGTACAAAATCCATCTCTACACAGCCTTCCCAATTTCTTCCTTGCCACTGAGTGGCTGAACATCCTGTAATATCACCAAAGAAGATGTTGTGCTTCTTAGCAGAAAATGATTTATTCAGGAACATTAAACTCAATCCTGGTTTAACAGTGGATGGTGGCAAAGTGACTCATGATAGTATCTCAATTTAGCAAACCTCTTGTCCTCAAGAGAGGTCCCAATGGACAGCTCAAGGAGCTGAAAATAATCCACTTTCATCCATAAAAAGCATTTTCCCTTCTCTTCCACTTTGTTGGCGGGCCTTGAAAAGAGTTCTTTTCAAATGGCTGCATCTGGGTATCAGAGCGATAGGATATGCACTCGGCTACCTTCAGAAGAAGTCAGCTTACTTTAGTCCTTCCTAAGCTATAACAAGCAACATGTTCTTTTGGCGTTGCTTAAGTGATTCTCAAACTTTTTAGAGCAGGATCTACTTTTTAGAATGGCACTTGTGTGGGGACACACCAGAAGTGATGTCATTAACTTGGAAGTGATGTCATAGCTAGGAGTTACACCCATCAGCCCACTAACCCCCACCCAATTCCTCCCACCTGCCCGCCCACCCTCCTTTCAGAACTGCCCTTGCGCCAGCTGGGCTTGGCTGGCACAAGGGCAGCTCGGCGCTGGCACTCTTGGGGCAATGCTACTGCTAGCATCAGCTCAATAACATTTTTCTTTCCCACCATTACTTCCCTGCAACTGATGTTCAGAGGGATACTGCTGCTGAACCTGGAGGTAGCACAGAACCATCAGAATTAGCATCTCGTGGGAAACAGAATTTGACTTGGAGTGCAGTCCTAATTTGGAGTTAGGCCTGCATAGTTAGGCCAGCAAAGTTTGGTCGGCACAATGGCCAGTGTAAAGTATGTTTGGATCACCCTCGGAGTCAGAGAGGTCAGCACACAGACATGCACCATCCTCCCTGACTCCAAGTGTGGTTCAAATGTGCTTTATGGTGGCCCTTGTGCTGCCCAAACTTTGCTGGCCTAACTGTGCCAGCCTACCTCCAGGTTAAAATTGAGCCCTTGGGTATGTTAAAATGGCTACATTCAACATCGGTATCCACAAAACATTATGAGCTGAAACAAAAAGTGATGTCAATTAAATGCGCTAGTATGAAATGTGGGAGATTATTCCTTTTTGGGATTTATTTCAACCGTAATCTGTTGTTGTTGTCATTGTGTTATTATAAACCAAAATATAGAAACAATAAAGTTACCATACCCAGCAAGCAATAACAAATGCAACAGTATATCTTTGATTAAAAACATGCACACGTACTTTTTATAAAAGGCACAAACTAGCAAAAGGTAGGTAATAGCGCAATTCTATTCAAATGCACTGATGCAGCATAAGGTGTGCACTGCATCCTGCAGTGGGGGGGGCAGTCATGGAGCCCTTGTCAAGATAAGGGAACATTTGTTCCCTAACCTTGGAGCTGTATTGCAGCTGCATTGGTGCTGGAAAGGAGATGAGGATTGGGCCCTGAGTTACGTACGCTGAAATGCAATGCACTCCTGCCTTGGGGTAGAGCCCCAATTGATATAGTGGGGTATACTTCTAAATAAAGACAATAGGATTACCCTGTTAGTCCCATTCGGTTTTCTGTAAGCCATAATTGTGATATCATTTTGCTGGGCTGAAAATGGCAAAATATTAAGTACTAAAACGAAGCATTTATATATAAAATTTCTGCTTTGAATGCTGGCACATTTTGGAAGTCGGAGTTGTATATTCCATGATTACGGGCATTTGGTGATTGGTTCCAGCGTTTGGTTTGCGTCACTACTGAAAAATGGCTATCGTGATTTGAATTGGCCAGCCTGTGCTGATATAAAGGTTAAGACCTCACGCTGTGTGTCTTCTGGGGCTGCTCAATTAGAAATTCCTGATCCCAGTTGGTGCAGAATGTGTGTCTCAGGCTTTCTAATTTCTGTGATAAACATGGCTCTTGGCACTTGGTTGATGCTATCAGTTATCAGCGCACACAGTAACTGAGGGGGTTCATACAGAAACACTTATTTCAGAAGGATATCGATGTCTCTCTAACTGCAGAGAGACTGTAAATAGAATCTGGCTGCAGCAACTGTTGTGTTTAAAATTAGCATAGATTAAAATTCACATCCAAGCAGAGGGATGTATGTTTATTTATTACACAGGGCTTTTTTGTATCTGCAATATGTGAAATGAAAAGAATTGAATATTTGAAGGACCTGCCTGCGATTCTTTTCCTTTTCACTTTGCAAACAAACTGTTTAAGATGCAGGAGCAATTGGAACATTTACCAAGGCACCGAAGCATTTTATGAAAGTAAAATGTCTACAGCTATTAACAACTACATGTCTTGTTTCCTGAAAGGGAAACTTGGACACACAACAAGATCACGGAGGGTAGGGGCGGAGTATATAGACTTGCAGGAAAATAATATCAAGAACGTAAGAAACCTCATGCCAGGTCACATACGTCCAATGATGTCACCCATCAATCAGTAGGAAATTGGCCACAAGGCAAGACAGTGAAAATCTTTTCTTATTGTTTGTTCCCAGCAAAAATATACTGCCTCAAATGGAGATGACTCTATTTCTAGATATTGTCTCTAGCCCTGTGGTTCTCAAACTTTTTTAGACCAAGACCCACTTTTTAGAATGGCACTCGTGCCAGGACCCACTGATGATGATGTCATTAACCTGGAAGTGATGTCATAGCCGGAATTCACATCATCAAGCAAGAAGTGCCTTCATAATAAAGTGACCTTCCTCGAATGCAAACTGGCATTCTTGGTTGCAGCAACTGAACAACCATGAAACATCCCTGGCAGAAAACAAGATTAGGACAAAATATGTAAAAACACTGAAATAAAAAAACACAATTTTTTAAAAATAAAAATAAAAACTTCACTTGAAAATTCAAACGCTTAACATTCACAAAAGGAATACAGCAAGTGTAAGGTCTGCAGCTTCCATGATGGCTGCTCCCAGCTTTCCTTGACCCACCTGACATCAGGTCGCGACCCACCAAGTGGGAACCAACCCACAGTTTGAGAAACACCGGTCTAGCCAATGGGATGAATCCTAAGAAGGGGCAGTGTCAAAAGGCAAGCCTATGTAGATATATGCCCCAAACCCATGGACTTTCAAAGGTCCTGTACACCATCATTGGCTGTTCTGTGACTCATGGCAGTCATATAGTTGAAGATGAAAATCTAAAGTCACATTATTTTCATATTCAACTATTTTGCTGCCATGGTGATTCTCCCAAGAGCCCTCTAGAGTCACTGCATGCCACTCCTATTGGCACTGCATGGCTTTTGTCTGCCCTGTGCTGCTGCAGTTACTACCACCACTAAGGGCCAAGTAAACTTCGAATAGGAGGAGCAGGAGGTACAGGGAAGCAATGAGCTGGGATGGGGCAAGCCAGGAGACAGGACGAACTAGCACAGTGATGGCGAACCTATGACACACGTGTCAAAGGTGACACTCCACAACGTTTGGGGTGACACATCTGCAATCACCAATACCTGACAAAAAGTTGAGTTTGTTTTACTCATTTTTCATTTTTTGTAATTATTTGATGTTTCTTTATATAATACGTAACATCACACATGACTGGACTATATTTTTTGTTGAAATAAATGAATATAAAGAATCGTTTCCCTTTTGTTTGGGGGCGGGGGGGGTTGACACACCAGCCGAGTCAAGTTAAGCATTTTCCTGAGTTTTGACACACCAAGCCCAAAAGGTTCGCCATCACTGAACTAGCAGGTGATGATGCGCCAGGCCATTGAGAACCCTGGGGTTGACCTTCCTCTGAAGTACTGTGTGTGGCAGGAAGTTCTTTCAAAGCAATTTCCCACAGGAGATGCTTGTGCCAGCTGAAAACCCTGCCCTGCAGATTGGTAGGACTGTCAGGAATGGGATATAATAAGGTTGGGGAGGGGCTGTAGGGGAAGGGAATATCGCCCAAATGGTTCAGAGGCCATTTATATTGATATAGGAGACCCCCCCTTAATTTCCCTCAGAAATCGCCATGCTTCCTCCTGGCTCCCCAGCCAAGCTGAAACCGCCATGATTCTCCTCACCTGGCTGCAGGCACACAGCCCAGCCAAGCTGAAACCACCATGAACTCCTTCACCTGGCCCCACCACGCTGATACCCATAAAACTAGACCCTTAAAAGAACTGGACATTGGCAAGAATCGAACTCGTGGCCACAGCTCCCCCAGATCCCCCGCTGACCAATTTCAACAACAAGCGGGGACCTGGAGACCCGCAGCCCCAGCCGGCTGGCTAGAACACTCAAGCCGGCTCTTGATAGGATTACAACACTTGACCTGTGGTTTCACCGCAGCACACGCCTTACCCAAACTGTTAACCGCAAGTCAATGAACCGGTTGTCAAACTCCCGAGCCATTCCTCGAGAGCACAGCTTACCGGCTGTCAAATTCAGAGGCAGCCAGGGCTTCTCCCGGAACCCCGATCATGGGGTTTGGGTGAGCTGTCAGAAAGCTGCGAACTGTCAAATTCTCCTCTTAAAGGGGAGGCCGGCTTTGTGAATGGGATTTGACGATGTTTTATGAATGGGAATGTGCTGTAAAGGGGAGAGCTGTCATGTCGGGCTTCGTGCTTGTGCGTACTGTGAAGGGGAAGACACCAGATGGCTGCTGGCGACCAAAATGGATGCCAGCTCCTTCAAGGAACATGCCACTGCCATCAAGCCAGATCCTCAGGTCATGTCCTCAGCGGTGGCCTCCACGATCTCTGCCAGAAGCATTAGCATGATGAACTTTTCGTTGTAAATAGATTTCTTTGCATATCGAAATATGTGTCTGTCAAATGAATTGTCCTTTTTGTGTTGGAAAGATGTGTGTCTATCTTTGCCCCCCCATTGACCCTACGCCTTTTTGTCACCTTTCAAATTCGATCAAGTGCCTTTATCCACTGTACCCCAGCAATTAGCCACTTCCCCAATCTTTTGTAATGTTAAGATTAGCTCTCCTTCCTGGGCGTCGGTCACCCTTCGGGTGAGCGGGCATGTCTTGGGGAGTTCCTCAAACCCGCTTTTAACCAATCAAAGGTCCCAAAAACCCCAATGCACCAGTAATTGAGGTGGGATTAGGCGACTGAATTCGATCGTATGTTTTATTTCTCTTTATCTACATATGTAAACATATAAAAATACCTGTTTCTTACAATTTGGCACGCTAGTAGGGTGCCCTCTTGCACACTCATTTTGCGACCTGTAGCATCTTTTATTGCAATAAAATCTTTCTTTCTTCTACAGCATCGAAGTCCAGTTGGCACTTTCTCTTCATCGACAGTTTCTTTGATAAGCTGCAGTAAGGGGATCCCAGACCGGCCGGGATCAGGGGAGTTGGGCTCAGAACAGCGTTGTTCGTAGGACGATATCAGGACGGGAATGCACGCCAGGGAAACGAAACCTCAAATTGACGGCCTCTGAGCTTAAAGGCACAGGGGCCTGGAGAAATCGCCTTATTGGCTTGATTTCCTCCCACTTCAATATGAATGGGAGTCCTGCTTATAAAAGGTGTTTCCACCTGGGTTTGGATGATTACTCCTTCCTCTGTAGCCCCCTCATTCTCAAAAGTATCCCAACCCTCAGAAGTCAACTGGGGAGAATGGGGGAGTGGCGGGAGATTTCCTTTGGGGGAACGTCCTCTCTCACACAGAACTTTGGAACCAACTCCATTTTTTTAAATGTTGGTAGTCATCACCAGTGGCAGACCCAGCTGAGTCTCTGTCCTGGGGCCAGGTGCAATCATCCCTGCCCCATGCACCGCTCCCTGCCCCATGCACTGCCCCAACCAAGCCCCAGCATCCACCCTATTTTGGAGCGATCCAGGCACAGGGATAGGCAGGCAAAATGTTGTTCACCGCCATCAGTATCACACACCTCTGTGACACCCCACTCCCCTCCACTGACATGCTGCCCAGGGGCACTTGAGCCCCCGAACAAACAGGTAGGATTGCCGCTGGTCATTACACAATCTGTAGCCATGGATTATTCTATAAAATACATCGTTGAAGTCCTTGTAAACTTCTGTTCCTGTGAAACTTCTAGAATGTGCAGAGCAATTGCATTGAGCCAAAGATATAGCATGCATTTTTTTACAAGATGCTGTTGCATACCTCATGTGATTAACTCATGTGAGCAGAAGGATATTGATGTGAGTAGAATGTTCCTCTCCACCCATGACAGTCCACTGTACTCTTAAAAGGTGACTCTTGAATGTCAGAGGACCCTTTGAAAGAGTGTAGAAGGACCACCAAGGAACAGATAATTGGGCTCCTTTGGTCAGAAGTGGTTGGCGCAAACGGTGTTGACTGACTGTCTCACAATAGGCTACAGGCATGCCCCGGTGTCCACTGAGGTTCTGTTCCAGACCCCCCCTCCCCGTGGATACCTGAAACCGTGGCTTCTGGGGATGCCTTTTTAAAGATAGGGGAATATCAGTGGTTTTGCTGCAACAGAGTAAAAAAAAATTGTTTAATGTTCCCCCTATCTTTTTAATAGGCATCCCAGTATCCATGGTATCCGTGGATAACTGAAACCGTGGGTACCAAATCAGTGGATACTGGGGCACGCCTGTATTCCAGTTTCTCATCTTGAAATAACACTGAACAGGTTGAATTCTTTATCTGAGATATAAAGAAACATTTGGCTGGGAGCACTGAGAAGGTTTGTAGCATTTATTTTCTTGAAAAGAAATTTCACTTGAAAGCCATTGGGAATAAAACAGAATGGGATTTTCCCCCCAATGCAGCTGTTATCCGTTTATATGTCTTTTGCTGATGTTTTGATTCCTGTTGTTTCTGATGTACTACCAATCCTACAATCTTTCTAGCACCCATTGTTGTTATTATTATATTAATATTATTATTATTAATAATAATAATAATAATGGGTAATAATAATGGGTAATAATAATAATAATAATAATAATAATAATAATAATAATAATAATACCCATTTATATCATTGCACCCCTGATCACTCTTATGCCTACATGATGCCTACGGGTTGGTGATGGGGGAGAGTGAATCACCCTGTACCAGACTGGAGCAGGAGACATGGCTAGAGCCAGTGTTACAGGCATTGTGCCTACTGGCCAATGGAGACATGATGCCGGTGCACATTTAGTGCACTGCTGCCTTCTACCACTGGTAGTTAAATTGGGGGAGGAAGTGGCAAACCACCCCCTACAATATGAACTTACATCACCCCCATGAGTCAATAATGTCTTGTGCTTGCACAGGGGATTACTTTACCGAAACATCCCTTTGTGTTATCGCACCCTTTTATTCTCGTGCATGGGGGCAAATGAACAGACATGCATATCAGATTGCACCAACACAGCCCAATGCAACATATGCATTGGTGGCAGCTGCACACAGACCTAGTTCCACCCTGCCCCCGCCCCCTAGACATTCAGTATTTGTAGATTTGGCAAATGTGTATGGCACAACCATAAGGCTCAATAGGAGATAAGTCTTTTCCCTCCTCCAAATTTGTTGTTTTGTAAATTCTAATCTAATCATCTTCTGCTTAGCTTGTTGGAAAAGGCAGTTATTAGGAATGTATCTTTGTAAAACCCCTGTCTGCAGAGAGTTGAGATTTAAATGCAGCAAGTTTTTGGGTGGCAGTATGTTACAGCAGTGGTATTCAAACTTTTTAGACTGGAACCCACTTTTTAGAATGGCACTCATGTCAGGACCCACCAAAAGTGATGTCATTAACCTGGAAAAGATGTTGTGGCAGGAAGTGACATCATCAAGCAGGAAGTGCTGCCATTGCAACATAATAAAATGACACTCCTGAAATGCAAATTGGCATTCTTGGACTGCAGCAATTGTACAACCAGGAATCATCCCTGACAGAAAGTAAGATGAGGACAAAATATGAGGTAAAAGCACTGAACTAAAAACAATTTAAAAAAAAAAAAACACCCTCACTTGAAAATTCAAACAGTTAACACTCACAAAAGGAATATACAAGAGTAAGGTCTGTGAATTCCAAGATGGCTACTCTCAGTTTCCGCGACCCACCTGACATCAGGTCGTGACCCACCAAGTGGGTCCAGACCCACAGTTTGAATGACACTGTGTTACAGCATATATGATGCTAGTCTAAGCACAGGTTGTTACACTACCTCAATGACAAAGGGTCAGTCAAGGGCTACTCCTTCCTGCGTCACTGAGGTAACATGTGCAGCCCTGCATCATGTGGAACACCGGTCTCACCCCAGTTGTTGAAGGGATGGTACTATGAGGGGGATTGTGTACAGTGAGGGTACCTCCCATGTGACGAGGGCTTTTCACATTAACCTTATGGTGTGATAAGGATCACCTTTCACACTACTGGGATAATTTAAAAACCAGCTTGCAGTGGTCCAATTGGGCAGAAGAACCAGCAGAGATTAGCTCAAATATTATTTTCAAACTCAAAGAAATAGCGCAAGCACTGTGTGTTTTTTTCCAAATGCCACAGGCATATAACAAAGCATTGTCTCCGAACGGACTGTTATGTTCCATGTATACTGCATTGTTTTACATTTCTTTGGCTAACGTGAACATTTCGTATTCCGTACTGCATAACCGATTATTTGTACCCAGCAGGAGTCCTTGTGCTTTTTCATCGATGCAAAATAATAAGCCATGATGCCAGAGTAATTCAAGGATCTTGAGTGCGTTCAGGGAGAGTTGCAGAGTCACAGTTCTTTTCCTTTTTGAATGTGGAATTCGGTCTTCAGACTCCATCCAGAACTAATCTGGTGTCAGCCAAAGGAAAAATTCACTGCGTGCAGGAGTCATTTGCCATTCAAATGTAATGTAGCACACATACTTGTCATCAGACCCAGGTATTAACTGTTGTTGTCCTGATGGACAACTCATGGTTAGGAGAACTCATGAGCTGAATGTCAAAACCAAAGGCCCTCAGACATGGCTCACAGTAGATTTGCCATCTGCAAGGATTGCTTCCCCTTTCTTCATGCTGCTGAGGTGAAGAATGGAGAACTGCACAAAGAAAAGAGTCTGGATAAAATTCAAGATACTACTTATGACCTTCAAAGCCACAAATAACCTGGGACCAGAATATCAGAAAGATCCTCTCCTCTCCCCGCCCCCGCACCCATGAATCTTCCTGTGGCCTGAAGACTTCTGTGCAAAGTGTTGTCAGAGGGAATGCCTTCTTAGATGGACGTTTCCTGTGGCATTCCCTTTTCACCTTTAAAAGCATGTAAAAACTCTTTAGTTTTATGAAGCCTTCCCTGGTTTTATATTAATTTTAAATCATTTATTGTTTTTATTAGCCAGAGTAGTCTTGTGGCCTACTTTGTACTGAAGGTTGGACCACCCTAGTCTAGACTGATTAGGGTGGTCCAGGGTGGTCCAACCTTCAATACAAAGTAGGCCACAAGACCCTGGCATCACCTTCTGAGTGCAGATGCAGAAGTACTTGGCAGTGACATGATGATCTCACCAATTATTTCTGGGTTCTGAGCCACTGAACTCACTTGCAAAAAGAGGCAGCAGGAGAAACAGGTGGAGGGGAAGCACAGGTAGGTGGTGGGTGTAGCTGGGCTTTTTCAGTCTCCCAAAGGGAAAGCTGGAATGGCACTGCAGGGAGATTGTAAAGCCGTGGAAGTAGGTGACAGTGGGTACGGCAGGGCTTTTCCAACAAAGGCATCACAGGCTGCATGTTGGACCACCCTGATCTGGTATATTCAATAATTTAGCACCATCTAGATCATGAAGGTTGGAAAATGCCTGATTTTTGGAGTCCTACAATACAAGTGTCCCTCGGTATCCATGGTTTGTTATCCACAGATATCATGGATACTGGGGGCGTAATCCTAACCAACGTTCCAGCACCAGAATATGGGCAATACAGCTCGAAGGTAAGGCAACAAATACTCCCTTACCTTGAGGAGTCCTCCATGACTGGCCCCCGACTGCAGGACACAGTGCAAACCCCATTGGCGCAGCCATGTAAATGCTGGAAAGTTGGTTAGGGTTGAGCACTGGGACACCTATTGACAGCGCAATTCTAGCGTGCCCCTTGCGTCAACGTGAGGTCAGTGTGTCGACGCAAGGGGTGGAGTGCCGGCTCACAGGTGCTGAGCAGCAACCCTGTGTCGGCACTCCATCTCTGAAGCTGATGCTTAAACAAATTAAACAAATCTCTCTCTTTTTTTTAACCTTGTTGCATCAAAACCATCAATGTTCCTTTATATTTAAAAAGGCATCCCCAGTATTCATGGTTGCAGGTATCCATGCAGGATTCTGGAACAGAACCCCAGCAGATACCAGGGCATATATGTTCCTGTTCGGGTTTTGAGTGTGTGTGTGTGTGTGTGTGTGTGTGTGTGTGTGTGTGTGTGTGTG
>JAJKFI010000007.1:8109471-8148724 GCA_029204185.1 Lerista edwardsae | reverse complement strand
TGTGTGTGTGTGTGTGTGTGTGTGTGTGTGTGTGTGTGTGTGTGTGTTATTTTCTCTCTGTGCACTTGCTTAAAATTAATCTACCAACAATTGAATGGTACAAATACATAGCTTTGATCATTTAATCATTGTCATAGACCACATTACTAAATACCAAATTACATACATATTTATATGTAATACAGTAGAAATTTGGACTTACAAAAAAAGTCCCAGTTTTTAAATGCAAGCACACAAAACATGTAAAGGATCCTTCTGAATTTCATTCAAAAGGATATTGTAGTCCTTTGAACCATGAGAAACTCTTGCTGTCATTTCACAGTAATAATGGTTTAATGTTTTGGCCTCACTGACAACTTTGATTAATAAAAAAAACATTATTTGTATTTATTTATATGCACATTTCAACAATCAAAGTCTACTGTGTTCCCTTTGTGCATAAAAATACCGCATCCTGTTTTAGCTTCCTTTATTCTTGTGGGAGGGAGGGAACTCTTTGAAGATCCCATTTGGCGATTGTTAATAATTAACACCCACATCTCCACACCTGTAGCTTTGAACATGTCTATGAAAGAAAACCAGACCCAGAAAATATAACTGTAACAACCACTAAAATGACTGTTTAATTTTATTTTGAAATGAATCTTTTCATCACTGCATCTACAGCATCAGATGTTACATATTCTATATGTCAGTAAAACCGGGTCTGCTAAATATCACCAGAATTTAATCCCATTGAACAAATAAAAATATGTTTAAGGGTACGGTCCTAAACTGAGCTAGGCCGGCATAAACTAAGCCAGCAGGCTTTGGCAAGCACAAGGGCCACCATAAAGTATGTTTGGATCACTCTTGGAGTCAGAGAGGCCAGCACACAGACGTGAGCAGTGATGTCATTCAGGGGGAACGGACCAGAACGGGCGTTCCCAGTGGTGTCATTCTATAATGAACTAACGGAACGGTGGGCGGGACTTACCGCGTGATTGGCTGCGCGGTTCTGACGCATCACCACCGTTCCGAGCCCGGCGCGGGCACCCCTGGCTTCGGAGGGGGTGCCCGCTTGCCTGGGTGGCGTGCTGGGTGCTGCGGAGAGCCGCGGAGGGGCGCGCCACCCGGAAGAAGCCCTCCGCGGCGGAACAGCAGGCGGCAACGCGTCGCAGGGCCCGTCAATCAAGGGGTAAGTCCCGCCTGCGTTCCGGTAGTTCATTATAGAATGACACCACTGGGCGTTCCGGATCCTAACGGGCTCCGTGGCTGCTTCCTGGGTTTTTTGGGGTTTTTTTTTTCTCTCAACATTTGAATTTGAACTCAAAAGTGAGTTCCTGTTCCTAAATCATTTGAATGACACCACTGGACGTGAGCCATCCTCCCTGACTCCAAGTGTAGTCTAAAAATGCTTTATGGTGGCCCTTGTGCTGGCCAAACTTTGCTGCTTAGTTTATGGTGACCTAACTTCAGGTTGGGATTGCGCTCTATAATTACTTAAAATCCAGAAATGTTCTCTTTTTAATTTTTTGGGGGATTATATTTTCTCTAGGGCAAATAATCAGATAGTCAGACCAACAGGGCCCATCTCCCCCCATTCCATCCTTCCCTTACCCAGAATTGCCCCCTCCTCACCCCAGAACACCTTCCCACAACCATGTTCCACCCACTATGCTGCTCCGACCAGTGTAGGGATGATGTGGCCAGCTCGGAAGTCAGCACAAACATGCCTTATGACTAAGAGAGTTTTTGTTGTTTTAAAAACACAAAACGCAAGTGTACACAACTACACAGTATATAAGCCACTAGTGTAGTAGCTAGTATTGTGTTCTGTTTTGTAAAAAACACAAAACAACCACCTTTTAGGAGTTAGAATATTTGAATAAAAACAGAAATTAAAATTTCCAATTAGAAATAATCCTGTGGCTGCAACTGCTGACACTATACCACCTAGATCACCTCCCTAGTACACTAGCATTTAAAATTAATGAAAATGAGAACTTGGAATGGGAATATAGAAGAAAACCACATAACCAGCAATTTGCTATTTTAATCATCCAATTTTGCAAAAGATATCACCCAAAAACTGGATGTCCTCTTTTTCCAAGACATGCCCTACATTTTAACCTTTGTCCTGAGTAAATTTCAAAATGTCCTACATTGCAAGACAGACTGGGAGTGCCAGTATCACGAGCCTGAATCACTGGCTTGTGTATTTCTCCTCTGTTCCTTTGTTCATTGGGTTGCATTAAAGAAGGACAAAACCGTCTAAAATCATGAGTGTTTTTAGTGTTTATTTTATAATGTCCTATATTTGTCTTGTAGATCCTACATTTTGAGTTGTTGTGTGGTGATAACATCTGGTCACCCTGCCTGTGCCAACAGAACACACTTTTAGGATTGGACTGTTACTTCTTTATTATTATTTCTAACATTGCGGAATGGAAGAAATTAGAACAGTAGTTCTCAAACTTTTTAGAATGGCATTCATGTTGGGGCCCACCGGAAGTAATGTCATTAACCTGGAAGCGATACCATAGCCGGAAGTGCCATCATCACGCAGAAAGTGCTGTCAGTGTGACGTAATCAAATGACACTCCTAGACTGCAAACTGGCTGAATCTAATGCACAACCATGACACATCTTTGACAGAAAGCAAGATTAGGACAAAATATTATGTAAAAGCATCGAACTAAAAACAAAATTTAAAGAAAAAACTCACTTGAAAGTTCAAACTGTTAACACTCACAAAAGGAATATAGGAAGAGCAAGGTCTGAGTTTCCAAGATGGCTGCTCCCAGCTTTCTGCAACCCACCTGACGTCAGGTTGAGACCCACAAGTGTGTCCTGATAGTTGACAGTTTGAATAACACTGAATTAGAATTAAATGTTAGGACAGAGATCAATGTTTTTCTGCATATGCAAGGAAGGTGGTATTACAACTTTAAGACACATGTGCCTTCAACTGTACATCAGAAATAGGGACTTTAGAAAATGCTGCCTTTCTAAATTGGCATCCACTCCCCTTGCAATTTGGGTGAATCAGATATACCTGAAATTAGGTTTTTTGTTTTGTTAATTCTTTATAGTGTGTGACTAAGTTCCAATCCTTTATAGAAGGCCTCAATTAATAACTTTGTGTGGGAAACAGCTGTTTACTTTTTCATTGCCATTGCTAATTAATTGTTTATACAAATAATTGCCAATGGTTATATATTTGTGAATATGGCTTTTTTTAATGCCATTTTATTTGCTTTAAGTAAAAAGTGTCATTGCAGTAATTACCAACTCCATAATTACTTTATGGCATGTCACTAATAAAATGAAATTACTTGAGAAATTTAACATAAATCCCCATTTTATGCAATAATTACTTGGATCAAAATAACTAATTTAAGTGATTCGCTGCTTGACAGTTGGGTAGACTCTGAGTAATGTTTCAAATTGTGGAATTAGTGCAGTAATAAATTTGTCTTCCCTGTAAGTACATTTTTTATATTTAGGGAGTGCAGGAAAAAATGAATAGTTTATTTTTAAAATGTGCCTTATGAACTGCAGAATGAATGAGTCACTTCTGGCTACTATTTAGTACTAGGCTATGGAAGTGAACAAGTTTATTTTTTCTATTCCACTTTCTGGATTAGTAGGATTTCCATCTTATGACACATTAGGAAAAGTCCATGATTCTTATAAGGCCCACTGACTTAAGACCCTCTTGCATTCCCTTAGTGAAATGAGATTGGTTAAAAACAGTGGCATCACTAAGGTTTGCGTCACCTGCTGCAAGAGCTCATTGCGTCACCCCCATGATGAACCTATCACACCATACAAAATAAATTACAATATCACACAGCCTAAATGCAGTGGCATCAATAGGATTGGTGCAACCCCCGTTAACGTTATTTACTTATTTAAATACTTAACAGTACAGGTCACCCGACAAATCAGTAACCAACAAAAAACAAGTAACCAATGTAACAATAAAGCAGTAACCAATGTAACAAACAATTTTGTTACATTAGGCAGTTGTGTATTTTTCTGGTTATTTGGCTATAACTTAGGATATAATGCAAATAATTCAACATTTGTTTAACTACAGTAGTTCCCTGAAAATAAGGCTGGGTCTTGCTCCAAAAGTTGCATTAGGGCTTATTTTCAGGGGATTTATTTTTTTCATGTACAACAATCTACATTTATTCAAGTACAACAAGATTCATATTAGACACAGCCACGTCATTTGTGAACAAGTGCACACGTTATTCGTGCATCGTGTCTGTACTCCAACTAGTCGTTCGGCAATAAGTCTCATCTGTTTACATAGGTGTTTATCTTTTGTTCAAAGGCGCCCACTTGAGTATTTACAAATACTTATAATTTATATTATAATTACTTTTAAGTATTAATGTCAGTAATATTATTTATTATATTTGATTATATATTAATATTATTATTTTATAATTCAATACGTCTGTCGTGTGATGCAACCAATGTACTACATAAATGTGTCCGTCTGGCTGACAAGCTTAACTGGGGCTTATTTTGGGCTTGTATTACGAGTGTCCTGAAAAATCATGCTAGGGCTTATTTTCTGGTTAGGTCTTATTTTCAGGGAAATAGGGTACATTCTGCAGTATATTACTTTTCTAAGTAATTTACTTTTAAGTAATTTTTATTACTCTAATTAGTACTCTAACTTTTATGGTATTATTCATAGATACAAACAGTTACAAATTTTCTGAAATGTTCCCACATTTTTGGCCACTTTTTGTCACAATCCCAAGGTTCCACCATTGTGATGTGCCCCCAACCACTCTACTGATACCCCTGACAAAGAACCAGTCAGGTTATAAGAGTCAGTTGAGTATAGTGGCTAGTATACAAGGCCAACATTCACATCTCCACTGAGCAAAGCCTCTTGAATGACGGGGAGCTAGGTACTCTTTCTTAGCACCCTCCAGAAGAATGTTGTGGGGTAAATTATCTGACCCTTGTACATTACCCATGCAGCCTCCGAAAATAAGACTCCAGGCTGCAGCTTGAATTATTAACTGGGCCACTTTATTCAATCAATCAATCAATCAATCAATCAATCAATCAATCAATCAATATAGTATTTATATACCGCTTTTGAACACAAAGTTCACAAAGCAGTTTACAGGCAAATAGTAATAATAAAGTTACATGGTTCCCTGTCCCAAAAGGCTCACAATCTAAAAAAAATGCAAAAAATAAAATAAAATATAGAGCATAGTTTCTTATGTACTCTTGAGTAAACACACTGTGTGCACACGGGGGAAACCCGGAGCAAAATCATACTTCCTTTCAGACCCCTTAGACACAGACTTTTTGTCCTAGACCTTTTAAGATCCCACATTGCATGCTCCAGATACTTGAACCTGCTATTCTAATGTTATCTTAATGTAACAGTTTCGTGACAATAAACATCATCCACCAAGCATTGCAGTGACCAATATGGAATTAGTTTTGCTAAGCTACTGTCTTGCAGAAACAATCCAAACCTGGCACAGTTAGGCCAGCAAAGTTTGGCCAGCTGTAAGGCCACCGTAAAGCACATTTGGACCACTCTTGGAGTCAGGGAAGATGGCACAAAGTCTGTGTCTAAGGGGTCTGAAAGGAAGTATGATTTTGCTCTGGGTTTCCCCCGTGTGCGCACAGTGTGTTTATTCAAGAGTATATAAGAAACTATTCTCTATTGTCTGTATGCTGGCCTCTCTAACTCCGAGAGTAGTCCAAACATACTGTACATTATGGTGTCCCTTGTGCCTGCCAAACCTTACTGTCCTAACTGCCAGCCTAACTCCAGGTTAGGATTGTGTCCTCAGTTAGCTATGTCATTTCCATTAGCCCCTCATAGCCCTTGTCCAGATGATTACAGACCCTTTCAGATCACCTCTAGTTTGTAACTCCCGGGCATCTCTAGCTGGTTCCTTCTGAAAAGAGAATATTGGATGAAGTGGACCTTGATATGACCCAGCAGGCAATTTTTAGCTTTTCTGAATCTTAGCCCTTGTCAGCTAGAGAAAAATAAAGCATTTGTGAACCAACACATTTTTTAAATAAATCAACAGCATACAGAAAAAGTGGGCAAGTAAAGTCATTGTATATGCTGCTGGGAGAAAAGCAAAGCACATTCACTGAAAATGCAGAACTCTTATAAATCAAGTGCATGTTTCAGCAATTGGGTAGCCAAATCTGATCTTGAATGTAGTGGTTACTAAATCAAAACTTAATTCTTAAGATTTACTGGCAAGATGTTTTTAAAAGCAGAACTCAGCTCTACAAAACTAGGCCCTTAATGTGCTAAATCTGGAACAACAATGTGCTAAATCTGGGGTGCACATAGCACCCCAGATGAAAATCCAGTAGTGGGAAGACAGTACCTCTGAGCATAGTTCTGAAATACATAGTATTTCCATTATACTGGAACTTTAGGAAGGAAGTCATGATCAGAGTTGTCACAAGGCTGGTAAAGACCACCCCAAGTGGGGTGCCCTGGAAAGGGTGGCATGACATGATTTGGGGGGCAGCTCCATTGCCATACGTGTTTTGACCCTTGCCTCCTGACACTTCTGGATTGGCATAAGAGACTTGTGCTGGCCTACAGAGCACACTAAAGGTGCAATTCTAACTAACTTTCCAGCATTGACATAGCAGTGCCTTGCACTCCCTCGCCCCCAGTGCCCTGGGGCTAAACCCTGGGCCGGTGGGTCACTCTCTGTCCCTCCCAGGTGCGCAGGACAGGGAGGAGGGCACCACACCCCAAGGGAGCTTCTCCCCTTCGTGCTCTGCTGAGCCCGGCGGAGGATCAACCTCCCTCAGTCCGGCCTGGGCTCCTTATGAGCCAGCCGGCTGGCCGGCTAGAGCCCGCCACTTCCTGTCTCATTGGGGGGTCGAGATCTTGCGAGATCTCAGCCTCCCCAGCTTCCGGCTGGCCTGGGAGCTCCTCCCCCCAGCTGTGGCTTGCGGCAGTCTCTGCGCCTCGCTCGTACAGGCTGCAGGCACTGGGGGGGGGGAGCTCCGTGTGTCCCCTTGGCGCAGCCGGGGCGATCTGTGCTCCGCCGCACCATGCTGCGGCGGGCACCCCCCTGGCTGGTGCGACTGAGCCATAGCCCCAGAGAGGCCCGGCTCCGGCTGTCCGGACCCCCTCAGCCTCCGCCTGGTAAGTGCCTTGATTGTCAGCTGCGGCACCCGGGAGGGGGAGGGGGTGACAGTAACATATGTTGGAACCAACCCCTAGGCCCTGGCCCAGTCACATGAGCCTCCTCAAGGTAAGGGAATGTTTGTTCTCTTACCTCAGAGCTTCATTTCCCTTACCCCAATGCAGGAAAATTGGTTAGGATTGAGCTCTAAGATAAATACTAGAGATCACACGTGGCAGAGCAGAAGTTTAGGAGGCTGCTGGTACACAGCAGTGATAGCTGGTTTGATGGAGAGGACTTTGCACAACATGTTTTTGGCCATGTGATGTTGGATGCTGGGCTTATGATTTGGCAAGTTTTTCAACAGGACAGCAGCTGGATTAAAATCAGGACGGGATTGAACAGTATACTATGAGAAGTGTGAGAACGCAATCCTTCGCGTTACGGTGTCCCTTGTGCCAGGCAAATTTTGCTGGCCTAACTGCGCCAGCCTAACTCCAGGTTAGGAGTGCACCCTGAGTTCTGTTCCATTAAAAAAATGTTACAAATAATTAGACCAAATGAAGTTAGTGCAAGTTTGTCATTGCATGTGTGTGTCTGGTTGAGAAGTGAATTGACAAGAATGTGCACATCTGATTTCTTATTAAAAAATGATCCTTGTTAAAAAAAATCAGTAAGCAGACCAAATTGAAAGGTAGGGACACTGAAGAAAAACAAGGATAGAAATCTCTCTCTCTCTCTCTCTCTCTCTCTCTCTCTCTCTCTCTCTCTCTCTCTCTCTCTCTCTCTGTGTGTGTGTGTGTGTGTGTCTGTGTGTGTGAGGAACAGAGAGAGAGAGAGAGAGAGAGAGAGAGAGAGAGAATATTGTTCTAATAGGGAGGTTTGTTAAGGGAAAGTGCCTCTTTGTTGTATACAGATCAGCCAGCACATTTTGCCAGAAGTGATAGAGAATACCAGACAGAAAATAGCATGTTCCAAAAAAAGGGAATATTGAATAATTGAACAGTTTCACTGTTCATAATGAAAGCTATTTCTAAAACTTCCAAGCTATTGTTATATAACAACCGAGAAAGTTAAAACCATGTAGCATGATTCATGTAATTGCTAATATTACAGCTGAGCTATTTAGAAATAGCAATCCCTTGTGCAAGAGAGAAAAGAAAAATAACCATACATTATGCATTCCTCATTCTCCCCCCCACCCCGCCGCACCCAGCCCCATACTCCTCTATTTGTAAAGGATATATATGGGAGAGTTTATGTGTGCTGAAGATAAAAGATGGCTTTGAGATTCACTTAGCTGCCCAGCTTTCTGACCAAGCTGTGGTTATGATGGTTAATGTTAATGAAAGATGAGATCGGGATTTTTCACTGATTCAGGTCCCATCAGTGCCAAGGTCAGATCCTCAGGGTAGCTGTACAGGAACATTAATCATTTCTTGTATTCTACGGTGGCCTATTTCGCAGACAAAAGTCTGGAATTCAGGGAACTACAGCCGTGGCTTGAGGGCCTGCAGAAAATCAGAGACAGAAAACACTTGGCAATGTCCCAGTGAGCCTTGTATTGCAATGTTTTCTCAAACCCTGGCAAAAATAATAGTTAAAAAACAACAACACCTAAGAAAATATATAATAAAGAGGGACTGTGAAAATGCTAGGCCATCGCTGAACTTGGGCCATAATTTATGGTACAGGCATACTGCATCTATTTATCATAAATTATGGCCAAAGTTCAGGGGTGGCCTAGCATTTTCACAGTCCCTCTTTATTATATATTTTCTTAGGTTTTTTTTTTTAAGCTATTATTATCTGAATAGATTTGCTGTGGTTTTGGAGGATAGGGGAGGCTCACAGAATATTTACCTCAGACATTTCTTACAGCCCAATCCAAAGTGGCCCCAGCACCTGGAGGAACAGTTGCACCAAAACGGCTGCTGCTGAATAATATGGGGCTGGGGCACTTGCCTGTCTCCTGGGAGCACAGGAGTATTTTGCTCCCTTACCCAGTGGTGGGATTCAGGGGGTTCGCCCAGGTTCTGTAGAACCCGTTGTCAAACGGCCGGGCCCCGCCCACTTGCTTACCTCAGCTGGCTTCGGGTTTTTTCTGGCTCCAGCTATAACGTCATAGAACCAGTTGTAAATTTATTTGAATCCCACCACTGCCCTTACCCCATAAAAAGGCTTGGTGGGTCTCCTCAGCTCTGCACCTGCTATTGAGTGGGGGCAGAACCAAGGAGACTCATGTGGCCTCTCCAGCCAGGGAGGGGGCATAAGATTCAGAGGCAGAGTCTGCCAAATTCTCCACTCCATTTCTGGTCCTGGTCCTCTATCCAGCCTGAACTTCCCCCCACCAAGTTCTACCCACTCCTCACCTTCCCCCATCCTCCCTGACCCCAGCAAACCTTATCTCCGCCTGGCGTTTCCATGGCAGCTCCTCCAGGCACTGAGGCCCAGTGCTGAATGGCACTGGCAGCTCTAGTGGTACGCCTGCACCATAGAGATAGAATTCACTAGAGACGGCATGACGTCACCATCTTGAAGCCACCTGGGGTAGACAAAAATGGCTGACTCAGATCATCGCCGTGAGGGAGGGTTGCCGCGAATTCTCAAATAAAAATCTCCCTCACGTGTTTAAAAGTTAATCTCAACCCTTTTTTAATCATGCCTGCGTGTTCTGCATACGGGTAATAAGGTTACAAATAATGTTTCCACATGAAACATTATCACATCACGTGTTTTTATTTTTGTAAGTTTTTATTTTTATTCAGTCCGAAACAGTACGAGCAGGGGAATCTTTTTGCAAGGGAGCTGCCCGGGGAATTGTAGTACTATTTAATAAGCATGGAGTATACTAATTCACGGCAATCCTCCCTCATGGCGATGATCTGAGTCAGCCATTTTTGTCTACCCCAAGTGGCTTCACTCGGCTCCTATTAAATCAACGGGCATGCCGTCTCCAGTCAATCTAAGCTTCTTGGCCTGCACTGCCAATGGCCCTTTCCTCTGACCTAGCAAGGCAATATGGTAGACATTTTTTAAATTCCTGAATAGCACAAAAAATGAGAGCTGATTTTAGTATTCCTTGAGAATTCAAGTTGTTTCTCTTTGCTTCCCCAGCCCAGCAGACACTACTCCAATTATCTCAGCACTGCTCTTTGAGTTGGTAGTGAAAGCCATGTGAGTAAACAGCCCAGTTTGTTTTTATTCATTCACAGTAGAATTTTCTCCTTAAACTGCTATTGAAGCTTACTTGTTCCGCATTTCATGATTAGCAAGGGGTGCAAGCAGAAGAATCCAGAAAGCTCCAGCAATTTTTTCAATGAACTTGGTGAGAAGGGCACAACTGGCACTTCATCATCATCATCATCACCAAACTACATGAATCACAGTCTTTTCAGTGGAACTGATTGCTTATTAATTGATACACATAGCCTAAGTATTAACTGTGTATATGTCCCCAAATTTGCCATTTTTTGCAGATCTGATTATGTTATTTCAGTATGCTACAGTAGTTTCATAAAACTTTTTGAAATTGTTCCAAGTGCCCTGTTGTCAATGGGAACCACTTTGGTATGTTTTGTCTGTAGCTGTGTGATTTCAATGGCCTGGTCTCAATATTTTGCCATTTTGTCTAGTTCTTTTTCATCAACTCCGGCATCTCCAGGAATGGCAACATCAATTATCCTGACATTTCCATTTTTTAAAATATTGTTATATCATGTGTTATGTTCAAGGTTTTGGACCTTTTGAATTTTAAAGTCCAACAGGATCTTGATCTGCTCATTCTCCAACACTTTCTTCACCTGATGTCCCCAAACGTTTTTCAATGCTGGCAAATTGTACTTTTCACATTATGACCAGTGGATGAATTTTGCAACTCTGTTGTGTTTGTCTGAGCAATTTCATTACATTCATACATTAGATAAGACACAAGGCGCAATCCTACCTGCGCCCTTGGGCAGATACTAGCCACTTGCATAGGCCCAATAGCACTAGTGCTGATGTGAGAACGCTGACTGACGCACTCATGTCAGTGCTTGTGTCATTGGGCCAACGCTAGCAACAGCCTTGGGCCTTGGGTGTGTCAGCCGAGTTTGGCTGATGTAAGAGCAGTTCTGGGCGGGGAGAAGGCAGGAGGAACTGGGTGGGAGTGGGCGGGCTGGGAGGAGTGCCAGCCCAGGAAGGGGGTGGAGTTGGGATGCGGCCGTTAGGTTGCATCCAAGCCTTTGTCCCCAGGCTACACAGCCCCGATTCAGGCTGTGCGGCTTGCTTGGAGCTGCCCTTGATAAACAGCAGGTGCAGTTCCAAGCAAGCCCATCGGAGTGGCTGGCGCCTACCCCTGGACAAGGGTGTGCACGTGCCCTTGCCCCAGGGAAGCTCCAATGGCCTCCTAATGTGCTGAATACGGTGCAGGCCCACTGCCCTTGCCATTCCAGTGCAAGTTAGGATTGTGCCCAAAGTTTCATCTTTGTTATCACTTTTTCCTTCAATATTTTTTTCAAATGTTACCATCCAATGATTTATTTTTCCAGCTACTGAACTGCTTTTCAAATTGCTCCTTTTTCATTCAGCCTTGTTTTCTGCAGTTTTAAAAACATTCACCATTTTTACAGCCATCAGTAGTTTTTCCAGCCTTTTGTTTACATAGTCACTAAGACCTCTTTTTTTTTCTCCTTTCACTACCTGTTGTAGTAATCTCCAACCTCCAATTTTACATGGCAGATCTAATCTGTCTACATCACTTTTTGGATGTAATGCATGATGCATGTTCATTAACGTTCGTGTTTTGCAATTTAACTTTTCTAATTCACTTTGAGTTCAATCAATTATTCCAGCTGGGTATCTAATTATTGGGATGGCCCATGCATTTATGGCTTTGATGGTATTTCCTCCATTTAAGTTTGATTTTAAGATTTTTCATATTCATTTGATGTATTCTCACTGTGTCAAATCTTTCGCTTTTGCATTCAGGATGCTATCTAAATCTGCTTCTAGGATGTCTAAATACTTGTGACTTTGGTTATTTGACAATGATTTCACAATACAGCTATTATTATTATTATTATTATTATTATTAGTAGTAGTAGTAGTAGTAGTAGTAGTAGTAGTAGTAGTAGTAGTAGTAAAAGAAGATTTAAAAACATTGATCAGCAAGTAAGTTTTAAAAGCAGCTTTGTTGTTGTTCAATCGCTGTGTCCAACTCTTTGCGACCCCATGGACCACAGAGAAGCAGCAAAACGATTGAGACTCAATCCTAACCAACTTTCCAGCACTGACATAACTGTGCCAATGGGCAAGTGCTGCATCCCCCAGTGGAGTACTAGTCACGGTGCCTCCTCAAGGTAAGGGAATGTTTGTTCCCTTACCTTGGAGCTGCATTGCTGTACCTCAGTGCTAGAAAAGAGTTCATAACCTAAAACAAAATGTACCAACAATCAACCATTGAAAAAGACATTATGTTGGAATGAATAGAGGCTGGTGCTCCCCCCCCAATATAAAAGTTACCATTTTTAAAAATGCCTCTTTGCCTAGTTAGCCAAGGTTAGAATTTCAGCTGTTCAGTGTTCAAACCAGTTATTATGGTCATTCAGCAACAGAACATATCAGCCATCCTACTCAAAGTACTTTCCATTTTGCGGCCGAATGCTATACTAGTGCTTTAAAGCATGTTTGCAATGATTTGTGAGCAGGTAGTGCCAGTGGTCATCCTGCTGGTGCTGAATCCAGGCTGATGGCAGATGGTACTGGTAAGTGCAGTGCTGAGCTGTGCAAGGACAGGGGAGAGTGGAATGAGGGAAGGAGGAAGTGTTTGGTGGGGAACAATGGGGTGAATCAGGCCCATAAGGGGGTGGAGTAGGCTGGGGGAGGCCTCTGCCATATCCTAAAACTGAAAGGCATACGGAAAACTGAAAGGCTTTTCAGACTTGCACCAGTAATTTAATCTGGTGAAATCCAAGTAGTCCCACTGGGCAAGCTGGGGCTTGGCACAGGGTAACAAATGTTCCCTTACCCCAAGAAGAACTCCAGCCTACTCAGTTTGTGTGCTGGGTAAGGCATGGGCCTTGAGGCCCCACTATGCCAGCTCGGAATAGGGTGGGGCTGTCTGTCTTGTTTTCTAAGCATGGACCTAAGACATGTCAGCAGTATGGCCAATCAGTTTGCTCAAAAGAGTGGTGAAAGCCAAAATCAAACCACATTTCCTTTGGGAGCACGAGAGTAGGTCACCCTGTTGAAACCGTAAACAAATGCCTGAATGACCTGTTCTATACAAGAGCCCTATACCTGGCACATTTTTATCTCGAATGTATTTCCCCTTTAGCATGACAAGACCTGAAATCTGAGTTGGTAAAGATCCATGAGACAACTGTCCCATGTCAATTTATGCAAGTTTAAAAATTTATGACGCAATCCTAACCTGGAGTTAGGCCGGCACAGTTAGGCCAGTGAAGTTTGGCTGGCACAAGGGCCACCGTAAAGTGTGTTTGGACCACTCTCAGAATCAGGGAGGATGGTGCACGTCTGTGTGCTGGCCTTCCTGACTCTGAGAGTGGTCCAAACATACTTTGTGGTGTCCCTTGTGCTGGCCAAACTTTGCTGGCCTAACTGTACTGGCCTAACTCCAGGTTAGGATTGTGCCCTGAGAGGTGGATTAGAAAGCCTTATTTTGTGTGAGACTATGGATAGCCAACTTCTTCCCTCTCCCTATGAAGCTTATCCATAGGTTTTGGCTGCTACATTCTATGGCCCTGGATATTACATTAGCCACAAATAAAACTGGATGCAGGTCCTGCAGAATTAATGATTTCATTAGGTTTCCTTTTCCAATATGTTATTTTACTCCTTTATGACCTTTTGAAAAGCACGGATTAAACCTGCGCAAACTTAATAGGCTGAAATATTTCTATACAAAGTGTTTTCCAAATAATTACCATTAAACTTGCATTTAAAAAGCACACTGGGGGGAAAAACCCGTTAATCAGATAAATTATCCATTAGAGTGAGTTTGTCCAAAGCTTAATAGAACACAGAAGCCTGACTCAATTTCCTGCTGCAATCATTTGACTGCAATGTCTTTGCTAATGTGAATATGTCACCCTTACACTCTGAAAGGTAATGCAAGTGAAATATGCAGATGCCCATCCAGAAAAGTCCATTGCTGTATTTTCCCCACAACGTTTAAGTAGCCAAATTGCCCAGGGATGTGCCGTAATGCAATATGGATAACGATATAAAGCAAAACTGTACATGATTATCTCATTTCCACTGACAGATTGTCTTTTTATTTCCAAGAAGGAGGTACTAAGAGATAAAAGAGAATAAAACTTACGTGAAACGTTCTGGAAGGCATCAGCATAACAAGAGAAAACTATCTGCACAAGGAAGGGCTAATGAGATTAGACTGGATCCCTCACATACAGTGCATGGCCAGAACCTATTTAACAAAATTAGACTCTTTCCTGTTACTCCGCTTCCTGTCACAACTTAGAGTCATTAAAAACCAAACTATTTTACAAACTGTGATCTGATTACCCAGAAACAGAAAACATATTTTAAATCCATATTACTTACAGTATTTGGAATAAGGAGGGGATTTTGTTATCATGAGACCAGGACTAGCTGCATTGGTGCTGGACAATGGGTTAGGATTGGCCTAACGCTGAGAGGCTTTGAATTGGAAGAGTCCTACCTTAGGGCGCAATGCTCACCTGGAGTTAGGCTGGCACAGGTAGGTCAGCAAAGTTTGCCCAGAGCAAGGGACACCGTAAAGTGACAGTGCCTGTGTGCCAGCACTGCTGCTTGCACTGGTCCAGCGACTGATTCCTTGGTGCAGACCAGAGGCGGATCTACAGGGAGGGCAAAGCTCTAAGTTTTGCAAGGAGCCTTACCCTGTCATGTAAATCCCTCCTCTCCTTTGCTGCTGTATCCAGTAAGCAACGCCAAGATGTTGCTTTTCCCTGTGAGGATTGGCTAGAACAGTGCAGGAGAGGAGTGATTTCCATTGCAAGGTAAGGCTTCTTGCAAAACTTAGAGCTTTGCCCTCCCTTAGATCTGCCTCTGGTGCAGACATGCCTTGTGGTACATTTGTGACAATGCTGGTCTAGCACAAGAGTTAGGCTTGCACCCTGAATCGGTGCCTCTTCTACGATCGGACCTCCAGCAACATAAAACATGCACTAACGAAAAACAAAAATATACTTTCCCCCCTTCAAAACCAATGCTTTTTTCCCCTATGCAAATATGTGTAGATCTAATAGATTAATTGATTAACGTATCTATGCTTAACTATGATTTATACATCTGGATGACGGCTCTCATCAAAGTACAGGGACTATTTGTATGTAATAATCTGGAATGCAGAAGAGATTACTAATTCCAAAGTCTTTTATTACACTTCTCAATTATTACAGCAGAATCCTCACTTTAGTATTACTGACTTCAGTGCAATCTCAGATGCATACTGTTTCAAAACAGTATTTGTATGTATTTGGGGAACACAAAAGAGAATGGAGTGAACTGTGCCTGACCCCTGAGTAGCTCACCAAGACCTACTTGGTAACAGGCATATTCATGAACACTCAAGAGGGAGGGAGGAAAGAAAACCAGAAAGGAAAACAATTTCATGGCAATTTACTGTAAGCAGTCATAATAGGGACAGTAGGACTTAAAAGGAACTCGGCAATGTGCTTTTGACGCTGTAAATCACTGAACAACCACAAATATGTTGGGTTACAAATGAAGCGTAAAAGAACAGGGCATCTTTTTCATCATGGGACGAATCTCAGTGTGTTGCCAGGCCAAGACTAATTCCCATGCAAATGAATTGTGGGGTGGCACCGACAGCATGGCTGCATGCCAATGGCTCTGGAAATGGCATCACGTCCTATGAACGAGACACAATGTTATCTGTTGCATGCAGATTATGAATGTAAAACTTCACAGCCCTTTGAGTGCATGTTGCACAGCATAAGAACCACTGTGCAGGCACCGTTGACCAAGGAAGAGTTAGTGCAGATTGGACGGACCTCATCTGGAATTCCAAAATTTGAAGTATTCTACAAAGTCTGCATTTATTTTTAGTGCCAACACAACTTAAAAAAAAAAAAAACTTGTGACATTTTGGTGTGCTGGTGGGATAGGATCTGTAAAAAACTATATTTGTGTAACATTCGGGTGAAGTGGTTTGGATTTCAGTTCTGCCGCTCCCCTTTACTGCAGTAAAGATTCATAGCTCCACTCTCTCTCTCTCTCTCTCTCTCTCTCTCTCTCTCTCTCTCTCAGTGTGGTGTTTGGTCAGGGGGATCAATCGTTCCTAATAGTTCCAAGTTGCAAAGGATGTGTAGAGGAAACCTGTTTGAATCGCAAAGAGGAAATGAAATAGCATTTTTTTTATGTCAGTGAGGCAGGAATGATATAAGCAAGACTGAAAAATTAGCCTTTTGATCATGCTTAAGCCTGATTAGCCACAAATCTGAATGCCACTGTGAAACAAATGGAAGGTTTGGTGATTATTCTGTCACTCATGTGATCCTATCTACAAATTACTTGGGAGTATCTAAGAATGTCGAAACACTGATGTTTCTTCGCCTGCCTGGGATCTCAAGGATGTTCCTTACTGCATGGACACACACACAGAGTCTTTCCTTGGTCTTTCATGAGAGCTGCCAGCCGCTGGCACCCCTTTGATAAATAGAAAGCAGCTGGCATCCCAAGGATGTCTATTAATCTTCCCCAAAGATGAAAGTTAAGTAGAAGAAGCTGAGCAATGCTTTGTAATTACTGATTCATGCACTCCCTTCCTCGGGATAAAAGGAGCCTGAAACAGCTCCTACTTGGAAGATGGATTAGTTTTAATTGATACATCATCGCGTGACGAAATTAGAATAAACCGCATTGTGGCAAAAACTTAAGTCAAAGCTGCTTATTGAGGACAACTATTAGCTGGAAACAGGAATTTGATTACGCTTTCTGCATGTCTGTACCAGAAAGATAGATGGGTTAGAGAACTGGAAGGCAGCCTTGAGATGTAGGTCTTCTTAGACACTCTGCATCCCCCTAACATCTTATTGTATGAATAAGGATATCCAAGACTTTAACACTACTTTTTTTGACACTGACAGTGCTGTAATTGCTCTCGATGCTAACATGAAACTAAGATGTATATATCAAGTACTGTATAATTGTTTCAGTACAATTTGGAAAAGGCAGGCAGCAATCCTATACACTCTTTCCTGGGAGTAAGCCCCACTGAACACAATAGCTTATTTCTCAGTAGACATATCTAGGATGGTGCTGGGAGTGTTTGCAATTACATGCACAAAACTGCACTACATTGCAAAAGAGCATCTGAGCACAATCCTATGCAAGTCTACTCAGGCTTCCTTTGTGTTCAATGGGGCTTGCTCCCCATGCACATAGGATTGCAGCCTTTGTCTATGTCGAACAAATATTCAGGTCCTTCTGATGTCAGCTAGATCTCAGGAAAGACATGATGTTAAGCACGGCTTGAAATAGCTTCTGATTTGAAATAGTTGTGTGATTCCAAGGTAATGGAACATCTTTGCAAGTGCTTCCTCCAAAGGTGGACACACACACACACACACACACAGAGAGAGAGAGAGAGAGAGAGAGAGAGAGAGAGAGAGAGAGAGAGAGAGAGAGAGGTGCTCTGGGTTACTTGAGAAAAGAAGGAGGAAAGAAGTCAAGTTTCCAGCTGGACTGAGTTTATTCTACCTGCCTGAGATGACCCAATGGAAGGGGAAGAGAAGACTGGAGGGAGATTTCAAGCAGGCAGCGGATCAAGCAAGTTCTGCTTCCAGAGCAGGGGTCCTTATAGTTGTCTGAACAAAGAATACAAAAGCATTTATAGATGAATAATGGCATCTGGAGAATCTTCTGGGTGTGATTGGGTGAGTTATAATGTATGGGTGTGATTGGGTGAGTTATAGTGTGTGCTGGGCATTGCAGGTTTGGGCCCTGACATTGAGTGACATGGTCAATGTGTGTGTGGCCCCATTGTTTCTTGAGCAGACAAACCTTTGTGATGTCATTATGGTACTTGGATAAGTAGATATGTGAGTTTTGGAACGAATGAAATGGGCCCCACTGTGAATATGAATGATAAGCATTCCAAAATAAATGATGAATAGGTTAATTATTTATAGGCAGTTTGGTTTTTATTCATTCAGCGCTAATTCAAACTGGGGTGATTTAGGCACCCCAAAGTAACAGCTGGGGCACATGTACTCCAACACAAGAGACTCTTGAGGTACACGGTCTCCTGTGAAGCTGCACCATTAGAGTCTATGCAAAATTTGAAAAGCCTGTTCTCCATAAAATGACTGCTCAGGGGAGAACCTTCTTATGTAAGGTGTCCACCAGGGCAAGAAGGTCCTTCATGGGGGAAGGTGGGTCCAAATTCCCTGGGGACCAAATTCCCTAGTTTTCTGGGGAGCAAATTCCCCATACCGCAGTGGTTGTCAAACCTTTTAGCACCACTTTCAGCACTTTTAGCCCCACTTTTTCAGAATGACCATCTGTCCAGGACCCACCCAAAGTGATGTCATGGCCTGAAATGTTTTCATTGTGATGCCAGAGCCTGCTGCTTTCTGAGAATGCAGCAATAAATTGGGTTATTTCTCAGCCATTTTTCCACAGCAAAATGAATCAGAAACAAAAAGGCCTATTTACAACTTCGACACAAGCAAAACAGCCACACAGCCAGCCCCCCCTTCCAGCATCCCACCATCCCATATTTTAAATACGGCTGCTCCAAGTGGTTCATGACCCACCTGAAATTGGCTTGTGATCCACTAGTGGATTCCGACCCTCAGTTTGGAAACCACTGCCCATTGAGTATAACAAAGAAGCTCTATTAGGGTTTCTCGACAGGACACAGGAAACACACATGGAAATTATACAAATAAGTGAAATAATAAGCAATGAGTCATGAAACTAACTGCCTTATCCTAATACCTGCTTGCATGGTGCAATGGTGCCTGCATAGGTCTGCTGCATCCTACAGACAGGCACAGGACCATGCTATGGCAGAGAGGTAAGTGCAATACAGTTTTACTTCCCTTACTCAACTGTGTCATGGGACCCTCCAGGTCTACAAATCTGTGCCACCTCTGTAGATGGTGGCAGTCAGAGTATAGCCAACGGAGAGTGTTGACGATGAGAGAGAGCAGTGCTGTTGCTACCCCCTGATATCTACCTCTTGCCCATCCTGCCACACCCTTAGACTCCCCTACCCCACCCCATTCCCCCTAACCAGCGGCATCATGCAGCCGGAACACTGGGCGGGAGGAACGGGTGAGCGGCAGCCCGCCCGTTGCATACCGCTCCGTTTCGCCGTCTTCCCCGCCCCCGCGGAAGACGGCGAAACAGAGCGGTACGCAATGGGTGGGCTGTTGTTCACCCGTTCCTCCCGCCCAGCATTCCGGGTGCATGACGCCGCTGCCCCTAACCCCTCACCCCTGCTGCTGGCTTACCTTCAGTGGTGGAAGTCTCACCAGTGGTGAGCCTCGGGCACCACCACATTTTGCAGTGGTTGCTCTAAAATGGCTGCCGGTGGTATTCTGTGCATGCCATTGCAGACCATTTTACAACTGGAGAATCATGTCCTGTTGTGCTAATGGGCAGCACACCACTATGTTGGATTGGGCTGTAACATGATTTTCCTGAATGAATGAATGAATGAATGACATCCTCAGTAACATAAACAAATTAATGACAAAATGAGAGAAATGTACATAAATTGAATCAAACCAGTTTCCTTGCACATTGCTAGTGTGATACTGCTACTCAATGACTACTGATTTCATTTGTCATTTAAAATAAAGACACAAGAGCAGCTGAGGTTAGTCTCTAAATTACAGGCTTATTGTTGCTAATGAATAGAGATTTAAAGAGGCTCTTGTCCCTTTTGTTCTCCTTTCTTCATTTACATGTGTAGCATTTTGCAGCGGGCTGGGCCAGTTTTGGAATGCCACATGCCCCAAAACTAGAGCTTAGCTGACCTCCCCCAAAAGGGTAACAGTAAATTGCAATACCTGACTGTGAAAAGCCACTCAACAGTAATATAGGATTATTCAGTCGTCAAACAAACAAAACCCCAAACAAACCAAAAGACAGAAATGGAACAAAGTCCTCCCTGTCAAATGATAAAATCATCATTGATGCTGATCATCGTTCAGTGACGGAGATGACAATGTCATGGCAATGACATACCTCAGTTCTAGCATATTTTATTCATTCTTTTATCTCGTACTGTTTAATTACTGTCTCATTAAATCTCATTGTTCCAAAATGTCACTGTGTGGCATTTATCCAGAATTGGCAGGACTCTGTTCTCCCTCACCATCAATAGCTTCAATAGACCATCAATAGCAACACATGTCTTTATAGCACATTAAACAAAATCATCATATCAGCAGGTGGGGCTAAATGTCCCCTGTTTTAGTGCTGACTGGGTTGATTGGGGGCGCAATCCTAAATTACGCTGGAATGGCAAGGCCGGGGGGTCTGCACCAGTAGTGTCATCTTACCGGTACGCTGGGCGGGTCTTCCGGGTGATCGGCAGCGCGTTCGCTGCGTTCCGTTGCATAATGGCGAAAGCCCACCTGCTGCAGCGGGCGGGCTTTCGCCATTACCCAACAGAACGCAGCGAGCGCGCTGCCGATCACCCAGAAGACCCGCCCAGCGTACCGGTAAGATGACACTACTGGTCTGCACCATATCCAGTGCATCTTAGCCGCACTGTGGAACCTCCCCGGGGCAAGGGCACATTCATGCCCTTGCCCCAGAGGAGGCTCCAGTCTCCCCATAGGGTACCTTGGATCTGCGCCAGCTAAATATGCAGATTCGAGGAAGCTGCACGGCCCGAATTGGGGCCTTCGGCCTGGGGACAGAGCCTTGGATGTGGCCTAATGACCACAAACCCAGACCCACCCCCTCCCCAGACCACTGGGGACATCCACTGGCCCAGGGGCTTGATCATGCTTCCTTTATCGGATGTAATGTATTGGTAAAGACGTTTATGATCATGCTGGAGGCAACCTCTATAGATATAACCTCTACAATGAAAGCTTTTGGAGGCCATCTCTAAATGCCAAACTTTAAAAGCAATGCTAAGCCTTTCCTTTTCCCTTATCACACTTTGCCCTATGCTTCCTCGATCACAACTTTGCTACCAACTCTCTCTGCCCAGTTTAATAGCATAACACGGTGGAAGATCTCTGAGAAGGAGCTAGTCTTAGATCAATACAGTCCTCCCAAATTCTTCCTCTTCTTCTGCTGTCGAGATTCCAGAATTATGCAGCCCATTATAATTATCTTAATGCCAACCTTGATCTGCTTATCGGTATATACAAGTACATTTAAAGGCCAGCAAATGTTATTTAGCTTGCAGAAATACGTAGGGTTCCGTATGCTATTTTCCTCCCTATCCCCGACAAACACATGCTGAAGGCGAATAGAGAGCTAAAAGGTTTTAAATGCTGGTAAATGAAGACAAACAACGTATCCTGTATCAGTTCTGCTACAAGCTGTCAGTGTGTGTAAAACATTAAATGCCCTGCAAGTAAAGGGTTTCCCCCCCCCTCCTTCTTCTGATGATTGTTCAAACAGCCCATGGGCATGTTAAAAATATTGAAAGGCCGGTTTGCTGACATTTCTGGTTTCAATGTGTCGTTTATAAAATACAGGCAATAAAGCAGGCAATTATCTTCTTTATTTAAGAGACACTTGCAAGTATGTTTGTCTTCCTTTAGAAATGGCAGACCATTTATTGGGGGTGCTGATTAATGCCTGTGCGCGGATGCATGTGCATGTATGTATTTGGATTGGGAGGAATTGCAAACTGCAGCAGGTTCAGAGAAGAGCACCGAAGATGATCAGGGGGCTGGAAAACAAGTCCTGTGGGGAAAGGTTGAGGGAACTTGGTATGTTTAGCTTGGAGAATTGAAGGCTGAGAGGGGACATGATAGTTATTGAAGAAATATCTGAAGGGTTGTCATAAGGAAGAAGGGACATATCTGGTGGTGCTGGGGGACGCTTGTTCGGCACCCCGACCTCTTAAATTTGGGGTGCCGCAAGGTTTCATCTTATCCCCCATGCTATTCAACATCTACATGAAGCCGCTGGGAGAGGTCATCCGGGGGTTTGGAGTGGGGTGCCATCAATATGCTGATGACACCCAACTTTATCTCTTCTTTCCCCCTGATTCTGAGGAGGCGGTTGAGGTCCTGGATCGCTGTCTGGAGGCGGTTGGGGGCTGGATGTGGGCGAACAAGCTGAAATTAAATCCGGATAAGACAGAGGTGCTTTTGGTTCGGAAATCCACAGCTCGGGTATTGGACTATCGTCCTGCTCTGAATGGGGTTGCACTTCCTCTGAAGGAGCAGGTTCGCAGCTTGGGGGTTCTCCTGGATCCACAGCTACACCTGGAGTCCCAGGTGGCGGCGGTGGCCAGGGGAGCCTTTGCTCAGCTCCGGCTGATTCGCCAGCTGCGACCGTACCTGAGCTGTGCGGACCTGGCCACAGTGACCCACGCCCTAGTGACATCTAGATTAGATTATTGCAATGCGCTCTATGTGGGGCTGCCTTTGAAGACGGTTGAAATTCCAACTAGTACAGAACGTGGCTGCTCAGGTGGTCACTGGGGCACATTGGTTTGACTCTGTCGAGCCATTGCTTTGGCGACTACACTGGCTGCCGGTTCTGTCCGGGCCCAATTCAAGGTGCTAGTTTTGACTTTTAAAGCCCTTTACGGCTCGGGTCCAGGGTATCTGAGGGACTGCCTCTTTCTATATAATCCTACCCGTACTCTGAGATCATCTGGGGGGGGGGGGCTTTTGACTGTGCCGCCACCAGGAGAGGTGAGGGGGCGGCGGCCAGGAAGAGGGCCTTCTCGGTTGTGGCCCCCCAACTTTGGAATACCCTCCCCTTAGAATTGAGAACTGTCCCCTCTTTGTTTACATTTTGGCGGGGGCTGAAGACCTTTTTATTTCAAAAAGCTTTTAACTGTTGACAGGCTGGCTGGCTGGTTTTTACACTTTTATATCTTGATTATATCTTATGATCCACGTGGCTTGTTGTTTTTTTAAATTTTAAATTGTATTGTTTTAATATTGTTTTTAAATTGTTTTTTAATGTTAAATTCTGTATTTTATTGTGTCTTGTGTTGTAATGCCACCTTGGGTGCCTTCGGGCAGAAAGGCGGGATATAAATCCAATAAATAATAATAATAAATAATATCTGTTCTCATCTGCCTTTGACAGTAGAACTAGGTCCAATGGGTACAAACTGCAAGAGAGGAGATTCCGGCTGGACATCAGGAAGAATTTCTTGATGATAGGGGCATTTGACAGTGGAACAGATTACCAAGGGCGGTGGTAGATTCTCCCTCACTGGAGACCATCAAGCGGAGATTTGACAGGCATCTGCTGCAGATGCTCTAGGAGAATTTCCTGCTACCAGTATGGGGTTGGACTTGATGACCTTTTAGGTCACTTCCAATTCTATGATTCTATGAATGATCCAGAAAATGTCTGTTGCTCAAACACATGAACACTAAGAATGTGATGGCAGCACTAAGAATGTTTAGAATTTTCTCATACATAGAATTTGTTTCATTGCACTTCACCTATATTCTGCCATATACTTCTAACTTCTAACCATGCAGATGGCAATCTTGTGACATCACTAGGCCCCACTGACTGACATCATCAGATCCCAGCTCAAACGTTTCAGGTTTTCTGATGCAATTGATGTAACACTAGATGCCAGTGACTGAATCTGGAAGCTTAAGCAGGCAGACTGTGCTCTGTCATTGAGTGCTGGTCCTGTCGACTTCCATGGCCGCAGGGGGGGCGGGGCGAGTACTCACGGTACGCGGGTATCTATCATGGATCGGCTGTCGAGCAGAGATCGCAAGGTGAGAGAGGATGCGAGATAGTCGATTTATTTTGGTTATTGCCTTTACATGCATCAGGCTAGGTCCGAGTTCCACCCCCCTTCCCACTTGGACACCCCTGTTGTCTTCACAAGGGCTGTCCCAACTGTCTCAGGTAAGTCAGAGGGAACGACGTCTTCTGCCGGCGGCACCCTGGGTCAGGTAAGCGTGGGGTGGTATGGTGCTTCCCCCGGGGGGTTGCCAGGGTGACTGGAGTTTAACGGGGACCAGTCCTCCAAAGATGGAGTCCCCCACAGGACAGGTTGGGGACCAAGGGGGTCGGCCTCGCCGGGCGGCAGTCCCAGCGGGCTGTCTCTCCCCCCTTGATAGAGTGGGGCACTATTAGCCCCTTCTAGGAGCGGGGCGCCTACTTCCCCTTTTAGGCTTCGGCCGAGGGTGAACCCGGCTGACCGCTCTGGCTCCCCGGAGGTCACTCTTCCTCTCTCCAGGCAGCCCCAGGAAGAGCGACCTCCTTCCTTGGCCGCCCGGCTCCTTATGAGCAGACGGCCGGGGCTTCCAAGGACTGCCCCCTCTGGCTCCGCCCCTCTGCTGAGGTCTCGCGAGACCTCAATCGGCCGCCCGACGTCCTCCCTGACGTCAACACTCGCGCGTCCGACACAAGAGGCCTGCGCGGAGCGTCAGGGGCTGGGGCGAGGCTGGCCCAGCCGGTGCTTGCTGGTGCGAAGGCCCTGCTCCCCGCAGCACGTGCAGGGAGGCTCAGGCCTCATCCGGACGGCGAGGGAACTCCGGGGAGGGTCCCGACCAGCCGTGGCCAGGTAAGAAGCGGCCTGGCCTCCTCCCCGGCAGTCCTCCCCTCCGGTCCGGGGTCTTCCTCTTCGCTCGCGGGGCGCCCAGGGGGGCGGCCTACTCCCGGCCGCCGGGACGCCCCGCAACAGTTCCCTATGATGAAATTCTTACTTTGTTCATGTAAAATAGGCCAGTATTATTATTCCATTTTTGGAGCTGTTTGTAATGACTTTCATGCTGCTTTTCCACACTGCCTGTGTTGGTGGTGGCAGGAGATACGATGTGCAGCCACCTTCTGAAATGAACCACACATAACCTGAATGATCCTGAATGAAGGAAACTATAAATCAGTGGTATTCAAACTTTTTAGTCCGCGACCCACTTTTTAGAATGTCACTCGTGTCGGGACCTCGAAATGCTGTTGTGGCAGAAAGTGACATCATCAAGCAGGAAGCTATAACATAATAAAATGACACTCCTGAAATGCAAATTGGCATGCTTGGATTGCAGTAATTGTACAACCATGAAATATCCCTGACAGAAAGCAATATTAGGGCAAAACTAATATTATGTAAAGATAGTGAACTAAAAACAAAATTTAAAAAAACCCTCAGTTGAAAATTCAAACTGTTATCACTCACAAAAGGAGTATACACCAAGAGTAAGTCCTGCAGTTTCCAAGATGGCTTCTTCCAGCTTTCTGTAACCCACCTGACATCAGGTCACAACCCACCAAGTGGGTCCCAACCCATAGTTTGAACAAAACTGCTATAAGTAATGAGAATGAAGGAGGTTCCATTTTTTTTTTAAAAAAGCACCACTACTAGCCCATTAGCTCACATCTAGTGAAATATGTATGACTTGAGTGTTGAGTGATTCCAGGCTTCCCATCAATCATTCAAGTGTAAATCTGATGCCTGGCCCTTTTACTTTAAAGAAGGCGGAGCCAAGTTGCACATGCAGTAAGGCTTTTCTTGTTTTATGAATTTGGGAGTTTCAGTTTAGCACACTTCTCTGATGGATTTGCACACCTGTTTCTGGAAAGAAAGAGGGATAGTTCGTAAAAAGTGGGTTATCCTATTCTCAACTTGTTTCAGGTAAGATAAAATTAGAAGATACTAAGGGGGGAATACAATAATTTTACCTTTTGGAACTGGAACAAACTAATGCAGTAGTAGTGATTCCCAACCTGTGGTTCAGACCCAGTAGGGAGTGACTTAATTTTTGGTGGGTTGTGAAACTAACAAGACAAATTTAGCTATGTGCATCAAGGGTTAAATAAGCTGTTACTTGGAGGGGAGTACTGTTGCCTCTATATCAGTAGTATCATCTAACGGGTACACTGGGTGGGAGGAACGGGTGAGTGGCAGCCCGCCTGTTGTGTAACAGGGCGGGGGAGGGGAAGATGGCGAAACGGAGCGTTACGCAACAGGTGGGCTGCCGCTCACCCGTTCCTCCCGCCCAGCGTACCCGTTAGATGACACTACTGCCCTATATCACCACTATAGCACACTCCTTGGCAGTCATAAATCAGGTAGTAGCCTTTAGGCCTGAAGAAGCTTTAGGTTGAGGGGTCCACCACAATGGTCCAGATCCCATGAATGCATGTTCTCATAAACTCTCAAGAAGAAAGTTCCCCTCCTCCAAGCCGACAAGGAAAATGTATTTATCTCTAGGGAAAGTGAAACTGAGCCACATGTGCCTATTTACTCATGAGTAGGCAACTGTGCCTCAGCTCTTATATTATGGAAGGCCACCAGAACAGTCCTGATGAGATGAGATGCTCCAGAAGGCAGTTCCTCACCACTTTTACAGTAAAAATGATAAAAACAAGCTTGAGTGGCTAGTAAAGTGAAATACTTTTTTTTTTAAGGCTAGGTATGTCCTGATGGCGTGGTGGCACAGCGAGTTAATCTGCTGTTGCTGGGCTTTCGACCGCGAGGTTGGGAGTTTGAGACTGTGTGACGGAGTGAGCTCCCGTTGCTTGTCCCAGCTCCTGCCAACCTAGCAGTTCGAAAGCACCTAAATGCAAGTAGATAAATAGGGACCACTTCGGTGGGAAGGTAACGGTGTTCCGTGCGCTACAGCGTAGAGTCATGCTGGCCACATGATCGGACAAAGCTCTACAGGCTTTGAAACGGAGATGAGCACCGCCCCCTACAATCGGTCACGACTAGACCATTCGGTCGTGGGGAAACCTTTACCTTTTTTATGTCCTGATGGAGTGTCATTTGAAAAAGTGGGTCCCAATGCTTAATAGTTTTGGAACCACTCTAGCGTGCCGTTGATGGTGGTTTGATTTTCTTCTCAACAGGTTGTTGAGGTTTTCAGCCGGGTTTCTAAATCCCATCTCTGCACACTCTCAGGGTGCAATTCTAAGCTGCGCTGGAACAGCGAGGCCAATGGGCTTGCACTGTATCTAGTGGAGCTTTGGAGTGCTCTGGGGCCTCCCTGGGGCAAGGGCATTTTTGTGCCCTTCCGCCAGAGGATGCTCCAGTCTCCCCTCTGGATTCCTCAGCTATACAGCAGGCACAGAGCCGAGGACACTGTGCAGCCAGGGTCAGGGTCCCATGGGCGGGGGACAGAGGCTTGCCACATCCCAGCCCTGCCCCTTCCCTGGGCTAGCATGCCTCCTGGCCCCAGTCGTGGATCTAGGGGGGGCAAGGGGGGCACGAGCCCTGGGTGCCATCTTGGGTGAGGGCGCTGTAACCATGGCGTGCCCCGCCCCCAAAATGGTGCCCGCGGCCCGCCCAGTCCCTGCGCTGCATTCTCCTCGCTCCCGCCGGCTTTAAAGGGCCAGCGGGAGCGAACAGAACGCGATGCCGGCCGGTGCCCCCTCCCGCCTCTCAAGGCGGGGGGCAGGGCGCTGGGCAGCACTGCGTTCTGTTAGCTCCCGCTGGCCTTAAAGGGCCAGCGGGAGTGAACAGAACGCACTTCTTAGAGGGGGCGCGATGTCATGATGTCATGATGTTGTGACGTCATGACGTGCGTGCCCCTGGGGCGCATTTTCATTGGGCGCCATGGGCGCCATTTCTAGCAGATCCACCCCTGCCTGGCCCGCCACGCACTGCCCATTTTCTTCTTCCTGCCTCCCGCCCTCCTCCTACCCAGAACTGCTCTTGCGCCAGCTGAGTTTGGCTGGCGCACAAGCAGCGAGGAACGGCCATGGGCTGGCGCTGTTGGGCCAATGCTGCTGCTAGTGTTGGCCCAATGGCACTAGCGCCTACACAAGTGGTTAGTGTTGGCCTAATGCCCCAATTAGGATTGCGTCCTCAAACCAAGTAGGAAAGGAAGGGGAAAAGATGGAAAACAGGTTGTGTACTCTGGAAACAGGACTCTTTCCTCGAATCACCCATGGCTTCCATATTTCCTTTGAAAAAGATGTCATCCCTCTACACGCTGCCTCTAGCTTCCATTTGAAGAAGCATGATTGCATTATTTCACTCAACATACCGTGTAGTCGAGTGAATCATGCGATCAAAAGAAAGGTACTCCTCTCCCTTGAAATCAAATGGCTTCTATTATTAAGCTGACCTTTAAATGTACCATTTTGTTAGGCAAGCATCGTTATATGAAATTAGTCACCGCTTTCTTGTTTTGTGCAAGCAAATCTTTGATTACTGGCCTTTCTATAATGCCACTATTCGCTTTAATAATTCATGCGTCTCTGCTTATCAGCTTTTGAAATCCAAGCGGTGCATTCTGCTATAAGTCATTCCCAGGGCTGCATTTCATTTTAGTTCATGGCAGCCAAACAAAAACATAATTGGTGCAATCTGTTATTTACAGATACGTTTCAGATGCAGGTGGCAATGCGGTTTGATGCTATAGAAAAAAATGAGAGTGAGAAAAATCTTTCAGGAAGTTGAGGGTTGAAAAATTCTACCTGGGCTAGGATGAGGCAATCCTGAATTTCACTTGCAATAAAAGTTGTTCCTTTACAGCCCAATCCTAACCAGGGCTGGAATAGGCTGGCCGGCTGGCCTGCATCATATCCAGTCCCAGTTAAGAGGTGGCTGTGGAGCAACTTGGAGTACCCTTACCCTGAGTAAAGTCCCAGCTACCCCTATGGGGCTACTCGGAACTGCGCCAGTGCAATCCCTGCGCTGTTGGCAGGGGTTAGGATGTGGCCTACCTGTTGGAGGCTGGCCTTACCCCTTCTGCCCAGGCTGGCCTGCCCATGGGCCTGATCTTCCCTCCTCACCGATCTGCCTGCCCTCTGCCCTCCCCTGCTCTCAGTCTAGAAAAATGGGGCTTGAGGGGGGTCAATGGAGTCATCACATTAGACAACAAACCAACTTTGGAATGGCATGCCAAATGAGTGAGTGAATCCAAAAGCTCCACTTGGGTCAACCAGTTAATCTACAGCCAGACCTGCTGCATTGTGGGCTGTTGACAATGCTCAGTGCTTGGTCACAATGAGGCAAAGGAGAACATCTTAGCTTGGCTTGTGCCACATATTATGGGGAAAGAGCAAGAAGCCAATGGTGGAACTGCTCTTGCAGAAGATCAGGAAACCCTGCCAGTTCCCCACTGGCAGCAGAACCAGAGAAGGGGAATCCAACAGAAAGAAGCATAAGGACATGAATCTGGATCTTGGCATTCAGCAGCTGAAAAGTGGTTTTACTTGAAAAGTGGTTTTACTTGCAATAGGGCTTTGGAAGGGATTTCCAACTGAATCATATGGATGGATGTGGGAGTAGAAAAGCAAAACTCCAGCTAGTAAATATCCATGGCAAATAAAGATAGAAAATGCAAAAGGCAAATGAAGACCATTCAACGTTATTCTAAACCTGGGTATCTCAACGTTTGTATTTGTTGTACCAGTTCACATGGTCCACCTATTCGAAGTACCACTGGAAGTAAGGGATAATGACCTCATTTCCATCTCCATGTGGGAGGCCACATGCAATTGACAAACACCAATAAGAGGCTCAGGGTGGATGGGAGGGCTTTTCTGAGTGTGGAAAAGCATGCTTTGGAGCTCTGCTCGCTGTGCCAAGCCTTCAACTGCTGTCTGTCTTGTCTCATTGCTGGTCCAGGAATCCCATGTGTGCCACAAGCCACCACCTCAAATACTACTGGTGGTACCCATACCACTGGTTGAGAAACACTGTTCTAAGCATAAGTACTAGGCTGTGATAATGAGGAGGCAAAGACATTTAAGAGCCTTTTATATAGCTGAGTATCATTAGGGACAGAATCTAATGGAAGCAACTTAAGAGATGTATGGAACCATCCCAGCACATGTTTGCGGATGTCTGCAGATGCCTTAGAACGCAATCCTGAAGACACACTTGGCCAATGCAAGTTCCTGGCCTGAAAGTGCCGTAAAGCACTTTTGTGACTACTCTCGAGCCAGCTGGACCAACTCTGGATCCAGGCCCCAAGATCCAGTAAAGTCGCACTGGTTGGGGATGGCTATTGCAGTGGCTTGGAGAGGGCAGGAAGGGCAGAACAGGTCTTTTTGGGGAAGGGATAAGGAGGGAGGAGAACAAGCCAGTGGGAAGATCAGAATGGGGAAGGGGTTAGGACAGGCCTCAGAAATGTAGGCTGGATCCAAGCCCGTTTCCCTGGCCTGTTTGGCCTTACCTGCACCGCTCACCCATCAGCAATTTTGCTTGTAGAGAACCAAGTAGCCCCATAGGGGTGGCTGCCACACAACATGGGGTAAGTGGAATTAAGTCCCCTTACTCCAAGTTGAGTGGCAGTCACCTCCTGTGCTGTGCTGGATATGGCGCAAGCCTATTTGCCTGCCTATTCCAGGATAGGATTTGGCTCTGAGTCAACAATATCAGCAGTGTATAGAAGCCAACTGGGAACATTTTGAGCACTTAGTCTAATCCATTAATCCATTGACTAATTACGGAATTAATTAACTAGGTTAAGCAACTGCTACTGCATATGAAGTATTTGTGTGAATTATAAAGTGTGTGTACATTTTCTTGCGATGTGCTGTATATTGAAATCAAACAGTGCAAGAGGAGTTTCTAGGTGTCAAACATATGGCTCACAGGCCAAACACATCATGTGGCTCTCCCATTGTCTTGAAAATATGAACCCGGTTTGCACAGTTTACCTTCTCTCATTTGCATCTAATGAATTTGTAAATGAGAAAAAAAGAGCTTATTTCTGGTCATCACCTGCTTAATGACATCACGTCCTGTTTAGTAACATCACTTCCAGAATTAAGTAGGTGCCATGAATGCTATTCAGACTACTGTATGATGAGTTTGACACCCCTGTTTAGAAGGAATGGGGAAAAAACCCCATTATCCATTATGGTATATAATGTTGGAAATAGCAACACCGACCTACGTGTATCAGAAGGGGGCAGCATATTGTCTGCTGACTTGTAGTGACCCTCTAGCAGTCCCCTCTCAGTGATCATTGCAGGAGGTGTGGCCTTTGTTATATTTCCTGTTCCCCTTTTATCCGTATCTCTTTCTTGCCTCCTGACCTTCCAAGTGAATGGATGTGCTTGGCTGAGCTCCTGCACGCAGCCACCATTCTACCATACTGACAGTACATGCATGCAGAAGCAGGACTAGGACTTCTGGTCCACTAAGTGATAGGAATTCCCCAGGTCTTAAACCAGGTGTTGTATATATGAACCATCATGGAACTGTGAGTAATTTTTTTTTAAACCAGAAAATAGCCTCAGAGCACAATCCTAACCTGGAGTTAGGCCAGCACAGTTAGGCCAGCACAGTTTGGCTGGCACAAGGGACATCGTAAAGTATGTTTGGACCACTCTCGGAGTCCAAGAGGCCAGCACACAGATGTGCACCATCCTCCCTGACTTGTCCAACATGCTTTGCGGTGGCCCTTGTGTCAGCTAAATTGTGCTAGCCTAACTGTGCCGGCATAACTCCAGGCTAGGATTGTACTCTCTGTCTCTTTTGTATGCGCCTGATTAATTGCAAGCAGCCTATGTGGTGGAGAGGGATTTTCCTTAGTAAATGCTCTGCTAAGACATCCCCCATCCAACATATGGCCCATAACAACAGGGCTAACATTTTCCCAGAAGAGAAAATGTCATGATAGATTTTATTGACTGCAAATGGTCAAGAAGACCTCTTTTTAAAACGTGTCCTCTAAAAATTGGTGTCTGCGGACAACTCCATATCCTATGGTGCCAACAGTTGGCTTAGTACAACTGAAATGTGTCAACTGCAGAAAAACGGAGACTTGCATCTGGGTCATTTGTAATGAATTCCCAGAGCCTGGCCTTTTATGCATCTCGGTTTTAGAGGGATTTCTGTGCAAGATGGTGACATTTTCTCTATCAATAGACAGATGATATTCTTCAAGACAATTATCCCAAGTCAATTTGTTAGCCTTGTCAGTAATTAAAGGACCCAGAACTTTCCAACAATGGAGTCAAATACATTGACATGCTTGCCCAGAAGATACAAAAAAGTCATCTGGTGTCTAAATCTGTGGATCTTTGCCAGCTTCATGTTCTTAGCAAATTATTGCTGCCAACGCTAGGAGGAGATGGGCATATGGGTGACAAATGGTAGGATTGCTGAGGTCTGAAATAAGAGTTATTTTCCATTCTAGAACATTTTCTAAGTGGGCCATCAAGAACTGAACTCACCACTACAGAGTGATGATTTTCCCTCTCTGAGCCATCAAGTGAGTGCCAGAACATTGCAGAGTTAGGATCGCTTCAGGCTTCTCACCAGATGTCTAACCTGCTGTGTAGTGGTACATTGCATTGATGGAAAACCACTGACACATTTTGGCTGACAAGAGGCCCCAGTTCAGTTGAGTTTGCAGGATTCAGCATGTGGGCCGGCAGATGGAGTAGCAAACGCACTGCCCTGGGTTGTGATGTGTCTACTGGAGCTGTCTCTTCTTTTCCCATTGTAGAAACAAAGCATGAAAAAGATAAAGTTGTGCTTGTTACAGCAGCAGCTGATCTGTGTAGTGCTCCTTGAAATTAAGACAGAAAACAGCATTAGCAATGAAATCAATTCCAGACAGTTGATGGATGTCTTTGCCCTGAAGAAGTCCCTCTCTTCCTTGAGGTTGTTCAGTTTCTACAAGGCAGGAGACAGCAATTACTGTCTTAATGCGGCTTCATTGCAACGGGGATTGTGCAGGTCTTGGTTAATTCTGCCCTAACGTTATCAAAGGGACAAGACAGTCAGGAAGAAAATGCTCAACGATGTCCTCAGCATAGCCATGACTGTTGCAGAAGGAGGCAGGTTTGGAAAATTGTCCAATGTGACACTTTACAGCCCAGTCCTATTGCTTGAACCACCACTGTGCGAACCCCTTTGCGAGAGTACAAAGCGCTTCTGCTGTCTCACAATGGCTGCCGATGGAGCGTGCAGTGACCCCAATAGCCTCAATGGGTCAGCTTGGACCTGCGCCAGCAATATCGCTAGTGCCAGCCCACATTGATCTGAGCAGGTGGATCAGGCCCAGGAAGGGGGTTTGGATATGATGCAAGCACCACTGATCCATCCCTCTTCTGGGCCTAATCTCACCCACATCTGCCCCATTTCTCCCTCCCCCCTGCCCCATTCCACCCCTCCACCTTTCCACCACCCACTCCCACTCCTTCAGTGGACGTACTTGCTCCAGCAGGTCTCCCAAAGCCTGTTTCAAAGCGCTTTATGTGCATCCCTCCAGCGCAGGCCCTCATTAGGATTCCGTCATCCTTCTACAATTTTGATGAAGTGCAATACAGGACTATAATCAGAACGCCGCCTGCACCCAGTCATTCTCCCAGTTGGAATACAGACATAAAGCCTGAGCCTTCTCAACTAGGGCACACGGTTCCCATCATTTGAAAACAGGTCCATCTCAGAAGCTCATGAAATCGCCATCCTTTGTTATTTATGAGACACATGAGCAATGTCTTGAAAGATCTATGTTGCGTTCCACACGGCAGTGCTGGCACTAACCACAGCCCTGGTCTCCAACACATTTTCAACCAAACATGGCCAGAAAGGCTGACAACATTGGCTGCACTCACAAGTGTAGGGCTCTTTGCCCATCTGCATCAACAGCAGCAGATGCTTGGGCACTTGCCAGGGTCTCTGCCTGTGTATACCAAAGGATAGCAGGCGTGTGAAGACCTAAGTGAATGTAGGTCTTCAGCCAGCCCTTCTTGCTTTTCGCAAGGTAAGAAAAGACCAACCTTATCCAGGACTGGATTGCCAATGCGGTGTGAGTCAGTTTCGCTGTTGTAAAATGGTTGCCTGGTGGCCATTCTGTGTGTGGTAGCAATGCCAAAGTTCCATCACTGGTCCATGCTGTGCCTCCTGGAGCGGGTAGCACTGGGGGCAGGGAGGGGGAGGGAATGGGCAGACCTGGGCAGTCATTTGACATGGAAGAGGGAGGAACCAGGGGCAGGGCGAAGTAGAAGGGGTTGGCTCCAGCGGCAATGGTATGCATTTGGATCATATTTTCCAATACAATTCTCTTTGCTCCTTTCCTCTCCTTGGACATCTGTCACCAGTGGTGTTGGTGTATGTTCAAGGAGACCCATAGGCAGCCCCAGTTCTTACTGGGAGGAAAGTAAAAATATTTTAGAAATTACCTCCTGTTCCCACTTGGGTCACCCTCTCCATCTCTGGATGCAGCATGCACCTTTTTGGCATGGCTGCATCAGTGCCTCCGGTGTGGGATGGGATTGGCCCTGAGAGCCCACAGCTATTTAGCTGGCATAAATCTGAGATGAGAAAAAGGGAAGGACCAGTCAAAAAAGAAGGTGCATGGCGCATGCACCCCTCCCTCTTCTGGTTCACTTCCTGCCCTCCCTCCCAACAACCCCAAAACTCCCCCATCCTACCCCTCCTTGCCCACTACATGCCCCGCCACCAATGTACTGAGGCTGATGTAGTCTGGGGTCTGCAGCACTGGCTTGGACTGGCTCAGTGATAGTATTCCCGCTTTGTGGGATTCTGAATGGATGGTTCTCTAAGGCTCAAATTTTTGTGGATATTTGCTTGGAATGTATAAAAATGCATGCCTTAATTTAACATAAGAACATAAGAAGAGCCCTGCTGGATCAGGCCAAAGGCCCATCTAGTCCAGCTTCCTGTATCTCACAGCGGCCCACCAGGTGCCCGAGGGAGGCATGAGACACAAGATGCTTGCATCTTGTTGCCACTCCCTTGCACCCGGTAATCTGAAGTAGCCTACTACTAATGTAAGGAGGTTGCACAATCCATCATGGCCTATAGCCCACGATGGACTTTTCTTCCAGAAATCCATCCAAACCCCTCTTAAAGGCATCCAGACCAGATGCCATCACCACCTCCTGTGGCAAAAAGTTCCACAGACTAACCACCCTCTGGGTAAAGAAGTACTTCCTTTTATCCGTTTTAACTCTCCCAACCCTCAGCCCCCTGGTTCTGGTGTTTTGAGAGAGGGAAAAGAACATCTCTCTATCGACTCTATCCCTTCCGTGCATAATTTTGTATGTCTCAATCATGTCCCCCCTCAGGCGCCTTTTTTCTAGGCTGAAGAGCCCCAAATGCTGCAGTCCGCAAACTTGGCCACCTCGCTGTTTGTCCCTGCCTCCAGGTCATTTATGAACAAGTTGAAAAGCACGGGCCCCAAGACAGGTCCCTGGGGCACTCCGCTTTTTACCTCCCTCCACTGTGAAAATTGCCCATTAATCCCCACTCTCTGTTTCCTGGCCCTCAACCAGTTCTGAATCCATAAGAGGACCTGCCCTCTTATGAAGTTTCTTCAGCAGTCTTTGGTGGGGGACCGTGTCAAACGCCTTCTGAAAATCCAGGTATATGATACCCACAGGTTCACCCACATCCACGTGCCTGTTGACCTTTTCAAAGAATTCCAAAAGGTTCGTGAGGCAAGACTTACCCTTACAGAAGCCATGCTGACTTTCCTTCAGCAGTACTTGTTCAAATCAATCATGACTTGATTACCTCAGAATGCCAGGTAGAAGGAAGAGGCAACAGGATGCAGACATCTTGTTTTCTTGTGTGCTCCCTGAGGCATCTGGTGGGCCACTGTGAAATACAAGAAGCTGGACTAGAAGAGCCTTTTGCCTGATCCAGCAGGACTGTTCTTATGTTCTTAAATCTGAGATCAGGGTCAACCCATCCATGAGGCCAGGTGAGGCAGATTGCATCAGCAGCGGATGGTGAGGGGTCGGAGGGCTTGGCAGATGGGGCTTTCACCTTGTGTCTACTGCCACTATCAGTGGTGTAGCAAAAGAATCTGGCACCTGGGGGAACAAAAAAATTTAAACCCCCCCAGGGGGTTAGCACCCCCCGGGGGCCAGATGCCCTTTGGAAGGACTTATGGTGGGGGTGCTGGGAAGGCGCACACCGCAAAACTCGTTCTGGACACTTCGGGATCCATTGTGGGTGCGGATTTGCACCCCTTTAAGGCATGAAACTTGGAGCAATGTCTTCTCCCTGCCCTCCTTAGCTACACCACTGGCTTCCACCACCACCAACTCCTTCCAACTTGCCACCAGTGTAATAAAGCTGCATTGATCTGCTTCCCCCTTGCACTAACAAGAAGATAATCCCCTCCTTACAGTGCTCTTCATGTGCTGTCATCAAACCTGGAAAAAAAAGGGGACTTCCAGTTTATTTTAGATGGACACAGAGCCTTCATTCATGCTGTTCCTGTTAAGTCAGGATCCAGCCCCTGTCCCTGCCTGTGTTACCCTCATTGGGCTGCTGCAGGCTCGTCGGACCAGTGCCTGCTAAACAGCAGGCTCAGATCTGAAGAGCCCCATTGGCTCAGCTGGGGCTTACCCCAGCTGGGGCTTACTAGGAAAATACCCCCTTGCCCCGTGGTGAGTTCTAGCGCAATCCTAACTGATGTTAGGCTACAGAACATGTCTACCAGCCTGCCTGCTCCTGCACAAATTAGGATTGTGCCCCAAGTCTCATAAAAGTTGGTCCCAACAGAGTGTCCCACAACAGAGACTGACGGGTCCCAGTGCTAAAAAGTGTGGGTACCACTGCTCTGTTGTACCGAGATGTAGTATCTCTAGGAAGGATTGCCCATATGATGAATCCAAACCTTAGAAAGGGTAAAAACTCAGTCAAAGCAACAGCAGTGAAAGGAAATAATGATGAGAATCTGATTTGAAATAAAAATGAATAGGCTTACGTCTGGGGCGTGCTGGGCAGGTGCGCTGCCCTGGCGAAACTCCTGCCTGACGACCTCGGCAGCAAAGAACCAACCATTCCTCCCGGCTCAAAGTATGCCTCAGCGAGTCAAGAGTCCATATCAGAGTCAAGGGCCGGGGGTTGCTCCGCCCTTGCCCGACTCCTCGACAGGGCCTTACGCCAGAGGTAAGCCCTCAGGAGCCAACGACCTAACCCTCTCTGTCTCCTATCATGAGCAGTCTGAGTTTTAAAGGGAGTTATCCCCGCCCCTTCCTTCTCCCCACCGTCCCGCCCCCACCTCAGGAGGACTGGCCCCCTTTGGGAGAGTGACAAGTGAGGAGGCCAGTCTCAGGGCCCATCTGCCCAACCCGTTCTGGCCACCTAGTGGCTGGCTGGGCAGGTGCCCTGTCCCAGGGCCCACAAGCTGTCGTGCAGATGCCTCCCATCTCCCCACCAGACCGCTGAGGACCGGGGCAACATCTCCCCCCACCCGAGAGTTGTGCCTCCTCGAGCACTCGCCCTGGCTGTGGCCGGCATGCTACCCAGAGCGCATGCGCACTTGGGCCTTCCTCCTGAGCCGGCACTTTGATCATGTCACCAGACGTGACCACCAGCGGCTTGTCCGGCCCCCTCTCTGGGGGGGGGAGCCGCTTGTTGTGGCGAGGTGATCTCACTTCTGGTATGGCTGGAGCCACGACGCTGCCACTGGCCATGGCCTCGGTCCTCAGCCCGGCCTCCTTGCCCCACCCTGGAAGCCAAGGTAAGGTAGCCAAGGTACCCCAACAGCTTGCAATACTGTGTTAGTTTTTACCCAAAAATTAAAACTGGAAATATTCAGCACTGCTCTTTTTCTTTAGTTCTACATCACTGGGGGGGGGGACCCTCATATTCAAGTCACAGTTCTTTGTTGAAACATGACAGGCACCATCCAGATAAGCACTTTCGAAGTAAATTAAATTCTCCATTGACGCCAGTGACCCTTCAAAGGCCCCTACCTTTAAGTCCGTCACACCCACATTAGCTAAGTCTTGCCTTTAAAAAAAATAATGCCTTCTGCCTTCTCGAAGGACCTTCAAAGTGACCAGACTCCCCTTGCATTCTGTGCTATAGTATTAAATGCCAGTATTGCGCTCGCTTTTCCCATGTGCCACTCCTTTTTTTGACAACCTGGGCTTCCTTTGCACAAGCTCCTTCTTTTGTTCATATTAATTGTTCTCATTAAGGCAATGGGATTCATCTGAGCAAGGACTGAGCCACTGACTGAGAAATCAGGCTGCTTAACTAAACAACAGTGTAATGAAAACTCTAAATACTGATGTGCTTTCTTCTGTATCCATGACTAATATACACTGCAAATCAATTTAATTCACCAGTCACTAAGCCCTCTTTATTCGAGGCTCCCAAAGGTTTCTTTCAGAGTGAATTAACTAAACCCAAGAGCACTCCGGAATGGTAGGTAAGTGCTATTTACTTCATTTTGTAGATGCAAAATTAAAGCATGGGACGCAGCATCAAGGAGAATGGCAGTGGGAGGCAAGTACAAAGTTTGAAAGCCTCAAATTCATCCATATAATCTACGACTGCATCATTGCCAAACATGGCAGTAGAGTGCTATATTAATTCAGGGTTTACCTGCCACTTTCATCATCGTTTCCTACCTCCTACACCCATTGCCAAGCATCTACCGAAACGAGCGTGGGAACAACATGGTGAGATTTGCTGGGTGGTTTTCAGCAACTGACACTGTTGTTGTCCAGAGGTACAGTTCCTTCTTGAATACAGGCATGCCCCCCAAGGACACCACTGTGAATACAGAAACCATTGATACAGGGGATGCTAAAAAAGTAGAAGCCCTCGCATCCCTGTCTAACGTTGTTCAGAAGCTGAACAATGTGAAGTTTTCTGGTTTAAACAGGTCGCTATATACATTTAGGGTGCAATACCAAGAGTGATATTGGGCCGACGCAACTTGCTTGCACTGGCCCTACTTCACTAGCTCCAACGTGGGACTGCTGACTGGCACCACTATATCGTCACAAGTGCTGTTGGGCTGACGCTAGCAGCAGCATTGGCCAAACAGCGCCGAGCAGAGGTGCCGCAGCGCTGCTCCTGCGCTAGCCAAACTCTGGGTGTTGGGAGGGAGGAACTGGGCGGGGTGGGTAAGCCAGTAGGCATGCCAGCCCAGTGAGGGGAGTGGAGATGGGATGCAGCCGGTAGGCCGGTAGGAGGGTCCAGTGGTGTCAGCTTACCGGTACGCTGGGCGGGTCTTCTGGGTGATCGGCAGCGC
>JAJKFI010000007.1:8080559-8099330 GCA_029204185.1 Lerista edwardsae | reverse complement strand
TGGATTATGAGCGAAGATTGCCTATCAGACTGTCAGTGAACATAAGGAAAATAGACAGGAAAAGAATCCACTGACATACTGCTGTTTCATAGGAAGTCAGTAATTCAGACCACAATCCTAACCTGGGGTTAGGCTGGCACAGTTAGGCCAGCAAAGTTTGGCCAGCACCAGGGCCACTTGTAAAGAGCATTTGGACCTCTCTCGGAGTCAGGGAGGATGGCGCACGTCTGTGTGCTGGCCTCTCTGACTCCGAGAATAGTCCAAACGTACTTTTCAGTGTCCCTTGTGCCAGCCAAACTTTGCTGGCCTAACTGTGCCAGCCTAACTCCAGGTTAGGATTGCGCTCTCAAAGTTATACTATTCCGTAGTGTAATTTTACTTGCTGTTGTTTCCATACTGATTGTATTTCCTTTTTTCGGTTTAACCCATGGCCCGTCTTTTCATTTATTATTGACCAAGCACAGTGAGGCCTTCAGTTTAACTAGCCATTTGACATTCCATTTGTTTCTTTGTTTGTAACATGATAATAACTCTTTTGAATGTTGGGAGGCAGGAATGAACGTTTGTGTATCTATTCAGTGTTTCATGTCCAAGCCCTAGATTGAACCCTGCATGTGTTTTCAACTCTGTTGGGGAAAAAATAAAAGAAAATGTAATGCGATAGCTGCCTTGAAGTTTATGATAGAGGGCTGAAATTTGCTACTTATATCTATTACATACTTCTGCAATTAAACTTTGAAGATCTGTTCAATCCCTGCATCGCCTTTCAAGGGAATGGAAAGATATGAAATTGACTGTAATAAGTTGCCTGATGTAAGGCATCTCATACAATCTACTTAGCTGGTTCTGGGAATCCACTTGGATCTCACCATCACAGGATTTCTGTTTCAGCCAACCCGTTTCTGAACAGGATAGTTATGTTTCTGTCCTTGAATTTGCTTGGGATATATTCCAGATAGTTTTTCTACTTGTGAGTTACGTAGTTAAAATGGTTTATACCGAATCTTGCATGTCAAGTTATTAAAATGCAAAAATCAAAGAGAAGTGAGATAAATTCCATTTTACTGGTTGCTATTCATGTTAATGTAATGGTATTACACTGACAACTCAATCCTAGGTCTGCCTGTTGATGGCTGTCAGGTGTAATGAAAATGGCTGGAGGCTGTGTGCATACATCAGAACACACCTTCTGGAGGCTTCTGCAGGCTTCACACAGAGGCCCTGTGCAACCCAGAGGAGGCCCTCATGGCTTTCTAGGGAGTTGCCCAACACTTGGTGAGGAATTGTGTGCAACGGCCAAATCCTCTTCATGGAAATATCCCCGTTCTTAAGTGGCACATGCATAGAATCATAGAGTTGGAAGTGACCTAAAAGATCATCTAGTCGATGAACCCCTGTAGCAGAAAATCCTCCTAGAACATCTTCAGCTATATCCAGCCTGTTAAGCCTCTGCTTGAAGGTCTCCAGTGAGGGAGAATCTACCTCCTCCCTTGGCAATCTGTACCACCTGTTGAACCATGCGTATCCTCAAGAAATTCTTCCTAATGTCCAACCGGAATCTCTTCTCTTGCAGTTTGTACCCATTGGACCTTGTTGTACTGTCAAAGGCAGATGAGAACAAATTTGTCCCTTCTTCCTTATGACAGCCCTTCAGATATTTGAAGAGGGCTATCACATCCCCCCTCAGTCTTCTCTATGCTAAACATACCAAGTTCCCTCAATCTTTCCTCACTATGGTGTTCTAGCCAGTGTGGTTGGCACTGCCGGGTTCATAGACAGGAAATAGGGGCAGGGAATTTGGTGTGCACCTCTCTGTCTGCAAGAATTAAAAGGGAATCTAGAACTGACGTCAAGAGGTTGTTCACTTGGAGATTACATTGGTGACCCATTGCAAATGTGGAGGCGGTAAGTTACATCAACTTTCCAGTGGCCAACTCTGAAAAACTAGGGTCATTAGGAGATGACCTGAAGCTAGAGTCAAGTGATGGCCAAGCGGGGAATGAAGTAGCATGTTGTCTCTTCCAGGGTAGGTGAATGTTGGTGAGATAGGTCCCACTGCAGGATTGCAAGCATACTGATGGCACCCCAAATGACTTCTCTCCAAATGATGGCATCCCTGGATGACTTCTCTCAACAGTTTCACATTAAATATTATGGGGACCAAATTGAATCCTGTGGCATCCCAGCCTCCAATGGTCAAGGCGTCAAACATGTCATTCAGCATCACTAACAGGGATCTGTTATTCAAGAATGAGTACAGCCATTACAAAAAGGTGTCCCTCAACCCCACAACTCTGGCAATTGGCCCATTTGGTCAGGTACCAGAATGTCTGCTATCTGCTCTACTTACACATCCTATAACATAAGTAACATTGGATGTTTGATGGATTCACTTTTGCCAGTCATCATTACTGCAGCTTGTCTGTCTTTGAAGGGAGATGGAGAGAGTTGGCTACCCTTTTCACCTACATCTGCTGCCTGCTATTGAATTCCACTACTTATGGTTTGCCTGGACCCTTCACCAACTGCTTTTTCTGGTTTCATGTGTCTTTAATAATTTCTGTCTGGAGAATTTCTATCTGACATGAAGATTTTAAAGGCAGGGGAGCCCTGCAATAAAAACAAACAAAAACTCCCTATCACTGCCTGCAGTGGAAGTTTAGAATGGGCTTGGTCCATGTTGGAGATGCTCAATGCATCACTAAGGGGCAGGTGTGGGCATTATATGGGGCTCACTGCAGGGTTTTGTCCAAGGGCCCTCCCATAACTTGGCACTGGCTCTGTGTGTTTTAATCAATTCTCTTCCAAAAGAGGCAGAAGAACATATAAATTAGGATTTATGAAGTTAGAATGAAGGACCATTGCTGTAAGATATATGAAACATATATCTTGGGTGGTGTGTGTGTCTGTGCGTGCGCGCAAGCACGTGTGCGCACATGTGCGCAAGCGGATATTTGCTTGCATGTCTGTAGGGAAGCCATGCTCTCAAGTTCATGACATTCTGATGCTCTGATAAAAAGCAACTGACAGATAAGTCCTTCTCCGTGGACATAAATAATCATAGAATAAACTGAATTGCATTCCCTACTTCATTTCTACATTTGGGCTGAAGTATGCACAAAATAGTGCTGCTATTAGTTAGAGAACAAGATTTATTTTCTCCTAAGTTTAAGATGCATCAGCAGGATGTTTTTAAAAAGAATTTGCCAAACAAAACTGAAATATTCCTTTCCATTGTCAGTGTTTGAAAAATAATCAAGCCAGGCTAAAGGACCCACACATTCATGAGTGTGGGAATATGAACCACACACGCACATGCACAGAGAGAGAGAGAGAGAGAGAGAGAGAGAGAGAGAGAGAGAGAGCGAGAGAGAGAGAGAGCGCAATCCTAACCTGGAGTTAGGCCGGCACAGTTAGGCCAACAAATGGTGCAAGGGACATTGTAAAGTACTTTTGGACTATCCTCAGAGTCAGAGAGGCCAGCACACAGACGTGCGCCATCCTCCCTGACTCCCAGAGAGAGGTCCAAATTCTCTTTACAAGTGGCCCTGGTCAGAGGCGTTTCTACAGGGATGGCAAAGCTCTAAGTGTTGCAAGAAGCCGTACCCTGTCATGTAAATCCCTCCTCTCCCTTGCTGCTGTAGCCAGTAAGCAACGCCAAGATGTTGCTGTTCCCTGTGAGGATTGGCTAAAACGGTGCAGGAGAGGAGTGATTTCCACTGCAAGGTAAGGCTTCTTGCAAAACTTAGAGCTTTGCCATCCCTGTAGAAACGCCACTGGCCCTGGTGCTGGTGCTGGCCAATCTTTGCTGGCCTAACTCCAGGTTAGGATTGCACTCAGAGAGGAAGAGAGAGAGAGTCTTTTCTAGCAGGGAGAATTGCAGACTTTTATATGGCACTAATTCTTCTTGCAATCCATTAGCAGTTTGTCAAAAAGCAACTACTTCCCTGTAAAGTTGCCACTAGGGGTTAGCAATCACTTCCAAATTGCAAGGCAGCAAGGAAGCACAAATTGCACAGTCTAAGTACCTGCAAATGTCACTGTTTTTGCAGTGGCCAGTTAAATACATGTTCTCTTCCACGAGCAGGATTTTGGGTTTAAGGCTGAGCTGAAAGGGATTTCAGGAATTTTCTTGAACATTTTCAGCCACATCAAAAGACCATGTGTATTTGATGTGTATTCCAGCAAGAGAGACGAAAGTATTCACCTGGTTAGAAAGCATTGTCCTGAACAGGCTTTAAAAAAAACCCACATTATTTGATATTCCAGATTAGTTAAGATCATCCGTATGACCAGGAACCATTGCCTTCATTCTAAGGATGCACTTCCATGTGTAGTCCTTTGAAAGTATGTTCCATTGAACAATGACGCATTTCTGAATAGCTATAGGAAAAGGAAGTAAATGGAATTAATGACCCAATTTATCCCACTGCTGTGCTGGCCCAGTGCACACTCCACTGGTGCGCACTGTCACAAAAACACTGGGAAGCACTTTGTGACAGCGCCATTTCCAACAGTGTTGGTGTGAAAGGCGGAGCCTTCCCGCTGGTGCCAGCAGCTGCATAGACGCCCATCGTAGCAAGTAAGTCCAGGCACCAAGGGCATTGAACAGAGCAGGGAAGGGCAGAGATGGGAGAAGGGGTGTGAGGATCAGACCCAGGAAGTGGCTTGTGTTGTATCCTATCCCACCTTCCCAGGCCTGAGCATTGACATGGTCCAACTCAGACCCGTGCCAGCGATATCATTGGTGCAGGTTTGAGTTGAGCGTTTTCAGCTTCAGGAGCTAATCCCGGGGCAAGGGAACAAATGTCCCCTTCAGCCAAAGAGACCTCCAGCAGTTGAAATTCTCCTGCAAAAGCTGTGTTGACATTGCACGGGAATTTACCAATCCTCTACCCAGGCAGCACCAACGGCTGCAGTGCTGCTTGGGCAAAAGTGCCGTTGGTGCTGCCATACAGACACTGCAGAGGAGCAGCTAGTGGCAAGTAGCACCGCCAGCCAGTGATGCAGCTTTTCAGGGCAGGGAGGGCAGGGGGAGAGGTAGAGCTGGACAGGGGGTGGGGAGAATTGGACCCAGGAGGGAGCGGGGAGGGACCAGTCTCTGCTGCTGTTTCCTGTGCGCCCTGCCTGGCCAGAAGCCTGACATGGGCACTCAGTTTTTAGAGCCCAAATTTTTTGAAAAAAGTGTGTCTTATACATGGGGAAATACGGTAATTTGGGTGTGTGTGTGTCTGTGCACAAAAGCAGTAGCAGATGAGGGAAGACATTGAGAGTGACGTGAACAAGCACGACATACAGTATTTAACTTTCTTAACAGAAGAGTTGGGGGGGGGAACTCTCTGGGGGCTGCTGAGTACAGCTTTTTCCTTCCAAGCCAAAATGGGTGCTTAAGCCAGTGTTATTCAAACTGTGGGTCGGGACCCACTTGGTGGGTTGTGACCACATGTCAGGTGGGTCGTGGATAGCTAGGAGCAGCCATCTTGGAAAGTGCAGGCTTTACTCTTGTTATATTCCTTTTGTAAGTGTTGTCAGGGATGTTTCACGGTTGTACAATTGCTGCAGTCCAATAATGCCAATTTGCATTTCAGGAGTGTCATTTTATTATGTTACAATGACAGAACTTCCTGCTTGATGATGTCACTCCCTGCCACAACATCACTTCCAGGATAATGGCATCCCTTCTGGTGGGTCCTGACACGAATGCCATTATAAAAAGTGGATCCCAGACTAAAAAGTTTGAATAGCACTGGACTAAGCGATTCCACCCTCTTCTGGTCCCACCCTATATCTTGCCATCTGAAACAGTTTGACTTATCTGAGGGTAGGGCTGGGGAGTCTTTGCTGAAACGCTGCTTGCTCTAATTAATTTCTGAAAGTATTTTCCAACTTCAAATATCAGATTTCAGGGTGGGGCTGGTGTTTCAATTTCCTTTTGAATTGCCAGCTTGGGGTATTCTGTTTTGTTTTTGTTGCCATTTTTTTTTTTTGCTTTTTGCTGCTGCATTAGCTTAATTTCTTTCCAGTGACTGCTAGGTCCCAATCTGTCTATCACCCTGATTTTAAGCACATTACTTTGAAATAAATGAGAATCGCTTCCAAGTAATACGCTCAGGATAGGAATGTTAATCTTGTTTGTCTCTGGATATACTTTAGAGAGGAAATAATCCTTCCCTCGGGATACTGAGCATTCTGTCACCCCCATTAGAAAAGCCTGTGGCCAGCAATTGTGAGAGAAGTAAGAACAGCAAGGAGTAAGTATTGTGATGGATTTTGGCTTCAACTGTGCAATCCAGCGCATGATCCACTTTTGAGAAGTCCCATTAACTTCAGTGGCATTAAGAAGTGCCTAATTGTGCTCTAGTTTTCATCTTAATATTGCATATTGATGTGGCTTCTACTGAACTGGATTTATCTTAGAACTGTGCAAAGTGAATATTGCCACAGTAATGTAATGTACAGGTTTGCCCCAGTATCCACTGATTCAGTATACACAGTTTCAGTTATCCACGGATACCATGGATACTGGGAGCGCAATCCTATACTGGCGTTGTGCTGGCGCTACGCTCTTGTGCCCATCTAGTGCTGCCATCAAGCGCATCAAGCGCATGCCATCAGGCATGCCATAAAACATGCCATCAAGTGCATCAGTGTTGGCGGGATGGGTAAAGGACCAGCGCAAGCAGGAGCGCTGGCATTCGACCGCCACCACAGAAGAGTGGCGGTGCAGAAGAGAGCGACGAAAATGATTACGGGGCTGGGGCACCGCCCTTACGAAGAAAGACTGCAGCGTTTGGGGCTCTACAGCCTAGAAAAAAGGCACCTGAGGGGGGGCATGATTGAGACATACAAAATTATGCACGGAAGGGATAGAGTCAATAGAGGGATGTTCTTTTCCCTCTCTCAAAACACCAGAACCAGGGGGCATCTGCTAAAACTGAGGGTTGGGAGAGTTAAAACAGATAAAAGGAAATACTTTTTTACCCAGTGGGTAGTTAATCTGTGGAACTCTTTGCCACAGGAGGTGGTGTTGACATCTGGCCTAGATGCCTTTAAGAGGGGATTGAACGGATTTCTGGAAGAAAAGTCCATCGTTGGCTATAGGCAATGATGGGTTGTGCAACCTCCTTACATTAGCAGTAGGCTATTTCAGAGTACCAGGTGCAAGGGAATGGCAACAAGATGCAAGCATCTTGTTGTCTCATGCCTCCCTGGGGCACCTGGTGGGCCGCTGTCCAGGAAGCTGGACTAGATGGGCCTTTGGCCTGATCCAGCAGGGCTCTTCTTATGTTCTTTACACATCCTTCAGCAGCGCTGGCCAAGCACCGATTGAATGTCGGCAGCGCTTGATTGGCGCAAGACCTCTCCACGGGTGTTCCAGAGGCATGCCTTTGGCGTAACTGGGCGGTGCGGTGGGTGGCGACAGGGGCAGTGACAGCAGAATGCCATAGCACCATATCCTAAACCCCGTTCCCAGCCTAGATGGCCCTGATTTGGGCAGCTGCTGTGCACGTTCACCTGTGCCTGCTATTTTAGAGGCACGGATTGGAGCAGCCCCATACGGCTGGCTGGGGCTTATGTGTGTGCAAGGGGAAAATCTCCCATTGTCCTGTGCTGCAATGCTGCTGCCTCTTACTGGGCTTAGGATCCAGCCTAGCTATGCCAGCCTTGCTATACCGGCGCAGTACAGGATTGGGCTGTGAGACAGCTGTTAAAAAGATAGGGGAACATTAAACAAATCTCTTTTTTTAACCTTATTGCAGCCAAACCACTGATGTCCCCAGTGGTGGGATCTAACGGATCCAAGAACCGGAATGGTGACTGGGACTCACCTTTGACTGGTGCGTGTCGGGACCGTTCAAAGCGGCCCGTCCGCGCCCCGCAGCCCGTCCCTTTGGTTTCTCCACCATTCTGTTGGTTCCACCGCCTTCTGCGCTGTGTCCACCATGGAGCCGGCGACGAATGGTGGCCAGTGGGCGGAGCCAGCCCTGATTTGGTTCAGGAATGGCCATTCCGGTGCATTCCTCCTGGATGACATCACTGGATGTCCCCCTATCTTAAAAACCCCAGTATCCATGGTTTCAGATATGGCACATGTCTGTGTGCTGGCCTTTTTGACTCCAGGAGTGGTCCAAGCATAGTTTACAGTGTCCCTCGTGCCAGCCAAACTTTGCTGGCCTAATTGTGCTGGCCTAACTCCAGGTTAGGATTGCACCCCTAGTAATAGAGGGTAAAGCTTTAGAACAGAGAGCATGGATGGTGCTGTGTTTCGGGAGTTGGACTTCTACCTGGAAGGTCCAGGTTCAAATCCCCTCTCAGCCATGAAGCTTCATATAGGACTTTGGGCCTGTTAGTAGCTCTCAGCCTCCCCTGCTTCACAGGGTTGTTGTGAGGAGAAAAGGAGGGAAGGAACTGTGTACACCACTCTGAGTTCCTTGGAGGAGGGCGGTATAAAAATGCCAATAAATGAATAAAAATCAAACAGAATAGTAGAACAACAAATTCCAGAAGCTGCAGACAAATTTATTATGGATGACAGAAGTCCCAGGTGATTCCAGGCTGTAATCTTTCCTCAAAGGAAAATATAACAAAATACAAACAGTAAGACTATTTTAAAATAGAAGCGCCTGATTCACGTATTACTACTTTATGTTGGTGACCCCCTGTGTGTGGGGGGGGGCAGGTGGGGTTAAATTCATGGCTATGAATACGTGCAGGCCATGCTCCCAGCCTATAAAAACATGAAGAGGCATCATGCATCCCTTTGAAAGGCACTAACCCTCCAATGACTTAGAGCCCAATCCTATGGGTTGTAGAGCCAGTGCTACAACCTAGATGCTGCAAAGGTGTTGTAAAGCATGCTTGTGGCGCCTGGAGAGCAAGCATTGCCCTGACTGAAAGGTAAACTACAAAAAGGTAAGTTCCGGGCAGTGCGGGTGCATGGGGAGGGTGGGGAGGCAGCATTCCTGGGTGGGAGAAGGGCAGAACACGGGGAGGGATTGGTGGAGGTCCGTGGTTTAGCAGGCGCAGACTCAAGAAGCCCCATTCCAGAGGGTAGAGCTTTACTCAGGGTAAGGGGTGACTGTCTCTTTCCCTGGAGGAGACCTCTGGTGACTTCCTTGCACCTGCATGATAAAGCAGTGGCTATTTCAGTGCCTGTAGGTGCTGGGAAGCATAGGATTGGGCTGTTATGCATTCTTTCATTTGTGCTCTCAATTGCCTTGCAAGGAATCTGGAAAGGTGTGGGTGACTCGGTGTGCAATCCTAACCTGGAAGTAGGCCAGCAGAGTTAGGCCAGGAAAGTTTGGCCAGCACAAGGGACACCATAAAGTATGTTTGGACCACTCTCGGAGTCAGAGAGGCCAGCACACAGACATGCACCATCCTTCCTGACCCCAAGAGTGGTCCAAATGCGCTTTACAATGGCCCTTGTGCCAGCCTAACTCCAGGTTAGGATTGCGCAGGTTAGGATTCACCATAGGTTCAAATTGATGTGAATGGTCTGGCACTTCACCCTCGGAAGGGCCACCAAAGATATCTGTTTGCAGCACAGAGCCTTCCATCCTAACAAGTCTCAGGGGTGATTCCTTTATACAATTTGCCATGAACAAAACCTCACCAGCAATGTGCAGAGAAATAAACATTGTCCCCCCTTTTTTTGTTCCTCTCTTCTGTAAAATGAAAGTGTTTACCAGAAAACATGACCTCATTTCCCACTCCACCTGCATTTACAGTAATCATTCCATCAGTTTGAGTGAATGTAAAAATGTGGGTCTGTAAAAGTGATGACCGCTTTTGAGAAACTTTTATTTGACTGTGTGAGTGCCCTGCCCTTGAATCTATTTGTTTATAAAGATCAATGTGGCAATGCAGTCATTTGAATCTCATTTTCATAAATATACTTGAAAAGAAACCTCCCTTCCTCCTTTCCTGGGAAGTACAGAAGTGACTCTTGAGAGTCCCCTGGTATGGACTGCAAGGAGATCCAATCGGTCAATTCTCCAGGAAGTCAAGCCTGATTGCTCCCTGGAAGGACAAATCCTGAAGCTGAAGCTCCAATACTTTGGCCACCTGATGAGAAGAGAGGACTCTTTAGAAAAGACCCTCTTGCTGGGAAAGAGTGAAGGCAAAAGGAGAAGGGGGCGGCAGAGGATGAGATGGTTAGATAGTGTCACCGAAGCGATGAACATGAAATTGGGCGAACTCCGGAAGCTAGTGGACAGGGCATCTATGGATTTGACTGATACCGACAGATACTGATTTTAACTGGCTGTAAAAACAACAAAAAGTGCCAAAATTGGATTTCCCACCACTTTGTGGCCAAACTGCACCATTTCCAAGGCTCTATAGCTGTTTTTAGACCCTACCCACTTCCAGGTTGCGCAGAAGTTACCTTCTCCTCCCAGACTCGCCCTAGAATGCATTGCTCCAGAATGCATTGTCATCCGAGAGTGAGTCTTTTGGCACTTTTTGTGTGTGTGTGTTTAAAGCCATTTAAAATCAGATGCCAGTACCCACTGATTTTGGTATCCACAAGGGGTTCCAGAGTAGAACCCACATGGATACCAAAATCCCATCTATAGTGGGTTATGTTCTCAGAGATCCCACCATTGGTTCAAGAATGGGATACACTTCGGGGACTGGAGTTCCCTGGGTTTGTTGTGGTTCTCATAAGTGACAGATACATATGAAAACTTAGAAGATGCATTGAAGTTTCTCATAGCATCTCTCTTTTGCTGCCCTGCCAAAATTTTGTATCATGCACTTACATTGTTTGGGAGCCTGACCATTAGGGCTGTATCACCAATGGTAAACATGTACCACTGGCTAAATGTGTCATGGATATGCCTTCCCCTGAGGAGAACTTAGGCAATATCCCTGTGACCACAGGATTTCAGCAGTTGTCATTTTGGTGCCCCTGAAGCTGTGGGCACTGGGCAGTTATTAAGTTGTAAGTTGCCTTGGCCATCATTTAATTGAAAGATGAGTATGCCCCTTTTAAAAAAAGTAAAATTCCGGGCTAAAAATTTTCCCTTGAATAGAGAAGAAAGGGGTAAATAAAGCAATTGTAAGGGATCAGGGCCAAAGCAAGACAAAACATTATTTGCCTGAGGCAAAGTGCAATTATGAGTGACTTACGCATTTGTTTCCGTTTAACAAAATCCAAAATTCCTTTTTTTCCACTGCTGCATATGAGGAAAATCAATAGGCTACAGGAATGATCAATTATTTAAACAATAATAAAAGGGGCAATAAGCTATACATTTGTAGCACTTCCGGTGAGATCTTGGTCCCATTTGTTTTATAGCTAAAAGTGCACTTTCATCTATTTTCAACTTCCCTAGCCTTGATTTTACGGTGTCTGTTTTTAAAATATAATTACAGGTATTGAATTATGAAATGGAAGTCCTGGGAAACCTCTTTTCCTTGTAAAATTACTTACATGCCATGGTGCCTGGCCGATTCTCATAAGACCCGGAGTTATATCAGTTCCCACCTTCAGCATTGTAAATCTGAGAATAAACAGGTTGTGTCTCTTCGCAGTATTGCAATCAGACTTGCAGCCTAGTGGACATAAGCCTATTCCCCTTTATCGGGGTCGCTGCAGCTCATCTTCCGACAGCTAACAAGATAACTAATTTGACTTCTTACCAGGGAACCTACACTGTTCTGTCAAACCCTTTCTGCCAGATTCCAACTGAAGATAAATTTGCCAGTAGAAATTGCAACTTCTAACAGCGCTATATTTACAGTGCTCCGTCACTTTTACAAATTAAAATATATTTTTCTCCCTTCTGAATGGAGATAGAGGTTTCGTGGTGGCTTATCTGGGGCCGCAGCTCATTAATAACACCAGCATCTCCCGTATGACAACTCCCTCTGAGAAACAAGCCTTTTGCATTGATTTTCAACATGTCTGAGGGTCTCAATCTTTGATCCAAATACTATGGGCAATAACAGCAACAATGAAGGATCTTTGCTCTTCAAATATAGGTGGGAACTTGGTATCCATAGGAGTTATTGTCCAGAACTCCACACAGATACCGAAATCCACAGATACCAGGGTCCAAGTTTAAATGCCTTGGAAAAAAGCATGAAAATTGGGGTTTCTACCTTTTCCTGAGCGAAGGGCTCCATTTCCAAGCATGGGAGCTTTTTTTAGCACTGAAAAACCCACTTCCAGGTCATGAGAAGGTTCCTTATTTCTCCAAGGTTTACCCCAGAATGCAAGCCTGGATGGAGGAAGTAAGTTCCTTTTTCAAGGCATTTAAACTTGGTATCCTCTGGCATCTGTGGCATCAAACCCAGAGATACTGAGCTCCCACCTGTAATTCCCTATGAAAATGGCTATTTCTCATCTTCGAGGCTGTTTTTTAGTGGTTGTTACTTAAGGTATTCCAAAGCCAGAAAGGACCATATAAGTGGTTGCTCAGATTTCTTGAATTGACTAATTGGAGTTGACTAATCAAGTTGACTAATTGAGTTGACTAATTGGAATTCCATTGAATGCCTTGAAAGTATTTTTTAATTTTATGAACTGAATTCTAATCCCATTTTTTCTCCCCATACTGCATTCATTTGGCATTGGGGTTGAACAGATCTCCTTTGTTCCATAATTAACTCAGACACTGCCATGCCTAGCGCTCTATTCTGACATCTCTGGCTATAACTGCTATAAATTTGTTCTAATTCAGTGAGCTGCTGGTACTGCCGGAAGCTAAGCAGGAGAATCCGTAGTCTTGTTTTTGGATGGGAGATAGAATGACAAGCTACCATACCCTTTGTGGCAGGCCGGAGTAGCTGATGAGCTGATTAGTCATTGCAAGTGAGAGTTGTGGGGGAGTGTGCGAGAAGGCCAACCAGCAAAAGAACATAGGACAACTTGAGGACCCATCTAAGCTTGACTTATGATTGCCTGCTGAAGCTCAACGGCACTCAGCCAGAGGAGAGCCCCACACTGGGAAGGCTACATCTGGGTCTTAGGATTCGGTGAATCACAAAATGCTGTATATTTGTAAAAACAAAAACAAACAAACCCTTGAAAAATGGTGGTTTATATTAGACAAGCCTGCTCATGTAAGCCGCCTTGGGCATTTGCTTTGGCATGGGAAAGATAGGATCCAATTCTTCAAATAAATAAATGTGTGTGCATGTTTGTGCGGGCCAGCATCTGCACATTACAGCATCCCTTTGCAGTGCCTATCTGCCTTCCTATGTTGTATAGCTTCTATGCCCTTTTTCTTGCACCTCTACACTGACAAGAAAGCACTGGTGTGCTGTGGGATAGGTTAGCCAATCTTCCCCCATATATCTAGCTAGGAAGGGATGGGGTGGGCAGCTGTCCCTCCTGAACCTGCTGCTGTCTTTGTAATTCTAATGCAATACTCCAGTGCTATTCAAACTGTGGGTCGGGACCCACTTGGTGGGTCACAGAAAGCTGGGAACAGCCATCTTGTACACTGCAGACCTTACTCTTGCTATATTCCAGTTGTGAGTGTTCAGTTTGAATTTTTAAGGAGGATAAAATGCTTTTAGTTCGGTGCTTTTACATCATACTTTGTCCTCATCTTGCTTTCTGTCAGAGATGTTGCATGATTGTGCAGTTGCCACAGTCCAAGAATTCCCATTTGCATTCCTGGAGTGTCATTTGATTATGCCACAGTGGCACTTCCTGCTTAATGATATCACTTCTGGCTATGACATCACATCTAGGTTAATGATGTCACTTCTGCTGGATCCCAACATGAGTTTCTAAAAAGTGGGTCCTGGTCTAAAACATTTGAGAACCACTGCAATACTTCATTCCCTCCCTCTTCTGGTAAAATGCATCTCTATTGCCATGGAAATGATTTGCTTCTGACCTGCCCTGTCTGCTCAAACATTCACTGACACCTTTTCCCGGGTCTTTCTAGTCTGGTTTCATTTGAAAAGGTGTGTTCCTTTTACCTACATACCTGCAACAGTGAATGAGATGATGACCTTGCAGCCCTGCTGTGAAATATGTGCTGTGTGGAGGTGTGTACGGGGTAGGTGAAGGACTGTGAGCTCAAAGCCAAACAATTCCCTCGTTCCAGCCAGTTCTATATACTATTGCTTGAAGAAATATTAAGTCTGTAATATTGGTAGAGAATTGCTCAGGGCTGCTACTCAATCATCCCAAGAACTTGTACTGTAAAAGAATTGTCCAAAAATTCTAGGAAGTTGGGGATCTTTGCAATTCACTTGTTATAGGGAAAAAGAAAATCAGCAAAGAAAACGCAACATCCCTATCTCTACAGCTCTCACAGTCACTTACTCCAAGTCAGGTCAATGCAAAAAGACTATTGGCCCAATTTTCTTCCCTGCTGATCCGTAGCATGCAGTGTTGTCGACTGAGCTTGTGCTGAATGCTCTGGTGGTAGTGGTGGTGGGGAACCAGACAACCAGCAAGAGGTAAGTGAAAAACATTTTGTACTTACATCTGCGTAAACTGCTGGGTATCCAATGGGTCTCCTTGGACCCACAAACCTTTTGGAAGGAGGCAATCCTTTTGATGCTATTTCCCAAGGCTGCATGTGAAATCACAGCTTTTGCTCATGCAGCTTTTAAAAATGAGCTATTACTTTGAGGACATATCAAGGGAAAACCCTTGTTTATGATCTTAGCAGACACATGCTCAGAAAGGGAGAAGGGGTTGCTACTGATCGCACCAGGTCATTTGGAGCCCCCAGAACTCGGGCATCAAATTGAAGCTCTTCCTCAGCATTGGTATCTTTCTGCCAAAAATGAAAAAAGCCAGACACCGAATGGACTTAAATCCGTCAGGACACATTTCATGGGTGCTTTTTGTTGCATTCCTCTTCCCAAAAGGTATGAATGGACTCCTTGAATTTGTAGAGAGTCAGAAAGTGGACGGGGCTGGGACAGCCACAAAGTTTCTTCCCAACTGCTTCAAGCAGTGGGGCAGGCAGAGAATTGACACGGGATTCTCACACCCTAACCCACACCTGCTCACCACCTTTCCTAGCTTTAGAGGTGTTTTGTTGTTGTTGTTGTTGTTGAAAACTGCTTTTTGGGCATTAACAATCGCATTTTGATGTCTAAGATATTTTCCAGAAAGTAAAATAGACACTTTTTCCAATTAGAAATAATACTGTGGCTGCAACTACTGACACTATATCACCTGTATCATCTACCTGGTACACTTTTAAAGCATTTGAAATTAATAAAAATGAAAACCTGGATTGAGAATGTAAAATAAAAATGCATAAGACCACAATTCGCTATTTTAATCAAGAAATTTTGGGGGGGGGAAATCACAAAAATACAACCACACACCCCTACCTAGCTTGCCTCTGACCCAGTCACTTCATCATGAGCTTTGAGCCTCTTCTCACAAACTTCTCGCCTCTTCCTGTGGCACTGCTTCTGGAAGTTAGAAATTGCAGTAGAAAGACAGCAGGAGAAAGTAGAGGCTGCTCTAATTGTTCCCCTTCAAGGGGACCAGTCTAAACAGGATCACTTAAACCAGGATCAAACAGGATCACTCTGTCTGCGGTTAGTCTGTGGAACTCTTTGTGGAGCTGGTGATGGCATCTGGTCTAGACACCTTTAAGAGGGGTTTGGACGGATTTCTGGAAGTCCATCGTGGGCCATGATGGATTGTGCAACCTTCTTACATTAATAGTGGGCTACTTCAGAGTACCGGGTGCAAGGGAGTGGCAACAAGATGCAGGCGTGTTGTGTCTTGTGCCTCCCTGGGGCACCTGGTGGGACGCTGTGAGATACAGGAAGCTGGACTAGATGGGCCTTTGGCCTGATCCAGCAGGGATCTTCTTATTTTCTTATGTGCTTATGCCACCTCCTTCCCTGGGATTCTGGGGGAGAGAGAGAGAGAGAGAGAGAGAGAGAGAGAGAGAGAGAGAGAGAGAGAGAGCAGCCACTTGCTCCTTCTTCCGCCACCTCCTCTAGGAGGGAAGAAGAAGTGTGGCCTAGTATGTCTTCAGAGAGAGACTCTAAACCAGCACCTATTTGCCTCTCTGTGTGCTCTCTTTTCTGCCCACTTCCTAGGCTTTTTTTAAAAAACCAGGAAGCCAGGAGAATTGATGATAACCAGAACTTCACTCCAATCAAAAGAAGTCTTGCCTCCTGATAGCCCAGCTATTCTCTGTATACAAGTGTCATCTGCTTACTAAGGGAACTATTTCTTTCTCTTATCCCCATTTTCATTTCAATAAGCAACACTAGTGTAATCAGTTCCAGAACAGGTGCTCTTGTCTCTCTCTGGTTACTGTGCATGCTCTTTTCCTGCATGCAGTTTCTCACTTCTTCTCCCTATGCCAGTCAGTGGCAAAACATGGGGATTTCACTAGCCTTGGCAGAATCAATTGAAAATGCACTTATCTATTCTTCCCTTTTTGATTTTATTGCTTTTCCCCACCTCCATGGCAAACCTAGACAACTTAATCAAAAGCCGAGACATCACCCTGCCAACAAAGGTTTGCATAGTCAAAGCGATGGTTTTCCCAGTAGCAATGTATGGCTGTGAGAGCTGGACCATAAGAAAGGCAGAGCGCCGAAGAATAGATGCTTTTGAATTATGGTGTTGGAGAAGACTCCTGCGAGTCCCCTGGACTGCAAGGAGATCCAATCGGTCAATCCTCCAGGAAGTCAAGCCTGAATGCTCCCTGGAAGGGCAAATCCTAAAGCTGAAGCTCAAATATTTTGGCCACCTGATGAGAAGGGAGGACTCTTTAGAAAAGGCCCTCATGCTGGGAAAGATGGAAGGCAAAAGGAGAAGGGGGCGGCAGAAGATGAGATGGTTAGATAGTGTCACCGAAGCAATGAACATGAAATTGGGCGAACTCAGAAAGCTAGTGGAGGACAAGGTGGCCTGGCGTGCTGTGGTCCATGGGGTCGCAAAGAGTCGGACACGACTTAGTGACTGAACAACAACAGAAATTCATTAGCTTCAAGCAACAAAGGAGAAAATATGCAAATTTTGATCATATCAGATATGGGAGAGCCCAGTCATCATGTGGGCTGCCCTTTCAGCAGTGATAGCTCAGCACAGCTCAGCAGCTGAGAGCAGCTGATGGTGATGCTGGGAGAGCCTGAGGGCTGAATAAAGAACTTCTCGGAGCCATAGCCAGCTCATGTGCTTTGCATTTGACTCCCCCATTGGCACTGGTGACATTTGGCCAACGCAAGCGGCTAGCGTCGGCCCAAAGGCGCCCTCTGGATTGTGCCCCAAATTAAGTAAGATTTCATGCATTAAGAAGAAGACCATACGGGAATGAACATAACATGGACATATGAGCTGAGAAAATCCAGAACAAAGGAACTTGCTATTAGAGAAAAAAATTCAATTAAGCAATAAGCATCTTACTACAATTTCATTGTACATAATTTAAGCCTGAGCATCTACGCCACAGGCCCACAAGTAATACCTTATCCTGAATATAGCTCAGCACGAAAAAGAAAGAGAATAACCACCACAAAATATGGAAAATCAGTGGCAGGAATCTCAGGAGATCCAGACTCAAGTCTGACAGACACAAATTGTTTCTCCATTAATGAAGATGTATTGCTTTGTTGAGTTAAGAAGATGTCTTAAATTAAAAGAGATATCTATTATGAAAAAAAAAAAACAATTTCCTAGCTCAGCATTTCTATACCATCCACATTATCAAAAATGTTCAGTTTCAATGAAGGGCAAATGAAGGAAAATAACTACTATGGAGCTGCCTGAAAAGGTGGGGAACATTTAGCTAATATTTTTGTCCCCTACAAAAGCAACATTTGTTCCCCCTTTAGAAGTTTTGTATATTCCTTTCCAAAAGGGGGTAAAGTTTGGGGAAAGAGGAAATATATTCCATTGTCAAGGCAATCAGGCTGACATTTCCTTGCCACATCCAGTTAGTTGAGCGCAGTTGATTATTTGGGGCAGAATGTGGGTTGGCCCCTCCATGGGACTGTCCCAAGTAGTAGTGAATAACTACACTAGAACTGAATTGAGAAGACCATCTTGCTGCAGAGTGCCCAGGGCAATGCAATCACCAGAAGAGAATGGCAAGACAGGGAGCATTGGGGACAATGGAGAAACTTTCCCACTCTCCGCAGCCAAAGTGAGGGCAATGGGATGGCTTCTGTTGCCCCAGCAATGTCACATCATGAAATCAGATTAGCATTATGGTGCCATGACACCATCATGATTACTATGTGATCCCTCATCATCTGGGATCATGCAGTACATGACCATAAGAATATAAGAAGAGCCTGTCTAGATTTCCTGTATCTCACAGTGGCCCACCAGATGCCTCCGGAAGCACACAAGACAACAAGATGCCTGCATCTCATTGCCACTCTCCTGCATCTGCATTCTGAGGTAGCTTACATGTAAAGTATGGAGGTTGCACCATCCATCATAGTCTGTAGCCTCTGATGGACTTTTCCTCCAGAAATCTGTCCAATTCATTTTAAAGTCTCCTAGGCTGGACACCATCACCACCTCCTGTGGTAAGGAGGTCCACATCTTAATTACCCACAAGGTGAAAACGTATTTTCTGTTCTAACTCTCCCGACACTCAATTTTAGTGGCTGTCCCCTGGTTCTGGTGTTGTGAGAGAGGGAAAAGAACATCCCTCTATCCACTCTTTCCACTCAATGCATAATTTTGTACACCTCAGCCATGTCCCCCATCAGGCACTTTTGAAGATCCCCAAACACTGCAGCCTTTGGTCTCTCTCTCTCTCTCTCTCTCTCTCTCTCTCTCTCTCTCTCTCTCTCTCTCTC
>JAJKFI010000007.1:8056485-8075541 GCA_029204185.1 Lerista edwardsae | reverse complement strand
CCAGCCACTCATAAAAAGCGACTGCCATGTTCAAGTCTCTGGCTCCTCCCCCAGCTGTTCCGAGTTGGGAGTAACTCTGGATCGTACACTGACTTTTAAGAGTCTCTGTTTTAACACCAAACAGAAGGTCTTCGCCAGAAATAATATCTTGAGGAAAATAACAAACACAAGATGGGGTGCCCAACTACATGTACTAAGGACATCTGCTTTAGCACTATGCCACTCAGCTGGAGAATATGCCAGCTCCGTCTGGTATAGATGTAATCACGTAAAACAGGTGGATGTGGCACTAAATGAAACAGCAAGACTGGTCACAGGATGCCTAAATCCGACCCCAATACAAAATGTGCATTACCTAGCTGGACTTCCCCCTCCCAAATTTTGTCGGGAAAGCGCAGCACAGAAGGAGTGGGTTAAAGCGACATCCCTAGAAACGCACCCACTGCATGGCCATCAACTCCCACCGTCAAGATTGAGATCGCAGAATAGCTTCCTTAGGACTGCGCCCACCCCCAATAACCAGTCACCACAGACGGCTTTGGAATTACGGAAAGCGAGCAAGGAGCTGCTGAGTGAATGGGAACAAACATATGTATGCCCGCCACCACATCAAGAACAACCGTGGCCTGTATGGAAATCCTTAAATCGACTGCGTGCTGGGGTAGGTAGATCTAAGGACCACCTGAGGAAATGGGGTTTCCCCATAAAAGACATGCTGTGTGAATGTGGAGAAGAACAAACCATCTCACATATGCTACAGTGCACACGGTGCCCCTCTACATGCACAATGGAAGATCTTACGTTGGCAAGGGAGAACGCTGTTGAAGTGGCCCAGTATTGGGCAAATGATTTCTAGTTTTAATCTTGTATTTTATTCTAAAAATATATTTTGACGTATGTATAAAATTATATTAATGTAGGTGCTTCTGATACGAATAAAGAAAGAAAAGAATTCCCGTTTGTTAGCGACATGAACCATTACACTCAAGAGCGATCTGGGGTGGGGGGCTGGTGCCCAGGGACAGACCTCCAGGGATATGCCCCCCAGTTAGTGTTGCCCTCGCACAGCTTGGAAGGGCTGCCTGCTTCTCCAAGAAGGGGCCCTTCGGGGTGTGCCTGGTTGCTCCGAGAAGTGGCCACGGAAGCTACTTCTTGGCACCACCAGGCACGCTCTGAAGTGCTGCTTGTTCCTTCTTGGAATAGCAGGGGGGGTCTTTGGAGCTGTGCCAGGTTGCTCTCGGAAGCTGATTCCATGGCAGAAGCAGCTTCTTTGGAGCAACCAGAAGCAGCTCTGAAGTGCTGCTTGCCCCTTCCCAGAGAGTTGGGTGGCCTTTTGGAACCACTCATGGTTGCTCTGGGAAGCAGCTTCCATGGCTAGAAGTAGCCGCAGAAGCCGCTCCCTGGCTTTGCACTCCTACTCAGGGGTGGGGGTGGGCGTGGCCAGCATCACCACCACCCCAGCTCAGCCCCGGGCACCCCTTGTCCCCCCCCCAGGTCAGCCACTGATCATACTGGATTTGCCTCATGTTTTTTATTCTGGGCGAATAACCTCATTCAAAATGTGGCCTTTGGTGTTCTACATGTTCAGGAGTGTACTGAAGTCTGATGTTAGTTGAAGGAAAGACAAGCCTACCACTAAGATTCTACTAGCCTGAGATAAATGATCATGTACACAATAGAAAGATGGCTGTAGCTGGTATGGAAACGCAGAATACCAAATTCCCCAGAGACATAAGTGATGCATGAATAAAACATGCAATCAGAATGGGCTTATTCAAATGACCATCGAATACCAGCATCTGGAGTAAGTTTTGAGTTCATTGTCCCTGCTCCGAATCTCCACATGTTCACCTGATTATCTGTACAGAGCCTATATGTGTCAAACTTGTCTACACAGTCTAACTCAGCTCGATCTCAAATGTGAAATGCACAAAGAAAAGCCAGTTCTGCTTACTTGCTACTAACTGCAAAAGATATGAAGGCAACGTTTTGTTTCAACCGCTTCTGTTGAAGTTCTTTTGTTCTGGTAATGCTCCCACTCAGTCCTAATTAGATTCCACTGTTCCTTCGCTTGCAGTCAATTGCTCTCAGTTCCTTCCCAAACTCTCCTGCAGAATACTCTGCTTTCCACTTATCTCCAGGGGACTCAACTTTAGCTTGGCACACAGTAGTAGAAATCATACCAGCAGCTATGGAAGGGCTTGCATGACCGAATCACACTGTTGGCATAATTTATATAGGACTCATTAGTGTTAAGAACACCTTTGATCCTTAGTTGCTATGCAGCAGTTGAGGAATATTTCATAAGAATGTACATCTATATTAGGGACAACAGGAATCCAGGATGAAATGGACCCCAGCCTGAAAATGTGCAGGCTGGGAAGATGAATGGGATGGACAGAGATGTGGACTGACGGATGAGCTGCTGGTACTGCCTAAAACTAAACAGGAGAACCTGTGGTCTGTTTTTGGATGGGAGACAGAATGTGAGACTGTGACAAGCTGCAGTACCTGTTGGGGCAGAACAGAGTCATTGTGGAGCTGATTAGCCAGTGTGGGAATGTGTGAGAAGGCCAGCCGGCAAAAGAACAGAGTCTGACCTTGAGGACCTGTCCAGGTTTGACTTACAATTGTCTGCAGGAGCTCAATTACATGCAGCCAGAGGAGAGAACCATACTGTGAAGGCTACATCTGGGACTGAGGATTCAGTGAATCACAGAATACTGTAAATTTGTAAAAAGCCCATTGAAAAATGGCACGGAACTAGCCTGCCCATGTAAGCCACGTTGGGCATTTGCTTTGGCATGGAAAAGGCGGGGTACACATTATTCGCATAAAATAAAAAATACATAAAATAGAAGAGTCCATTCGGGGGGATACACATTTACCCTCCAAACCTTCTCCCCCCACGTGTTTTGAGCGCTGCTTCACTGTCACTTGTGTTTGCAGTATCTAGTGGCTTTCTTTTTTGCCCATTACCACACCAGGTCACAGCAACATACCAAGGCAATGTGGGTTGAAAAGTGGCTACTGGGATGATGCTGTGTTCTGGTGCAACTATGAACAATGAAAATGGTGTCTGCCAGGAGGTAGGAATGCATTCATGTTCTTCCTTCTTTCAACGGCTATGTAATGATAAATCAGGAGTTATAGTAAGCAGATAGACAAGACACATTATATACAGCAAATTAAGAGAAATGGATCAGGACTCCATGAACAGACTCTGAAACAACTCTGTGCTCAAATGGTCCCAGGAACAAACCAAACTGGAGTCTCCAAAATGAGCACAATTTCATTTAGCTTACATTTTTGGCAAATGTATTTTGCTAAATCTTTTGTGAGTATATTAGCAACAATACGTTTTCGTCTCCAGCCCCTGATGAAGTGACTTCTAAAAAAAAATTATTTGGCACAGGTTTTATGGAATGTTTATCATTATAAAAATGTCCATACTTCCATAGTTGCATTTTTCTAGTTTATGAAGCAAAATGAGTTAAGCTGGATCTTTTGCAAATACACTAATCTAGTATGCAGTTAGACATTTAAATCAAGATCACTTATTCATAAACACTTGTAAGAAAAAAAAACCCAAAACACTCCAGCATGTTCTAAAAGAGGAGCCTAAACTTCTCTGAACAAAAATAGATTTCTGTTTCTAAGCATATGAAATCTGTGTTCCAGATTGGTGAAAAATATCACAGGGGATATTTAGGTAGAAAGAAAATAATTCAGTCAAGAACTCTGAAAGAATTCAGTCGAGAGCCAATATCTCAGAGGGATAGTCTATAGGAGGTGTTGGAAAATGTTTGTACGGGAACTATCTGAAAGTGCAAGTCATGGAAAGCTGGCCAGATCTCCCCCCCAGGCCGCCACCCCCAGAATTCATGTTGACCTCACTTTGTAGCATCACTATATTTACTGGAGTCAGTGAAATGTGACCTGAAACCTTATACTTCTACTTAGCTGGAGGTAAATTGTGCTTGGATTGCTATTAATTAGCCCACAATTATATAGGTGACCAATATATGAACTCATTAGTGTCACTATGGGTAGGGGCAGCGGCACAGTAAAGTATTGCAAGTGCCAAAATGCGCCGTGTAACAGGGCCCTCCTTGGTGAGCCCAGAATGGATTTGAGGGGGAGGGGTGCACAGAGCATTGTGGTGTTTGCAATATTTTCCGTGCCATCCCCTCCTTGTACAAACACTACTATATGAACTACAGTTTAGCTGTAGTTCAGCTAAACCTGAACATCACATCCAGCAAACTAGATCCCATAGCCTTTGCCTGTACACCTTTGCTTACTCCTTCACTTTTCCCAGGGCGCAATCCTAACCTGGAGTTAGGCCAGCACAGTTAGGCCAGCAAAGTTTGGCTGGCACAAGGAACACTGTAAAGTATGTCTGGACCACTCTCAGAGAGACCAGCACACAGACATGCACCATCCTCCCCGACTCCAAGAGTGGTCCAAATGTGCTTTACAGTGGTTCTTGTGTCAGCCAAACTTTGCTGGCCTAACTGTGCCGGCCTAACTCCAGGGTAGGATTGCACCCTCATTCAGATTGCTGATCATTTCAAAGCAATAACAACATTATTTAACCTGTCAACCACAGATTCAAGTGAGTTTATACCGCAATACCTTGCACTTCCTGTTTGGTCAGGGACCAGAGTTAGGAAGAAAGTCAAAAAATGGATGAATGTCAAAACACATGTAAGCCTTGTTTAGCTTGCAAATGTATTTTGGCTGGGAAAAACAACAACAACAAAAAACCTGTAAATAACTAATTCTAGAATGCATATGTGAGTATGTACAAAATTGAAATAGAGAAATGAAAGAAAAAGAGCCATAAGAATTTTGACTAATGTCATGGAAGGTAGTGATGAAACTGGACAAAAGAGGAAAGCACGTGGGCAAAATTTGAAATGTGGTTATAACTGAAAACCGCTAAAAGAGCAAAACAATGAAAGTCAAGTGGATGAAGGTCAATGTATTGGTGTAAAGTGTGTGTGTGTGTGTGTGTGTGTGTGTGTGTGAGTGAGTAACCTAATCTGCGTATACTATGATCATTATTATACCTTACAAACTAATAAGGGCATCTATAATATTGTAGTCTATGCTTCATAAGCAGGAGAGAAATGAGTCCGTGAGTTGAACAAATTAGTGCACTTTATATTAATGGAGCAATTATTTATTACTCATTAAAAAGCTATTAGTAAAACACTGTTGTTATTTATGATAAGAAACAAGCAGTTCACTGGAAAAACACTTGGTAATAAGGATTAGTAAGTCATAATATTTATGAGTTAAAAAGTAATAGGAATCCTTCTAAAAGGGAGTGTGCCCTGCTGCACAAAACACTTGGTGTGTTTGTTCAGAAGTGGCAGCTCAATCATTTTCTTTTAAAATGGCATCCATCGAGCACATGGCTTCCTTTATCAGATAGATCTGTTGTACTGCATAGTCATTTAGAAGCAATCTACAAATTCTTACCCAAACTGATTATCCTGAATATCAAACCCTTTAAGAGCGCAATCCTATACTATGCCGGCCTAGTAAGACCAACATAGCAGGGCAATATCCTAAGGCCCATTAGGAGGCAGTAGCAGCAACGTCCAGGACAAAGGGAGGTTTTCTCCTTGCACCCGCGTGAGCCCCAGTCACCCCTATGGGCCTGCTCGGATCTGCGCCTGCTGCTTTACAGGCGCAGAGAAACGTGCGTGGGAGCAGCCCAAATCGGGGCCGCCATGGCCGGGGATGGGCTTTAGGATTTGGCACTACGGCTGTCCTGTATCACAACCGCATCACAACTGCCGTCTCCACCCACTGCGCAGTTACACCCCTGGAACGCCTCTGGAACACCCTCATGGAGGCCCTGCGCCGACTGAGTGCTGCCGACGCTTGACTGGCATGTGGCCGGCACTGCCAACGGTCATGGCAGCACCAAAGCGCCAGCACTACTGCTCGTGCCAGTCCAGCATCGGTCCAGCACCACAGCGCCGAAGCAGACGTGCTTTACAGCACGTTTGTTACAGTGTTACACATTTGTTACAGCCGGTGCAAGAGCTTAGCACTGGCGCAAGGGGGGTATAGGATTGCGCTGTAACGTAGGTGGCACCAGCTTCCTTGTCCATTGCCAAATCCTACCCAACTTTCCAGCACTGATGCAACCATGCCGTTGTGGCATGCACTGCAACCTGCAGTGGGGGAGCAGTCACAGAGAACTCTTCAAGGTAAAGGAACATTTGTTCCATTGCCTCAGGGCTGCATTCTGGCTGCACCGGTGCCGGAAAATTGGATAGGATTGGGCCCTAAATCACAGGGCACCTACTGGGCTGAGGGGGCATCAGGAGTGGTGTGGCCATGGGTGTTAGTGCCATCAGTGACATGGATATTGGGAAAGTGCTCAACAAGCCCAACCAGGTACTTAAGAGGGTATGTTTTAACCTTACTTTTTAGCTTCAGGGCCCATCTACAAAAAAAACCTTCACTTTGTCAGCCACTCTAGCCTCTGTGGCTTTAATGGTGATTGGGCAGCAGGAAGGAACTAGATCTTGTGCCCTTGCAAGGCCAATGCAGGCCTTCCAAATAGCGATAATTCCCCAATCACTCCGGCCTTCAAGTATATGCAAAGTTGTTGTTGTTCAGTCACTAAGTCGTGTTCGACTCTTCGCGACCCCATGGACCACAGCACGTCAGGCCTCCCTGTCCTCCACTAGCTTCTGGAGTTCGCCCAATTTCATGTTCATCACTTTGGTGACACTATCCAACCATCTCATCCTCTGCCACCCCCTTCTCCTTTTGCCTTCAATCTTTCCCAGCATGAGGGTCTTTTCTAAAGAGTCCTCTCTTCTCATGAGGTGGCCAAAGTATTTGAACTTGAGCTTCAGGATTTATCCTTCCAAAGAGCAATCAGGCTTGACTTCCTGTAGGATTGACCGATTGGATCTCCTTGCAGTCCAGGGGACTCTCAAGAGTCTTCTCCAACACCATAATTCAAAAGCATCTATTCTTCGGTGCTCTGCGTTTCTTATGGTCCAGCTCTCACAACCATACATTGCTACTGGGAAAACCATCGCTTTGACTATGCAAACCTTTGTTGGCAGGGTGATGTCTCGGCTTTTTATTAAGTTGTCTAGGTTCTCCATAGCTTTCCTGCCAAGAAGTAAACATCTTTTAATTTCATGGCTGCAGTCACCATCTGCGGTGATCTTGGAGCCCAGGAAAATAAAGTTTGTTACTGCTTCCATTTCTTCCCCCTCTATTTGCCAGGAAATGATGGGAGTGGTTGCCATGATCTTAGTTTTTTTTTTTTTTAATGTTGAGCTTCAAGCCAATTTTGGCACTTTCCTCTTTCACCCTTATCAGAAGGTTCTTGAGGTCTTCCTCACTTTCTGCCATTAGAGTGGTGTCGTCTGCATATCTAAGTTTGCAAAGTACCCATGAGAAAATAGAAGTAAATAAAAAGAGAAGCTGCTGACCACTCTCGTTTATAGTCAACCTCCAAAATCATTTCAAGGCTTCCTTGTTTTCCTTGGGCCAGATCAAAAATGCTAATTTTGCCCACAGAGCCTTGGCCAAAGGCTGTAGTTGTTATGCCCTTGGCACATCTCCTGTGAAATCAATAAAGATTGTGACATAACTGAATCCACTGACTCATGAGGATTCAGCCCAGGGAGGGGAAGAGTATTGGCTTCACTCCCTGTGTGGCAGCCTAAAAGGAATGCACACTCTGCATGGAGATGACTAATAATTCCTGTTAGATCACTCTACAGTTCTGGCCATCTGATCAGACAGGCTCTCACTCTCCATTTTAATTTTATTCCATGCAAATAACTAGGGAAATATATTACATTGGATTTGACATGACTGTGGGAAGGGACGTCTTTCGTGAGTTCTAAGTAGTTTCAAAAACAGCTTTCCAGCCCCGGATTAACACTGAAGAAAAAAGAAGAGTTGCAAGACGTTAATAAAGTTAAAGATAACGAGACATAATTGTAAGCCGAGAAAAATAGTTGAAGACATTGAAGACGCATTCTGTGAGCAAGACTTCTCTTGTTAAATTAATTAAACCTAAAGAAGAAGCAATTCTGTGTCAACCCTGTGGCTGTGAGACAACAAACAAAAGACATGATAATTTGCAGCTCTGTCAGATAATTTGCTTTAAGCCATTATCTGGCTACTGGTTGTGGCCAAATATTCTTTTCCCCCCATTCCAATGTTCGTAATGACAACTTGCTTAGTATATAGTGCAGCAAATGAAAGACTAAATACTTGGGCTGAGCTAAAATGGAGTGAGGTAATTTGTGCGTATTTTTGCCAGCATTGAAAGCTTTTTCTCCCACCCCAGCATGCCCTTCAGTAATGTGTGAAGGGCTCCTATGAAAGAGCGCAGTCCAGAGTGCTCCAGTTCCCTGTGCCGGCCCAGTGTCGTGGCAGATGTGCCGTAAAGTGCGTTTCTGCTGACTTTTGGAGGAAGGTAGGAAGGACACTGCACAGACAGGCCCAGCAGTCTCCAGGTAAGGCCAGCTGAGCTGTACAACAGGGGTGGAGGTGGGGAGGGCAGGGGAAGCAGAATCCATGCCACGGGATTAGGTCTGGGAAAGGGTTAGGATTCAGTGACATGGCTGGAGCACCTTTTAGGACTGGAGCAGATTGCCTTACTGCAGTTAGCGCCAGCCAAAGAGGTGCACCAGCATCACCCAGCCCAGGTAGGATTGGGCTGTAAGCGTATGGCACTGGTGCAAGCAAATCTCTCTGACCTTTCCTCCCTACCACAGCCCCCCCCCAGGTCCCCCCAAACCACTATTGAGGGTTAGGGGAGCAGAGCTCTCTTCTAATTGTCAGGGATTTTCCCTTCCACTGCAGTCCTAAACATTTTACCCCACACCATTCCCCTGGATCCAGACATGTCATGTAGTGGGTACGCGGGGGTACGCGAGTACCCATTCCTAGGATTAGGGCTGGCCCCGCCCATTCGCCCGCCCACTCATTGACTCCGTCGGCGCTCCGCTCTGCCCCCTGCAATGTTTGAATTGCCTGCATGTTTGAGTTGCCTACACATTCTCAGAGCCAGGCAGGCAGGCAGCGGAGCGAGGGAGACCGACGGCGGCAGCAGCGTGAGCAGGTAGGCTGCCTGGGGCTCCCTCCCGAGGAGGCACAGTGGTTCCTGGGGGGGAATTGGTAGCCTGCACGGTGGCCCTGGGGAAGGCCCGGGACACCATGTGGCCTACCAAGGAGGCGCGGCGGTTCCTGGGTTCCGGCTATGACCTCACTTCCGGTGGGCATGCCCCGACACAAGTGCCAATCAAAAGTGAGTACCTGTTGCTAAATCATTTAGATGCCATTACTGCCTGGATCTTCCTGAGACTTTTTCCAGGGAACTCAGAAAGCCACAGTAAGGAGGAAAGGGTGGGCAAGGCTGCTTGCACAGGTATCATGTTGTTTTCACTACTTAGGTACAAACTCATCATGCTATAGAAAATTTAGTTCTAGAAGCTTCTGGCAAAGGCCTTATAAGGGGGAACAGCCCAAGGTGGGAGTTAATTCTTTGCTTGCAGGTGCTGAGAAAAGAGAAAGAAAAGAGCTGAAAAGAAATCACTCAACTCTCTCAGAGCTGAAGGAGGAACACTAGCTTACGAAAACTGTTTCCCTTTGAGGCCTTCTGCAGGCCTCTTGCTAGCACCTCCTGGGTCTGCTGCTGAGGAAAGACTTATTTAGCAACAGGAGAAGTAATGTAAGTTGGGGTTTTGGGTTTGCTGTCTTTCCTCTTTAATAAATCTTTTAGCCATTTTTATATCATTTGGCTGTCTCTCTCTCTTCCATCTCTTGCAACGCCTTCCCACAAGTTCCCAGTTGTGGAGGAAATTTCTGCAACAATAGTGTTGTTATGCTGTCACGGTCAATGTGTGATCTCTGATTGATTGGGATTACTCTGTTAAGAAACAGGAGCCCTAAATAAAATCTATTTGGTTCTGAAGTATCAGCAGATTGGGGAGACAACTGCAGCAGTCCTGCATAAAGATACTGCACACATGTACAGAACTTGAAGACATATCCATGGTAGGGGTGTGTGTGTGTGTGTGTGTGTGTGTGTGTGTATTTCATGTCATCATTCAAGAATACTGTATATGCAGAAGTATACAGAGCAGCGGTTCCCAAAGTGGTGGGTTGCAACCCACCACAGGAACTGGAAGTGGGCCATTCCCCTAGCGCACTTCTATTTTTTTGCTCAAAAACCGGATGAGGATTGGGGAGGCCCGCATAGGGAGCTGCAGGCCTCCTGGACCCTACCTGAGGCTGGCACAACCACCCCAGTAGGTTTTAAGCCCTTGGATTCCCATGGCACCGCAGTCATTGTGGCACCGTCAGGACACCCACCCAGCCCCAGGGCCCCACCCATGCCAACAGTGTGGCCCCAAACTCCTAGTAGGACCTGGTTTGGACAATAATCCTAAAACTTCAAGGAAATTTCTAAAGAGTACTAATCAAATTGGTTACAATGCAATGCACAAGCGGTGGGGCTGAATATTCTGCCTCCAACTTCAATTTAAACAGCCAAGTCAAATGCATAGCTAGGAAGAAGAAAAACTGTATATTTCCATGTCTGCGTTTTTCTACTTATCGGGAGACCATTAAAGCCAGGATTCCTCTTTTCCCCAGGATTGAGTGCTTTTGGTATGTGGTTGTTGACTTGGATCAGTGGTAGCCATTTCCAGGGATGGTGCCTGGTCAGTATGGCAAAAAGCTGTCCCAGTATTCAGGTGCATCTGAGGATTGTTGAAGCTCAGGTGCCTGACTTGACACTGGACAGGATGTAACCCATCCAGGGCTAATCCATCTGTGAGACCAGCTGAGGTGGTGATCTCAGGCTGCAGATTAGGAAGGTGCCCACCTTCCCTTCACCTATCAATTTCACGCTTCCTCCTCCCACCCCCTGGATTAGAAAAGAAAAAATGTAGCAGAAGAGGGAAAAAGTGTGGAGGAGACACTCTAGCCTACCACTCTTCTCTATGCTTCCTCTTTTACTTCGTTCCTCTCTTTCTTTTCCAGTTCAGAAAATGGAGGTTGACTCATTACCAAGGAAAGGTGGGCAGCATTTGGCATGTGGCTTCAGGTGAGCCCATCCATGTGTCAAAACATGCTTCTAATGCAGAGTTTCTCAAACTGTGGGTCAGAGCCCACTGTGAGGGTTGCAACCTGATGCAAGTGGGTCACGGAAAGCTGGAAGTAGCCATCTCGGAATCTGCAGTCCTTACTCTTGCTATATTCCATTTGTGAGTATTAGCAGTTTGAATTTTCAGGGGAGCATTTTTTTAAAAAATAGGCGCTTTTACATAATATTTTGTTCTTTCTGTCAGGGATGTTTCATGGTTGTGCAGTTGCTGCTGTCCAAGAATGCTGTTTTGCATTCCAGGAGTGTCATTTGGTTACATCACTATGATGGCATTTCCAGCTAGATTATGTTACTTCTATGTTATGATTATTGACATCACTTCCGGTAGGTCCCCGAAACTAGTGCCATTCTAAAAAGTGAGTCCTAGTCTAAAAAGTCTAAAAAGTTAGAAAACCAATTTGAGAGGTTCTCTCAATAAAATGGCCAACATTATTATGCCATTGTACAAATCGATGGTAAGGCCACATCTGGAGTATTGCGTACAGTTCTGGTCGCTGCATCTCAAAAAGGGCATAGTGGAACTGGAAAAGGTGCTGGAAGAGAGCAACAAAAATGATTACGGGAATGGGGCACCTCCTTTATGAAGAAAGACTGCAGCATTTGGGGCTGTTTAGTCTGGAAAAAAGGCGCCTGAGGGGGGACATGATTGAGACATACAAAATTATGCATGGAAGGGATAGAGACAATAGAGGGATATTCTTTTCCCTCTCTCACAACACCAGAACCAGGGGACATCTGCTAAAATTGAGTGTTGGGAGAGTTAAAACAGATAAAAGGAAATATTTTTTTACCCAGCTGGTAATTAATCTGTGGAACTCTTTGCCACAGGAGGTGGTGATGGCATCTGACCTACTTGCCTTTAAAAGGGGATTGGATGGATTTCTGGAGGAAAAGTCCATCGTGGGCTACAGGCCATGATGGGTTGTGCAAGCTCTTTACTTTAGAGGTAGGCTAATTCAGAGTGCCAGGTGCAAGGGAGTGGCAACAGGATGCAAGCATCTTATTGTCTCGTGCACTCCCTGGGACACCTGGTGGGCCGCTGTGAGATACAGGAAGCTGGACTAGATGGGCCTTTGGCCTGATCCAGCAGGGCTCTTCTTATGTTTTTAACCAGTGTTCTAATGAATACGCAGAGATACCTTGGAATAAAATGTATGAATGTACTGAAAAATCAAAGTGATGAAAGAAGGTTAGGGCTTATGACATCTCAATGTAGAATTTGCTAATATGCCACAGGCCTTTTCATCTTCACTAGAGATCAAGCAACGATGTATATAAGTGCAAGACACTCAGTTATAGATTTCCTTTCTATTCTGGGAATGATTATTACATTAGTATCACATTATTCCCATGTACCGACAACCTCAGTAACTGAGATTCACATCAGAGACATGACCTTGAATAGTTCTCACTCAACAATTGCATGTCAAAAATGCCTTTTCTCATAAGTTCAGAAAGCTCAGTGATATTTAAGGGGAGCAGTGAAATATACAAAGAGCCAAAGCAGCACTGAAAGCTGTGACACCTTCTTTCACAATTGCATTACAAACTTCACTTTATGAAAGGAGGAATTGCTCTACAGTTCATTTAACAAAAGGCATGCTATCACCTTGTTGAGTGCTTGTGATTTGTAGCATGACAGAAGGACTTTTCATCAAGCCATTCCTTGTTTTATCTGTGCAGAATAATTTCCTTCAGCAGATCACTTGAAATGCTTGGAGAAAGAAGAGCCCTGGTAGATCAGGCCTAAAGCCCATGGTCCAGCTTCCTGTATCTCACAGTGGCCCACCAGATGCCTCAGGGAGCACACAGAACAACAGTATACTTGCATCGGGTTGCCACTCCCTTGCATCTGGCATTCAGACATAGCCAGTGGTGGTATTCAAATAAATTAACAACCGGTTCTATGATGTCATAGCCGGAGCAAAAAAAAACCCAAAGCCAGCTGAGGTAAGCAAGTGGGCAGGGCCTGGCCGTTTAACAACCGGTTCTATAGAACCTGGGAGAACCCCCTGAATAACACCACTGGACATAGCCTACTTCAAAAACCAAGAAGTTGTATATATAGGGTTACCAGATACAAACTGGGACACAGTGCTTTATAACCATTGAACAGAAGAGGGAATTTGGGCAGGTGTAGCTTTTGAAACCCTTACACGATAAGCTGCACCTGCCGAAATTCCCTCTTCTGTTCAATGGTATAGGCACTCTGTCCCAGTTTGTATCTGGTAACCAGTGATGTCATGCACCCACTAAGCACCACTACGTGAGTACCGGTTCCTAGAAGTTGAGCTGGCCCCGCCCACTCAAAGCTGGCCCCATCGGCTGGTTGGCTCAGCAGCTGCGCATGCGTACTGCACACCCGCAGCCGTTGCCTGCACTTGCTGTGAGGAGGCAGGCAGGCAGGCAGGCAGGCAGCGTGGTGGTGGTGGCAGCAGCAGCAGCAGCATAGCGAGAGGACTGGAGGTGGCAGCAGCAGCAGCAGCGAGGGAGACCCGGGAATAAGGCAGCAAGCTGAGAAGGTAGGCTGCCTGGGGCTCCCGCTCCCTCCAGCCGCGCAGATCCAGCGTCCCGGTTCCTCCTGCAGCCTCCCCCCAGCCCCAGCCCCCACGCAGTCTTTTTTGGTCGCCCGTTTCCCCTCCTGTTCCTTGCCGGCCGGCCCGGCACTCGGTCGGGCGCCCACGTGGTCGCGTGGCCCGGTGGGCACCCATTCCCCCTCCTGCTCCTCGCCGGCTCCTTGCATTTAAGATTAAAGTTAAATGGCTCCCTGTCCCAAAAGGGCTCACAATCTAGTACAGTCTAGCCTGCTATTTAACCAGGGAACAGTTGAAGCAAAATATGTCTATACACATCTCTAGAAAGCAAAGCAATAGAAGTTAAATCAACACTAACCACAAGCTGAAGTTCTTACAAACATGATCCCATCCATGGCAACCATCATGACCTCACTTCTGGCCATGACCTCCCTTCCTGTCACGACATCACTTCCGGCTGTGACCCCACTTTCTGCCACGACATCACTTCCAGCTTATGACATCACTTCCGGTGGGCGGACTCCGACAAGTGCCAATCAAAAGTGAGTACCTGTTCCTATATCATTTGGATGACACCACTGCTGGTAACCCTATGTATATACCCATTAAGTAGAAGAGTGGAGAGTCACACCAGTGTGGGTAGTGTTGATGAGGCTAGATAGTCCTTGCTATGTTTTTAAGATGGTCACCAGCACAGGAGGTTTGCACACCTTCCAGTTGACAGACAAGCCTAAAAGTTGGAATACAATGTTCATGAACATTGTTTCTCCCTTCCTTGCCCCCCAAAAGCCCAAAGAAAATAAGCCCCCCCAAAAAGCCCAAAGAAAATAAAATTGAGAAATCATCCATGTTGTATACTTCCATTTCAGAACATACCATAGATATCTGCCTATTAGATAAGAAATTTTTTGCAAATAAATGAGCTGTAAATTGCCTTATCACCTTATCAAAGGGTTAGTCAAGTGTCAGAGCAGTTCTCAGCTGCCTGCTGATTGTTTGCAGTTGCCTGTTGATTGTCTGTGGACCATCTTTTATGGAGCTTAGCTTTGCAGAGAGCTGTCCTTTGATCTCCTTTCATTGTTTATATTGGTTGGAGCTCTGCAGCTTGCTCTGCTGTTAACACATACTGTTATGTGTTTTAAACCTGTGGGTTTTTTTCCCCCTGTACTGCAGTATGAATCCCTTTCCTCCCCCACATCAATTCAATGCTATCTCTTGTGTCATTATTGGGGGCAGAGGCGGATCTACAGGGAGGGCAAAGCTCTAAGTGTTGCAAGAAGCCTTACCCTGTCATGTAAATCCCTCCTCTCCCTTGCTGCTGTAGCCAGTAAGAACGCCAAGATGTTGCTTTTCCCTGTGAGGATTGGCTAAAACTGTGCAGGAGAGAAGTGATTTCCACTGCAAGGTAAGGCTTCTTGCAAAACCTAGAGCTTTACCCTCCCTTAGATCTGCCTCTGATTGGGGGGGTATGCTCCTCTTCACAAGCACTATTTCCCCTCACTCTCTCCTCCCTGTAGTGATTGGATCCTGATCTTCTCACAGCACAATCCTGTGCTGGAACTGCACTGTAACGAATGTAGGTTTGCTGCCTTCAGAGATCACCGCAGGGCAAGGGGATGTTCTTCCCCTTACCCCAGGGTAAGCACCAGGTGCCTCAATGGACCTGCTCAGGTATGTACCTGCTGTTTAGCAGATACAAGTCCAAGCATGCTACAGTGGCCCAAATCGATGCTGTGTTGCTCGGGCCATATGGCCTAACAGCATCCAAATTCCACTCCACCCCCCGGGCTGCCATGTCTGCAGGAACAACCTCCCCTCATCCTGGGCTGCTCCCCTCCTGCCTTCTGTCCTGCCCCAGAAAAGCCCCTGCACTGGCCAAACACGGTCAGTATAGAAGCGGGTTACCAGCTGCCTCTGCAGTGCGCCTGGGTAGATGCAAGTGCTTGCGTCTGCCTACTGTCTCTTCCACTGGCACAAATGTGCCTTATGGCATCCTTGGTCTGATGCAACACACATGCATCAGCCCAACATGCACCTTGGATTACACCCTCAGTGGGAAAAGCAAGGGAGGGTACAATCAGACAAAATTATAGTCAGACACCCCCCTTTTACCCTCGACTTATCTGAGGGTTATAGTAAAGTCCATTATTTTTGGCTCAAAACCTGCCCGTGATTTATATGTGAGATTGACTTATACTTGCTTATCTACAGTAATCTAGGCATTGGAAGACAATCCTGATTACAATCCCCAAGTCATCAGTTTCATTTGAAGAGTTGGCACCAAATAAAAGAAGTCTTCTAGCTATATATTGTGGGGAAAAATTACATTAAAAAAAATCTTGCATTGAAAATTCCTTATCTCCATCTTTAATGAAATTGCCAGAAAGCAAACAAGCAGGACTTTTTGAAAGGGCTGTGTGTGCAAACTGAATGCCTCCTCCTTTTTGTTCTAAATGTGCAACATGACACAACTTGGAAGGGGATATCAGAACATTGATTCTTGGCTCCCGTCACCTTCATTGCTGGCTGTTGCGAGAAGTATGTTTTTCAGCAGGCAGAAATTGACAGGCATACATAAGCTGAGCTGGCAAGAGTGTTCATGTTTGGCATTTTACAGTTGGTGCACTGAGCTTGCCAAACATGAATTAAGACAAAATAAAATACCAAGCCATTCTTCAGAAATACACATGGCAAAAAAAGGTGAGGCATATCCTATATATAACAGGAAGTTACCACAAGGCTGTGACTCTGATCCAACACGATGTGTAGAGAAGAGCCAAGGCTGAGCACACAGACTCCTTTTGAAAAATGTTACAATCCCACCAATCAGCTGCTTACCAGGGAATAGGAAAGAGAATGGAGACCGACATCCTGCTCTCAGCTCTCCCTTGAGAACAGTAAATTGTTGTGATTGCAGCTTTGAACAGAAAGCTTTGCAGATGTCGGATCACGAAGGATAGCAGCAGATGAAGGATCTGTGTACTTACATGCAGAACATATCACTTTGCTGGCTCCTGAATCAACCCATTGATCTGTCTAGTTCTGTGGTTCCCAAACTGTGAGTCATGGCTCCTTGAGGAGCCACGGAAACCAGCCAGGGGAGCCATGGAGTCCTAGTGAAAAAGCTTGCCATCTTACACAATTTATAGGATTTTCATCCCAAGCCTGTAATAATGTTGAACAATGAACTCAGAAAATCGCCAGGAACAAGATAAGAAGGCATTTCCTATGGTGTTGAGATTCATTGTTCATTTTGCTGCTTGTTGCGTCCCTGAGTGAAATGGTATTGCATTTTACACATTTTAGATATTTATTGATATTTATATGGATGGATGTGTGTATGGGTTGAGTGTGTGAGTGGATGATGGTTTTGGTGTCGTGTGTTGTTGTTGAGTGAGGAGGTTGTGTGGTCCGTGTCCTGGAGTGCTTCAGAAATTTCATTGCACATTTATGTATAATGACAAATAAAGTATCTAATCTAATCTAATTGTAACCCTATTGGGGAGCTGCAGCCAATGGCTCAATAGGTCAAGGGAGTTGCCCATTGAAAAAGTGTGGGAACTACTGATCTAACTGTTGTCACATTTGAACGGGGATGACTTCAGAGTTTCAGCCAGGAATTCTTTCCCAACCCTACCCAGAGATGCCAGAAATCCTGCATTTGGTTCCATGCACGTGAGCATAGCCTGACTCTCTCAAACAGTGTGCTCCCCTGTGGCAGCTGAAGGACTTATTCAAATGTCCGAACTGGCTAGCCGCTTAAGGAAGTCTCCTCAGCTAAGGCTAGGAACCTAAATGGACACGTTTGGAATGAACTGTCAGTTAAATCAAAACTGAGGAGCAGGGGACCAGGGTGCAATCTAAGCAGCACCCCCACATCGGCACTAGAGCTCCCAGGCCAACGGTAGCAGTAGTGTCAGCCTGGGAGTGCGGGTGCCGAGCCATCACTGAACTTCTGGGTGGGTGGGAGTTTGGGTCTGGGTAGGGGATGGGCAGAACAGGGAGGGAGTGGGCAGGCCAGCGGGTGGGCCGGCTGGGGGAAGGGGGCGGGCATGGGATGTGATTTCCTTTGTTCTGCACCCACAATTTCATGGGTGCAGATCCAAGGAACTCATAGGGGAGGCTGGTGCCACCAGAATGGCTCCAGCGGCCTTCCAAGCTGTGTTGGATGCACTGCGGGGCCCCTGGCCCGCCTGCTCCAGCGCATTTTAGGATTGGGCTTTTAAACCAATTTGCAGGGGAGAAATTAATAGAGCTATGTTCTGATATTTTTAAAAAAGAATTTCATCCAGTGGTGTCATTCAAATGATTTAGGAACAGGAACTCTCTTTTGATTGGCACTTGTCGGGAACCTGGAACCAGCCACGGAGCCCGTTAGGATCCGGAATGCCCGTTCTGGTCCGTTCCCCCTGAATGACATCACTGATTTCATCCCCCCATTTTCTTTAAAGTTACAGTTCTTCTCAACTAGCAAGTGCTGATTCTGTGAATAATATAAGAGAGTCTTTTGTTGTGAGCCCTTTGGAGAGAGGGAGCCATTTAACTTTATTATTTGCCTGTAAACCGCTTTGTGAACCTTGTGTTGAAAAGCGGTATATAAATAATCTTTGATTGATTGATTTTAAATATCCCTTTTAAGTGTTTACTGGTTATCACCGTAAGAACAGTTTCTTTCTTTTTTTTCCACAGGGAAACCATTTCTTGGCTATCTACCAAATGTCATTTAGCCTTTTGAGATAGCTTATTTCGCATATTGCCCTGCATCATTTTATTTGCAGAGCTGCCAACCTCACCGTATTCAATTTCCAAATAAAATATTTCTTTTTTTCCTTGTTTTAGAATAGATTCTTCTTTATCTGCTGTTAGCATACATCAGATAGTGCTTCAGTGAAGATGTGTACAAGGTGGAAAAAGGATGTGTGAATAATTGACTACATCCTGCTGAAACCATCCCAGCACCAGTGCGCCCTCCTCTCACAAACATGCTTCCAGTATGGTCACTACACTTTTAACCAGTGATATAGACGCATCACCAATATTATGGCCCACAGGAGCCTAAATCAAGGTTCATTATATGCAGTGGTGGGATTCAGGGGGTTCGCCCAGGTTCTATAGAACCGGTTGTTAAATGGCCAGGCCCCACCTACTCGCTTACCTCGGCTGGCTTTGGGTTTTTTTGGGCTCTGGCTATGACGTCATAGAACCGGTTGTTAATTTATTTGAATCCCATCACTGATTATATGTGCACAATGAATGAATTATCTGCTCCAGATATATTGCCTCTTTTGTCATGTGCAGTAGCTGTCAGGAGTGGCACCTATGTAGAGAATCCAGTCCAGGTTTTACAAG
>JAJKFI010000007.1:8033317-8051485 GCA_029204185.1 Lerista edwardsae | reverse complement strand
GGCCTTAAAGGGCCGGCGGGAGCGAACAGAACACGGCGCCGCCCAGCACCCTGCCCCCGCCTTGAGAAGCAGGAGGGGGCGCCGGGTGGCAGCTTGTTCTCCGTGCTCCAGCTGGCTCTTTAAGGCCAGCCGGAGCAAGGAGAACGCGGCGCAGGGCCTGGGTGGGCCGCGGGTGCCATTTTGGGGGCGAGGCGCGCCATGGTTACGGTGCCCCCTCCCAAGATGGCACCCAGGGCTCGTGCCCCCTTGCCCCCCCAGATCTGCCACTGAACCCAGAAGTATTCAAACTGTGGATTGGGACCCACTTGGTGGGTCATGACCTGATGTCAGATGCAGAAAGCTGGGAGCAGCCATCTTGGAAACTGCAGGCCTTACTCTTGCTATATTCCTTTTGTGAGTGTTAACAGTTTGAATTTTTTAAGTGAGGGTTGTTTTTTTTAATTGTTTTTAGTCCAGTGCTTTTACATCATGTTTTGTCCTCATCTTGCTTTCTGTCAGGGATGTTTCATGGTTGTACAATTGCTGCAGTCCAAGAATGCCAATTTACATTTCAGGAGTGTCATTTTATTATATTACAATGACAGCACTTCCAAACTGATGATGTCACTTCCTGCCACAACATCACTTCCCGGTTAAAGACAGCACTTTTGGTGGGTCCCGACATGACTGCCATTCTAAAAAGTGGGTCCCATTCTAAAAAGTTTGAATACCACTGAGCTAACCCATTTGACATGGGTTAAAACTGGGTTAAAATTGACATGGAACTGTCAATTTTAGAATGAATGTCAATCAATTTCTAAATTTGAGCTGAATACCTGCTTCTTATGGGCTCTAAGTGACTCCGGGAGTACAATATAAGTAAAATGTATTCTAGATTTGGGTTTTTTTAAAAAAATCCAATAATAATTTAGGAGAAGTAAAGGGAATTCCATCTTTCTCCCATAACATGTTTTGAAAAGCTTAAGTATTCATAGGACTGCAATTGAGCAGAGACAGAACTCATTTTATTCAGCCTATATTTTTCAGAGTGATGGCAATAGCACCATTAAAATATTCTGCATCTGTCCACATAAATAGCAAAGACAGATGCAGTGCTTTTGTGCCAATATTGCAAAAATATTATCCTAGTCAGCAACACTCCATAATAAATAGGTTAATCATTATTAATGCCTTGGGTTTCCATCATAAAAACATTCATCACGATGAATTAATTTGCAATTAAGGTAGATGCATTATTCATTATATGTAAACGAGCATTTCAGGGCACCACCATGTTGTGCCTTTCACGATACTTCCTGTAGTATTACACAGTGCTTGCCCATTCAATGTGCTTGCCAACAGCCATACAAGTTCATTTCTCTATTTTAATTGAATGCATTTTTACCATCTATCCCTTAACTAAATTGAGAAAATGGTAAGTCCATTCAATCTTCTTCCATATTATTTGCCAGTCCCAAATGGTAAACTGATGTACTCCGATTAATGAGCTTTTGTATTTGTAGTTTCTTCTGGAGAACATCAAGTATTATATAGTTAATAATGCAGTATAGGGCCCAATCCGATACCTGGCAGCACCAGCAGCTGCCCAGATAACTGCCATTGCAAAAGTGCTGTAAGGGTTGATGCCACAGCACTGAGGCCAGTATTAGTCGGCACTGGGCCTTAGCACCATGAAGATGCTGCAGAGAAGAAGGCAGCGGTAAGTAGCACCGTCAGTCGGCAGTGTGGCATTTCAAGGCGGAGGGAAGTGGGGGGAGGGCAGAACTAAGCAGGGGCCGACAGCCTGAGGGGAGGTTCAGGCCTGGGAGGGAGCGGAGACAGTGGCAGTCTCTGACCCTATATTCGATGCCCTCTCCCTGAGCAGAAAGCCTGACACAGGCCTCTTCGGTTCTGTGCCTGCTTGATATTGTGGCACCCAGCCATAGCCACCCATCAGCAAATGCTCTCTTACCCTGAAGAGACTCCAGTGGCTGCTCTGGCCCCCTAGGATACAGCGGCGGCCATTTAGGCCATTTAAGCAGCGGGACGGCCAAGTTTGTGGAGAACCCTAAACTTTTCCAGGTGAAAACCAGAACAGATTCAGCAAAAGCTGGGCAGCACCATCCTACCTTGGATGTAATGCAACGTCATTGAGTCAACGCTAATGCTGTCTCGTCTCTGCGCCAGCCCAAACCGGTTGGCGCAGAGGCATTTTGAGGAGCACGGGAGGGCGGGAGTGGGTGGGGGTGGGCGGCTGGCAGGCATGCTGTTCGGCCGAATCCAAGGGCTTGTCCCCAGGCCATGCGGCCACAATTTGCGCTGTACAGCCTCCACAGATCTTCGCCTGCCTTTTAGCAGGTACAGATCTGAGGAGCCCATATGGGAGGCTAGCACCTCCCCTCGTGCAAGGGCACAAACAGTGATGTCATGCAGGGGGAACTCAGTTCCACTAGTTAAAATTAGGGCTGACTCCGCCCACTTCACTCTCCCTCCTCCCCCCTCCCAATTCCTCTGCAAAGAGCTTTTCTTCTTGGTTGGCCGGCACTCAGAGGGTTAAAGGCAGTGATGTCATTCAGGGGGAACGGACCAGAACGGATCCTAACGGGCTCCGTGGCTGGTTCCAGGTTCCCAACAAGTGCCAATCGAAAGTGAGTTCCTGTTCCTAAATCATTTGAATGACACCACTGGGCACAAACATGATCACCACATCTCAAAAAGGACATAGTGCAACTAGAAAAGGTGCAGAAGAGAGAGACCAGAGTGATTGCTGGGCTAGGGCACCTCCCTTATAAAAGGGAGCGTTTGGGACTCTTCAGTCTAGAAAAAAAGCGGCTAAGGGGGGGAGGGGGCGGAAGACATGTTTGAGACACACAAAATTATACAAGGAATGGATAAAGTAGATATGGATTTTTTTTTTCACCCATAGAGAGATGTGCCACAACAGAAAGTGACCCTGATGTTTTAATTCCCTGCATGATAGCTTTGAAGCTCTACATGATTCAAAACAAACAAACGCACTACAGTTTGACAGGGGAGCAGAGGCCTGGCTTTCAAATGCACACCACCTCCAGTACAAACTGCAGCTCCCGGAATACTTTTCCATTCTTCCTCCCTCCCACCCTCCTCCCCCTTTTTGAACTGTTAAAGAGAGGTCTGCCATTCCCACCTGGCAATTGCTTGACATAAGTGAAAAGAATTTTAATTACGCCAAGAAAAGATGATTGATTAGAGCTGCCTGCGCTTAATTGTAGCTTCATTCATTTAGAATCTGACACAAGTGATTATTTTTTAATTACAAAACCTTTCACTGTTTTCAGAGGAAACCAAGCAGAATGGGTATGTGTGACCATGTTTGTTTGTTATGGCAGTGTGGAGTTGACTCCAGGTACTGTATTTTTTTTCCTGCCGCAGGCAAATACACATTGCGATCATTTACCTTAAGTGTGCATTTGATCCAATGCGGAGCCGCACAACAATTGCCAATTAGATGAACTTGTCTGCCACTCAGGATGCTATTATCATATGAAAAGCGAGTGATGAAGAAAATGGACGGTTTTGACTTGAAAAGCATTGCATTGGTCTCCATTCTGTCTCAGATTTATTCATGGACCAGTTAGGCTTATGTCTGAGCACTGAAGCTAAGGAACACACTACACAGTGGCATCACTAGAATGAGGGCACAATCCTAACCCACGCTGGAACTGACAGGCCAACTGGCCTGCATTGTATCCAGCTCAGGTTAGGAGGCTGCTGGAGCCTCCATGGGGCAAGAGAATGTTGGTCCCCTTACCTCAGGGTAGACGCCAGCCACCCCTATGGAGATGCTTGGCTCTGTGCTTGCAGCTGAGCAGGTGCAAGCCCGAGCAGGCTGCATCGGCCTGAATTGGGGCCGTGTGGCCCGGGGACTGGAGGTTGGATGCAGCCTGATGGCTGTATTCAGACCCTCCCCCGTTCCCAGGCTGCCCTGCCCATAGGTTAACATAAGAACATAAGAACTGCCCTGCTGGATCAGGCCAAGGCCCATCTAGTCCAGCTTCCTGTATCTCACAGCGGCCCACCAGGTGCCCCAGGGAGGCATGAGACAACAAGATGCTTGTATCCTGTTGCCACTCCCTTGCACCCAGTACTCTGAAGTAGCCCACTACTAATGCAAAGAGGTTATAACCCATCATTGCCTATACCCCACAATGGACTTTTCTTCCAGAAATCCGTCCAATCCCCTCTTAAAACCCATTTACTACCATGGCACTTCTGTGCAGCACTTTTCCTTTTGCCTTTTGAAGCATGTACAGCCCCCCTACCCTTGGGGAAACATGTGTTTGGAACCAAGTCAAAATATTCCCATATACCTGAACTGAAATTGGTCATATTGGCTACCAATGGTACTAAAGGTTTTCTGTTTACTGTGCAAAAATGGCACTCTGTCCATGGTGCTGTGCATTAATTTCTATGGACGTTTTGATAAAAAGCTGCTTTTACTTCTGAAAATCTTAAAAAATCTCATTCTTCAGTGAGCACACAGCTTGCTTACTTCAGGAATGTCCAGCAGGGGGCCCTAGGGTATCAGTCATGGAGTAAGAAGTTCATTTGTGCAAAACTGAATTTTTGGCAAAGCTTTGACTGCTGCAACCTAATTAGGTCTTTTTTGTAGGCTTCTGGTACACTTTTGCAGGCTTCTGTTTTGCTCCTCTTCTAATGACTGGAGACAAGAAGTCTTGTGCACTTTCCTTGACCCTTCTCTGCTGGGAAAAACCCTATTTTTTTGATAGAGTTGGTTTCTGCAGCTTGCAGCTTCTAAGGTGAACCTTTAACCTTTCCCTGCCACCCCAGCCCTAGAACAAGCTGTGGAGAAAAAAAAAATCTTTCCCATTGATTTGTCTTCTCTAGCAGCTAGAAATAAGCTTTCAAGAAATAACCCTTTAGTTCCTGCAAAGATGATTCCTATGTGAAAACAAAGCAAAATCATCAATCCCATCTCTCAGCTCACTATAAAATTGACTATTGGACTCTGTCCGGGTGCTGATTTGAATCTTATTCTGTGTTCTTGCACCATTGACAAGACTGATTGTACCACACTGTACAACATATAATTTATTACTAGTATGTTCCTGTTCTTCTGTCACTGAGTGGGTCATTTTAGCTTTTCTGTAGCCTGAGGAACTGAGAGGCCTCCATGCTGCAGGGAAGCAACTAAGTGCCCAATCCTATTCAATTTTTCAGTGCTAAGGCAGCCACAATGAAACCCCAAGGTAAGAGAATATTTGTACCTTTACCTTGAGGAGACCTCTGTGACTGTCCTCACACTGCAGGATGCAGCACATGCCTCTTTGGTACAGCTGGGTCACCACTGGAAAGTTGGATAGGATTTGGCCCCAGGTACTCATGCCAGTGCCTGCAACCTGTGAACCTTGTTCACAAATATACAGAAGCACCACCATGGTTTTTTTCCCCCTCACCCAGTAGGTAAATGGTAAAGCTACAGTTGATGACTGAAAGCAAAGATGCATTACAGATTGTGCTAGTATGTCCCTGCAGTGGGGAAAGGAGCCCTGACGGCATCCTCACAGCAAGAATCAGCTTTGTGAGAAAAGTAATTTTTCTGCAGTGATATATCTAGATCAATTGCTTTGGATATGCACACACAGATCCAAATCTGGATCAGGTGAGCATGTAGACTCTGTGTATTTCTGTACCTTGACAAGGCAACAACAACCTATTTTTTGTTTGTAACACTTAGGTGAGAATGTCAGCTATTTTCTAAATGGCTTGTGATTACATCTCAGCTATTACAATGAATAGCCACTCTAAATGCAGATTTTTTTTCTGAATTGCTTGACAATTGTCAGTGATTTGAGAACTCAATAGGTGTGAGCTAGTTCTTTCTCTAGGAGAGCAGCTTTCTGGCACTGGTAATTGTCATGAACTTGCCTGCCTGCGTGTGGGAGAAGGGTGAGAGACTCTGGCATATTCTGTGTATGTTTGCACATATACAGAGATGGTGGGCTCACCTATTGAGTGAGATGCTTGATTCTGGTAAACATTGGAGTAGATTGCCTACAGCCTTATGATATTTGATCTGGATAATTGATCTTATCTTCTACTGTTTTGTGGAGTATAAAAAAACTCCACATGTCTTGCCATGTGCAATAATTTATCAACAGTCTTTGAAGACATGAGAACATTAGAAATAATACAGGACAAAGGTTAGGAGATATGTGTTTTCTCTATCTTTTCACCTAACTTGTCCCCCAAAGTAAAAAGATAAAGAAACCCTACAAAGTTTGAATACTTTGAATGGAATAGCCTATAGTTTGAATTGAAGTACGCGTGTTTCCTACCATTGGTGATTTTTGCTACCAATTATTAAAAAAATTATTACAGGTGCTAATTGTACCTGAAAGCTTTAAAGTTGACTCAGTGAGAAAGGTTAGCCCCTGCCCTAACACAGGAAGCCAAAATGGCAACTTTCATTTCAGATTTGTGGGGCCCCAGTCAGATTCAGAAACAGCACCCCATAAAACAAAAAAACCCCAAATTCTACCCCTGTTTCTTACATGATAACATGGGTGGACAGTCAAAACAACTGTACCTCTAAAAAGGTCTATCCTTACACTGTATACAGTGCAAGTTTCAGGTAATTTGGTGGAGCCACTTTTTAAAAATCTCTAAAACATTAATTGGAATTAATTGGTATGAAATATAACCAATGGTAGAAAATGGGTAAAGGCATCTAGACCAAATGCCATCACCACCTCCTGTGGAAAATTGTTCCACAGATTAACTACCTTCTGGGTAAAAAAGTACTTCCTTTTATCTGTTTTAACTCTCCCAACCCTCAGTTTTAGCGGATGCCCCCTGGTTTTGGTGTTTTGAGAGGGAAAAGAACATCCCTCTATCGACTCCATCCCTTCCGTGCATTATTTTGTATGTCTCAATCATGTCCCCCCTCAGGCGCCTTTTTTCTAGACTGAAAAGCCCCAAACTCTGCAGTCTTTCTTCATAAGGGAGGTGCCCCATCCCTGTAATCATTTTCATCACTCTCTTCTGCACCTTTTCCAACTCCACTATGTCCTTTTTGAGATGCGGCGACCAGAACTGTACACAATATTCCAGGTGCGGCCTTACCATCGATTTGTACAATGGCATGATAATATTGGCTGTTTTATTCTCACCCCTTTTTTAATGACCCCAAGCATGGAATTGGCCTTCTTAATTGCTGCCGCACACTGGGTCGATACCTTCATTGAATTGTCCATCAGCACCCCAAGATCTCTCTCTTGAGCTGTCACAGACAGCTCAGAACCTGTTAGCCTATAGGTGAAGTTTTGGTTTTTTGCCCCAATGTGCATCACTTTACACTTGTCTATGTTGAAACACATCTGCCATTTGGCTGCCCATTCCCCCAACTTGGAGAGATCCTTCTGGAGCTCTTCACAACCCCCTCTGGTCTTCACCACCCGGAAACGTTTTGTGTCATCTGCAAACTTGGCCACCTCGCTGCTTATCCCTGTCTCCAGGTCATTTATGAACAAATTGAAAAGCACGGGCCCCAAGACAGATCCCTGGGGCACTCCGCTTTTCACCTCTCTCCATTGTGAAAATTTCCCATTGACTCCCACTCTCTGTTTCCTGGCCCTCAACCAATTCTGAATCCATAAGAGGACCTGCCTTCTTATTCCCTGACTGTGAAGTTTCTTCAGCAGCCTTTGGTGGGGGGACTGTGTCAAACGCCTTCTGAAAATCCAGGTATATGATATCCACAGGTTCACCCACATCCACTCGCCTGTTGACCTTTTCAAAGAATTCCAAAATGTTTGTGAGGCAAGACTTACCCTTACTTGCCCATTCGCAGCTCAATACAGGTGCTTCTATTGTTTTGCCCTCAATGAGAGCACTAAATAGTAGGTGCAGATCTAAAGAACCCCTCCCCTGTTAAGGTAGCAGTTTTCAACCACAGTGCTATGGCGCATTGGTGTGCTGTGAATGATGCTGCAAGAGTTTGGGGGAGGGGTATTTATTAGGGGATGTGAGCCACCCACCAATGGTGCCTTATCAATAAACAGGTGGTGTGCCAATTTTAGCACCTTGTCAGTGTGCCATGAGATAGGTTGAAAAATCACAGGTTTAAGGAATCCTGAAAGTAGTAGAACAAATGTTAAGGTAACATTTGTGTGAGGAACAGGCCTGAACCTCCATAAACAGTTCTAAAGTACTGAGGAAATGATATTTCAGTGTTTTCCTGACCTTCATACATCTCTTTGGCATCTGCTAGATTCCATAGGTACATTCCCCATAATTTTATAGACAGACTAGTTCCTGAATGTGGAATTTTCTTATGTGTTGTGGATTGATTAAAGAATAGGTCAAGGTGTTTGTTCCTTGTCACAAACATATCTGTACAATGTTTAATTTTGGCAATTTTAGACACTTCTAACGTCTATTAGTTAACTGACACGGCCTTTAAGGTAAGATGCCATTAAAAAATCCTAACCTTCAGCCTACAAAATATATGCCACTGTGTTTTTATTCAATTTGGAAAATAAAAAGTGAATCTTTCAAAGGAGGGCCTATTAATCATACCAATACTTTATAGCAAATGTGAAAATCACCGATTATTTCTCTGAAGAAGAAAAGGCTAATTTGCTGAAGGCAGTGGAGAAAATCATTACAGAAATGGAAGAATTACTGGACTCCCTTGAAAACACCATTTAAAACTCTGAGCAATTCTACAGACACTTTATGGATTTTTACTTTATCCAGTGGTTGGGGAACTAAGATCGGAAAGGTCACTGCGATAATGCAAACTGTGACTGGGTCTGAAAAAAATACCGGATAATAGGAACCATTTTTCCATATTACTCCCATATCAGGCTTCAGGCTTTTTAGTCTTTTTAACAATACTTTATGAAGCAACATGAAATGGAATTGTTAATAACATTGCACCTCAGTTTTGCATTCATTTGCTTGCAAGGAAGTTCACTCATAGCTGGTTTAGTAACACAAGAAAAAACATCAACAATTGATTCTAAGTCATAGTCTGAGAGGAGCATCATTACAGCTCCTCCTGACTGTTGGACATCTCACCCACCTCATTACTGAGTAGTTCCAGGGTGACCCAAAGCAGTACTTAGGCTTTGCAGTCTGGGAATACTTGTAGATTTGGCCTTGCTCCTAAATGTTCAGGTGGCAGCTGTGGCCGGGAGTGATTTTGCCCAGTTTGGGTTGCTATGACAACTGCAACTCATCCTGACAAAGGCAAGTCTGGCCACAGTAATCCATACCATAGTCACATCGCATCTGGACTACTGTAATGCTAACAGCCTGATCCTTTGCACATTAAGGCTGCCTCAAGGAGCCTATTGCAACAGCAGGAGTAACTTCTGCTCTATCAGCAGCCATTTTCCAGTTCCATCAGCAGCCATTTTGCAGGTGTTGCTGCAAGAGGTGGCAGCACCACAGCCTCATAGGCAGAACCAATAAAGCAGCAATGAGGCAGGAATGGGCGAGGACTGAACAAAACTGTGTGGGGAGGGGGGAGGAATGGGGGCAGGGAGGTGACAGGAGGGCTGGATCCAGTGGCAATGGCACATGCCAGATCCTATCCCTTCCTTTTTGAATCTTCCCTCCCATTTCCTCTCCTCAGACTTCAACCAGCTAAAAAGTTGATGCTGGTCCAGGGAGACCTATTGGTGAGCGGGAGTCTTACAAGGAGGTAAGGGGAATATATTCCCTCACCTCTCCCAAGCCTCCCAATCCACCCCTCCCACAGGATGCAGCACAAGCCTTTTTGGCACAGCTGAATCAGCGGGGGTGGCAGGAGAATTAGAGGATACAATTCAGCGGGCCCTAAATAGGACTGCCCTTGAAAGCCATGGGGCAGGGCCCAACGTGAGGCATTCCTGTGGAGCCCCCGCCCTCCTTGTCTGCCACACGCAAAGTGCAGCACCTGGAAATAGTTGGTGCTGGTGCTGATGTTGTCAACTGGTTCCAGGAGGCCCATTTTGGGCTGTTCAGAGGCAGGGGCAGGTGGGACAGGGCCCAAGGTACAGCTGCTCTGCTCGCCCCACTGACTTACAGCCCATAGGGATCCCGGCTGCAGCAGCAGGCAATGTGCACATTGTGCTGGTGCGGGGCCCCCAAAGAGTGGTGCCCAATGTGACAACATTGGTCACATTGGCTTAAGGCCGGCCCTGTTGAAAGCAATCCAGAATCTTCAGCTGGTACAGAATGCTTCAACCAGGGCATGTAGGTTGGAACATTACACGCTTGGATTTTACAATTTGCACTGTCTACTAGTTTGCTTTTCGGCTCAATTCATGGTGTTGGTTATTATCTATAAAGACTTGCATGATTTGGGATCTGGATTCCGAAAAGCTTGTCTGTCCTACATGACCCTCCTTTGCACTCTGTGTTCCTCAACTAAGCCCCTGTTCGGTGTTCTACCAACTGTGAAACTGTGGTTGATGGGAACATGTGACAGGGACTTTCTGGTAGCCGCACCCAGACACTGGAATCCTCTCCCACATGAGGCTTAACTGGCTCCTTTGCTGCCAATTGTCAAAAGTTTAGTTATTTCTGTTTTGGTAATATTGGTGTTGTAGTTGTATGTTTTGCCTTGCTCTCGGTTACTGCCAGCGGTGGTATGCTGCCGGAATGCTGGGCAGGACACCTGGGCGATCGACAGCCTGCCCGTCGCGTTCTGCAGCGTTACGCCGTTTGCGTAACCAATTACGCCGCTTGCATACGTTACGCAAACGGCGTAACGCTGAGGAACACGACGGGCGGGCTGTCGATTACCCGGATGTCCCGCCCAGAGTTCCGGCAGCATAACACCACTGGTTACTGCTCATTTTGTGGTTAATAAGAATTATATATTGTAATTTGTTTTTTTTTTAAGTCTTTCATTGATTCATTAATTACCAACAGGTGATAAATAAATATTTTCAATAACAAATAAATAATGTATGTAAATAGACACTTCCCTGCTGTCACTAGGTCCCCCTCCTCAATCAAATATTAATAAAAGTGTGTGAAAGGGGAAATCCTACACACTAATAGTTTGTTCTCATTTCTGGCTAGCACTCTTGACAGCCAGTGCAAATTCTCCTTCCCTCAATCTAAGACTGACTTGGAATTCACTCCAACATCTGGTCTCTGTTAGTTCAGTATGATCCTATTTGCCCATTTGCATTCTGTTTCCCTTTGTCAGGGCTATGGCAGGCCTTTAGCATTGTTATGCTATTCACTTGAACGTATGCATGGAGTTAATACACATAAAATTGTATGTGTGTAGAGTTCTGCTTAGAAAACTTGGAAAATTTAATAATAACTGCTGGCCCAACTTCATCCGGCCCATACAATGCCCGAAATGCACCAAACACCCCCATCCTAGTTAGTCCAAGTTCATAGTTCATAGTTAGTCCAAGTACTGTGTGCTAAATAGGCTCTGATGTCAGCAATGCCTAGCCGGTTGAGCCACGTTCACTTTGGGGCAAACAGCTGGGTCCAACATTCAGCTGGGAACCATTATTTAGAGCACTGGTTCCCACACTTACTGGGGTCACAGCACTCCCTCAAACTCTTCTTCCTAGCTCAGTCAGGAGGCACCATCTTGGGTCTCATGAGATCCAATATGGTGTTGCTGAAATAATGCAAGATCTTGCAGGATTCAAGATGGCGGCACCCAAATCTTGCAAGATCCAAGATGGTGTCACCCAAGAGAACTGGTGGGACTGGGGACATCCCGCGGTACCCCTATGAGTGTGCTGCGCCACCCTAAGCCTTTGCGGCACACAATTTGGGAACCACTGACTTAGAGAATATGTTCATCAAAAAGGGAGGAAGACAGAGAGAAGTGATAGCTTTGGAGAATTAGGTCTAGCTATTCTACGTGAGACACAAACTGCAAGAATTTGCCTAATTCTCAAACGATATTGCAAGCACACCATAGCGTGAGATATTCAATTTCAGATTATGCATTGATTTGTGATTGTTCCTACTCACCAGTTCCAAAGCACCACGTTACTGGCGGATGGTGTTTGCCAAATTCTCCACGCATATCAACACATTAGGCGGAAATCAGTCCCATTGACCTCTGGAGCAATTCAAACAAAGCATAACAAAAGGCACCACTGACATGAAAATCGCTCATGTTGCTTAATCCTACTTGACAAACTAGCATCCTAAGCAAGGATAAGCAGATCTCATACAGTCAAAACAGTAGGCAGACAGATAACATTTATGTGTCCTAATTTCAAATGTTGCTTTCCTATTCTTTACCTACTGCAGGAGAATTTTGGTGTCTTCACTGTGGCCTTATCTGAAGCAGTTAAGCCAATCATGCAAGTCTTTCCCACACAAAATTCACCAGCTGAAACCTGCTGATTGTCAGGTAGAACAGACCCATCTAATTTGTTAAGTACTATGTTTACTCAGATGTAACCCCACTATGTAACATAGGCTTCCTCCAAGATATGCAGTGTAGCTACCTATCTGCTCTATGTTACTGACAGCTCAGTCCTAACCCATGATTGAACAGGCAGGTTGACTGGGCTCCATTGTATCCAGCACAGGTTAGGAGGCAGCTGGAGGTCACCTTGGGTTAAGGGGATATTTTCCCCTTACTCCAGGTAAAGCCCCAGCTATCCCTACGGGCAGCGATGGGATCTACAAATGAACAAGGGGAACGCTGGGCAGGACGTAGGCGGGACTTCCGCTTGAGTGGCAGCCCGTCCATAGCGTTCCGTGGCTGCCCTGGCCTCAGGGGGGGGGCTCCTGCTCTCTGTGGGGGACAGGTGAGGGTCGCGCCAGGTGCCTGGGCGAGCAGCGGGGAGGCGCGCTAACCGGGGGCAGCCCCCCCCGAGGCCAAAACAGCTGCGGAATGCTACGGACGGGCAGCCAATCACGCGGAAGCCCCACGTAAGTCCCACCCAGCATTCCCCTTGTTCATTTGTAGATCCCATCGCTGCCTAAAGGGCTACTCGGATCTGCGTCAGTGAAATACCTGGCGCAAATCTGAGCAACCTGTTGTATGGCCAACGGGGCGGGGATGGGTATTAGGATCCGGCCTATTGAGGCCCAACCATGAGGCCTCCCTCATCTACCTCTCCACCTCCCTTGCCTCATTCCACCTTCCACCCTCCCCCTACCTTACCCTGCCCACCCTCTCCCCTGCACTGGCCGAACTCAGCCAGCACTTTCCTTCTTACTTGGAGCATCATGGAGGCTGGATGGGGACTCCACAGGCCGACATGCCTGCTTGTGTCAGCCCAGCGGACTCCTGGGTTGGGACAAACGTGCCCTGCATAAGGGACTTACGCCAGTCCAGCACAATCTTACAGCTTGCCCTTCATTTATTTTCAATGTTTTTATACCACCCTTTTTCCAAGGAACTCAGAACCTAGTTCTGCCACTCCATTTCCCCCTCCTCACAACAATCCTGCGATGTTGGTGATGCAGAGAGAGAGAGAGAGAGAGAGAGAGAGAGAGAGAGAGAGAGAGAGCGCTCCATGGTCACTCAGGACAATCCTGAGCCCTCCAGCATGAGCGGTATGTACTTACCGCTCGCACTGGTGTCATAAAAGTGCACATGCAGTACGGATGGTAAGCTCTTACTGCCTGCACTGTGGCACTGCCAGCCGCTCACCACCCGAAGTCAGCAATGTGACATCAGTGAGAGGTAAGGTTACCACTCACTGGTGTTGCGAGGATTCTGGGTGGGGAGGGAGGGAGTTCATGGGTGGGAGAGGGGCAGGGTAGCCTTGTAAGGGGGTGGGCCCCAGCGGTGGTTTCCACCTCTGGATCTTATCCCTGGTGGAAGCCTGTGCAGCCCGACACAGGGCTGCTCAAATCACCACCGGCAAAATAGCCAGCAGTGAGCCAAGAAGCCCCATTGCGGGAGGCAGGGCATTCCCTGGGGAAAAGGGACAAACATCCCCTTCTCCCGGGGAGACCCCAGGGGCTGCCCGGCTGCCCCTGGATGCAGTCGTAGTGCCCCACGGTGGCCAGGCAGTTCTGGATTGGGCTGTAAGCGTCATGGCTGAGCTGGGATTTTAACCTGGTCCTTCCAGGTCCAAGCCCAGCTCCCAAACCACTATACCATTACACCCACCACTGCACTTTATTTGCTTCTGCTGGAGGAATGGTTGTGGCTTGGACTGTGTTGGCCTCAACTGCTAGCTTACTAGGACACATTTCTTCTACTAGGTCACATTTCTGAACACTCCTAGACAGCAGGACTCCATGCTGGCCCCATCCAGATAGCCATTTACAACAGTATTTATTTACATTTATTTTCGTCTCTGGAATTTTGAAGGTTATGCTTTTGTGTCCTTGTCAAAAACATCGGTAAAAAATTAAAAGCCTAATTATTCTCCATTTCTGTATTGTATCGCTTCATTTCATTGTCAACACAAAGTTTCCTGTCTCAGCACCTGTTCTTAGTGGAAATTGCACAACTATGAAGGTAATAAATCAATGCTTAGAGCTACACTCTGTTATTACAAATATCCTGAATTATAGTGTTTATATTGAGCTAAAATATACCTTATAGCACTATTACCTTCCTTGGTTTTTCCCCCATTGTCTTCTTTAGAAAGGGCTGCTACATAGCACAAATTCTATTTTTTTAATCACACCACAATCCTGATTCCCAGATCTCCACTGCAATAAAAGCTGTTAGCACCTTTGCGCGCTGACGGCCCCCCTTGCCCCACCTCCTGGGAGACGGGCAGAATGGAGCTTGCTAGCCATTGGCTGCCCGGGCCACTGGGAGGCGGGCCGCTGCCTCCAGCATGAGCCCAGCTCGTCCCGTTCAGCTGTGCGGTCCCGGAGGGCAAAGCCCACCCGGCCACCCTGTAACTAGTCTGGAATTAGCTGGTCACTCGTCAAGGGCCGGGTAAGAATTTTTTGCTGTTATCCTGATTGGCCTTTGGAGAGCGGTTTTTTCGCCTACCCCAGACTGGTTTTTGTGGCTGGTTGCCAGGCGGCTGTTGTTAGTTAGCAGTTTTGACCACTGGCATGAGAGGTGCTGGGTAAGGGGAAAAACCAGACAGCTCACGGTGTCCATGCGGGACAGCAAGGTCATGGGGGAATCTTGGCAGCTCTGATGATGCCTACCCGGCTCGATGAGTGGTGGAGAGAACCCCACTGACTGACTCGAGGTGGCCAGCTGCCCAGGTCCCTTATGGGGCAACTAAGACAGCCATCCAGTGTAATGACTGAGATTGGACTCGAGTTGTATGGTTCGCCCAATGAGATCAGGGGGGGGGGTGATCACTAGGACCACCACTCCAGGCAGTACTCCGCACCTTAAAAGGGAGAGGTAACCCCCCCTTTTCCCTGTCATATTTAGTCAGTCCTTGTAATCCCTTGTTTGCTAATCCCTTGTATGTTATCAAATAAAGTGGCCCAATTAATACCCAAGCAACAGTCTGCTGTCTTTATTGGGAGTGCGTGGGTAAAGAGGCTGTTACTGAAACAAATATTCAAGCTGCATTTTCAGCCCATAGAGTTTGCATATTTGAAAGTTTCTGAACAAAGAAACAGTTGTGTGGGCTTCAAACAGTTTCCTTCTCAAAGTCTTATGAGGTCAGTTCATGATGTTTGCATGTTTGGATCTACCAAACAGGTACGTTTTACTATGTAGTTGACTTTGTACTTTGAATGTCAGATTTATACCCACTTTTCCACTAAGCCAGTAGCTCCCAAATGGTTTTTGTTTGGTGGCTCCCTTGACCTACTGGGTTACTGGCCATGGCTCCCCATTAGGGTTACAAATTTGTATAGGGTGGTAGATTCTTCTTGAGGACTCCACGGCTCTCCTAGCTGGTTTCCACAGTTCTCTGGACAGCCACAGCTCACAGTTTGGGACTTATCCCAGGCCAAGAAAAAGTGCCCTGTTAACTGGGCAAGAGGCACTTTTTCAAGTGGTTTTCCTCTTATAGGCAGAGAATAATAGTCCCTATTCACCCCTGCACAGTGTCCTTTCTAGTGGCTGTTACTGGGGGTGTTCTGTATTTTTTTAAAGATTGTGAGCCCTTCTGGGACAGGGAGTCATTTAACTTTATTTTTTGCCTGTAAACTGCTTTGTGAACGTTTTGTTGAAAAGTGATATATAAATACTTATTTACTGATTGATTGATTGATTGATTGATTGATTGATCAAGATAAGGTCATTAAGAGAGTTCTGAGATTCAAGAAATGCAACGTGTCATCCAGAGAGGCCTTGTGAAAAGAGAGGACCTTTTGTATTCTTTGAAGAGGAGAATCCAACCCCCCCCCCCATTACATTAAAAATAGGCTCTATCTCTTTTCCCTCCACCCCCTTTGGTTTGGAGAACCAGAAAGACATACAAGAAGTAGATGTATCAGTCCCTGTTTCTTAAAAAAACATATAAATCATATGCAGCCCATTCAGCTCTTAAAATCTTGTTCTTTTAAACACATCTCAGTACATTAAATTGTTCTTTGCAAGGGTCATTAGGGAGTTTTAGATCTAAATAAGAATCTAACATTACAGCAACAAAAAGAGGGGGAAAGTGTTACGTAGTCATTATTTTGGTCGGCTAATTTTTAGATGATGTATTCGAAGCAAATTAAAGGTACAGCCACATTTGAATGACTGGCAAGGCAAACTCTTCTCCCCCATTCATTCTTGCATTCTTGATGATCCATGAAGGTTTATAATGGGATGTCAATTGGCATTGATTACCTCTAAAAGGCAATGAAATGCACAAACTGTATTGCAAGGTTTTCATCGTTAAACAATACATGCATGGAGGCTACTGGGGAAAGGGCAAGTTAACACAGTCAGGCTGAGAAAAAGGAAACCCATCTCAAGATCCAATCGAATAAGATTACTTTTCATTACCAGCAAAGAATATGTGCATGAACAGCTTCCCTAATATATGAGCTGGCAAAAGTACCTGCTTGTTGAGTATGTCTTTGGGGGGTGTTTGTGTTGCATTAAGAACTGTTATTCTAACTGGTGATTTGGAACTTATTACCAGGTCAAGGGAGACCTGTGGCTGAATCTTCTGGAGGATAGCAGTGTATGTAATTCTGCACATGGGCTGTTGGAAAAGTAATGAAACAAAGAAGTCAAATCTGAATGCAGTCGCTGTGGTTGAATCTCTGGACTTATCTAAAAAAAACCTGGGAACCAGATTGACATTGGAAAAAAAAAACTCATTTGTTGATATTGCAGAAGGAGACAATAGAATGGTTTATTTATTGTCATCTCCTTCGGACAACATCTCCCTCCCCAGTCATGACCAGCGTCCTTCAGATGTTCACATATCTTTAGGGGAAGGTGGGAGAAGGTAGAAATGGAGAAACTCTCTCATTGGGCAGTGCTGCATATGAAGGTGAGTAGTATTGGGTAGGACCTCAGGGTTTGGCAGTGGACCTTCTAATGGCACTAGGACTCGATGAGTGCCTAAGTTGGCCAACCCCTGAGCATGGCTTGAAACAAGGAAATAGTAAGCATGAAGCCTTTTTTTTGAAATTTTTTTATTTTTATATATATAAGTATGGGGAATGGAAAGGGTAGTACATAGGAAAAGGGTACAAAGGTTCACACGAAAGGTCCACACTGATTACAGCTTAGTCACCTTACCTATATTAATGTTTGCATACAGTCTATACCATGACTTTAACATTGCTTAATTGTCCTGTATTGCACCTTACTCTTATTTTTAATTGTCCTGTATTGCACCTTATCTTACTCTTATTTTCCATTTATAATTAACTCTAACCTAACACTTCTATATCATAATACATTAACTTCTGATGTTTATCTATTCTGCTATCCCTCCATAAATTTATCACTTTTTAAAAAAAATCTTGTTCAATCATCTTCTTCAGTATCTCTCAAACTAGCATACAATTACTACTTTCAACTTCTCTAATTAGTACATAAGAATAGCAAAAAGAAAAAGAAAAATAACTTCTTTTGAATTTATTTTTAGCTTTGAGGGGAAGATCACATTTTAAAAAAAATTATACTTTCATCATAATCTCCCTTATTTAAATATTATCTTTTTCTCATTGGCTATATCTTCCCTAATTCAGTCACCAAATTCTGGGTGTCTTTCCCCCTTCTTCTTCTTCTTCTTCTTCTTCTTCTTCTTCTTCTTCTTCTTCTTCTTCTTCTTCTTCTTCTTCTTCTTCTTCTTCTTCTTCTTCTTC
>JAJKFI010000007.1:8016847-8033307 GCA_029204185.1 Lerista edwardsae | reverse complement strand
TCTTCTTCTTCTTCTTCTTCTTCTTCTTCTTCTTCTTCTTCTTCTTCCACTTTTTATTCTCCATTCTCAGTTTATTGTGCCAATTTCCCCTATTTGCGTCCTTTACATTATTACAGTGTCTTTTCCTCCTTGAATATTCCCGAGAAAGATTCTGCATCTCAGTCTTGAACATTAATAGGTCCAATTGTTGTTTCGCTTCGGCAGCACATATACTAAAATTGGAACGATACAGAGAAGATAAGCATGGCCCCTGAGCATGAAGCTCTTTAATAGTAGGTGCAAATAACTGAGCTCAGAACAATCACCATTCATTCCAGAAGAGTGGAACTGCTAGGAAGAGGATCACTGGGATTGTCCAGAGGAAGATGACTTCTGATAAATGGAAGTACTCTTCATGCACAGTTGCATAGAGGGGAAGAGAGAGAGAGCGGGGGACACTTCCTCCTGTGCTCCATGCTCTCCGTGCTCTCCATGCACATTCACATGCTGCGAATGTGCTTTATGGTGCATTCATGACACTCAGAGCTGGCGGTAGATATCTACCGCCAGCAGTAAGGCCCATAGGATCAGGGCTGAAAAGAGTATGCCTGGCTTTTCCATAATTCATTCTCAGAGTGCAATCCAAACCTGGAGTTAAGCTGGCACAGGCCAGCAAAGTTTGCCCGGCAAAAGGGCTACCATAAAGTAGATTTGGATCACTCCTGGAGTCAGGGAGGATGGTGCACATCTGTGTGATGCCGTCTCTGACTCTGAGAGTGGTCCAAATATATTTTTCAGTGGCCCTTGTGCTGGCCAGACTTTGCTGGCCTAACTGTGCTGGTCTAACTCGAGGTTAGGATTGCACTCTCAGTATGCAATCCTACTTTGTTCCGACAGGCAGGCCAGTGGGCCTGTGATGTATCTTACGCAAGATAGGAGCAGATGTGCCCTTGCTGATTTGCACAAAAGTGCCCTTGCTGCGGGGAGGCTCCAGCCTACCCTATGGGCTCCTTGGATCTGCGCCGGCTAAACAGCAGGTGCAGATCCAAGAAGACAACATGGCCCGAATTGGGGCTGCACAGCCTTGGGATGAATGATTCTGCCTTATGGCCGATTCCAAGGCCCGCCTCCCTCCCAGGCTGGCATGCCTGCCGCCCCGCCCACCTCCCTCTAAGCCCCACCCACATTCCTCCTAGAACCGCCCTCCCTCCTCCTGCCGAAACATGGTGCCTCCCTTGCAACACAAGGCCGACACAAGGGAGGTGCAGTGTGGGCAAAATGGCACCCCCAGGTTGGTGTTAGGTTGCGTTGACGCTGCACACCTTGTAGGATTGCGCTGCCCATCACTTCTTTGGGATGAGCCAATGCTAACAAGGGATGAATGAGAGCAATGTTCATGTTTTTACAGCAGCAATTCAGACAATAGTGGCTGGATGATAGCAAGGAAAATGAAAGAAGGCTGGAGTGTGTTTTAAGTAAAGCAAATGAAAAGATACACAATGAAAGGAAAGGCCATCTACCCAGAATTCTTTGAACTGCCAGGGAAAGAGATGCAAAAGACTCCGTAATGTGCTGTAGCCTGCAAGTATACACCGAGATGTGAATAAAACATCTCATAAGGAATAATAAATGATAAATATTAAGAGTCCCACCACCAAATACGTATGGATCTATTCTTAATCAAAGAACACACCTCATGTGGCAGAGGTTTTTGCAAGCCAGTTCGTTGCACTTTCTGAGAGGCATGTAGTTACTCTGGTCAAATATTAAGGGAGCTTTGAACTCACCAGACTTCTTCTGCTCATTGGCACCGTTTGCTTCAACTTCTAGCACAGTTTAATGAGGTGTACTGCAAACCAGGAAGAAAGAAGAGCACTGAGTCCGTATTTTGTTTCCGTGTTTATCTGTTTGTATTTCGGGTTTCTACAAGAATAAAAAGATGCCGGAGCTCAGCTACTGATAACCCTGAAGCAACTGGTTATAAATAATAGTACTGTACAGGAAATCATGTGTAATATTGTGCCTTGTATCTTCCACTTACAGCGCAATCCTAAATTGGAGTTAGGCCAGCGTAAACTAAGCCAGCAAAGTTTGGCCAGCACATGGGCCACCATAAAGCATATTTGGACTACTCTTAGAGTCAGGGAGGATGGCGCACATCTGTGTTCTGGCCTCTAACTCTGAGAGTGGTCCAAACTTTGCTGGCTTAGCTTATGCTGGCCTAACTCAGTTTAGGATTGTGTCCTTACTCTTTAGAGTTGCACACATTTAAGCAATCATTGATAATGAGGGACTTAGCAGTAGTAGCTTTTGCAAAAGGGGGTTGTTTCTGTACTGTGGAAGCATTGTTCATTGTTGGTACAACTTCATCAAACTGAACAGCCCCTGCTTTGCTACCACACCCGTCTTGCATCTGCACATTAAATGGGGCAGGTAACTGATTTGTACATGCACAATGTCCAATGAGGATAGCTGAGCTAGAAACCAGAGGCAAGGTTGTTCCCTGGACCCACCATAACACTCTCTGCATACCCTGTTATGGTGCAATGCATATTAATACTTCACCGATGTGGAGGTTTCAGCGGTTGCTAGGATGGGCCCTCTGACGGGCTTGGGCTTTGACTAGAGCCTGACCAAGTTGACCCTGATGTGCCCCAAGTGACGCCCTCTTAGATAATCTAAAGAGGCTCTCCTTCAAGTGCCCCCTCTGTCCCAAGTTAAAGGGATGGCAGTTGAAAATGAAAAGGACAGGCCTTCTCTGTAGCAGCTCCACAAATATGGAATTCCCTACCAGAAGAACTAAGAACTGAGCACTCCCTCATGGCCTTTCGGAGAGAGCTCAAATCATACCTATTTAGTATGGCCTTGGATAAACGTGTGGCTGTCTGCCCTCTGTCCCTCTGGTATATTGTCACAGTCTGTTTCACTCCCCTGGTCAATTGTTTTTCCCACCCTCCAAACATCCTGATATGGAGAATCGGATCTAGCTTTCATTCCTGTTCACTCTCAGTGTTCCCGTAATTTGTTGTTTTAATATGTTGTTTTAATGTGTTTTACTTATTATGTTTTACTCATTATGGTTACATTGTATTTTGTTTTGTTCTCTGTTAGCCGCTTTGGGCATTGCTTCGGCATAGGAAAGGCAGGACATAACTTTTTCAAATAGACAAATAAATAAATTATTCAAATAAATAAATAAATAAATAAATAAATAAAGTGCATTACTCAGACCCACACTGTTTCAGCCCAATCCTACCGCATCCCTCCTAATGCAAGTACACCAATGGAGTGCACTCTGTATCAGGGAGGGGACTTTACCAAGTCTCCTCTAAGTGAAGTTCTGTTCACTTGTCCTCAACTTGCCCAACTTGCCCAACTAACCTTGGTCTTGCACCAGCTATTTTGCTGGTGCAGGACAAAAGACTGTAAGGGCAGCTAAACAGGAGAAGGATGGAATTAAATGCAGACCACATGCAAAGACCCCTGAACCCACCCTCTCCCTCCTTCATTCCACCCCCTCCTTGCCTAGAAACTCCCCCATTCCTCCCCCTCCCAGCCCTGTTCCACCCATACCCATTGCTAACCCTCTGCCACCAGTGGATGCAGTCCTCCCTGCAGGTTAGCGCACCAGCCTACAAGTGGTTTTGGTGCCTCCACACACCACTGACAGCTGGTCTACATGGCACCACTGCCAGCGCAAAGAAGCAGAACTCCATACACTGTCAGAGAGGCTGCTGCAATGGTGGGCTAGTGGTATGCTGGCAGACCTTGTGGAGCCTACTGCACAGTTAGGTTTGGGCTGAAAATCTCATTTAAAGCAGCAGATAACTTTGGCTTTACATAACATCTACTATCCACTTTGAAGTAATTCAGGTTTGATTATTAATTATAAATGTTAGGCCTTTATTTCATCAGTGAGCATGTAAATGAACTATAAACTATACTATAGTGATGAATAAATAAAATAGCCATCATTGGACATTTTCACCCCAAAGGATTTCTTTTAACATTTCAAAGGATGTTTTTCCCCTCCAAATGATTTCTTTTAACATTTCATTTTAGCCCTAAAATACGTGGATGGTATCCTAACTGCTTCTGCTCTGTGTGATGAAGCTCCATTTATACAGAAGGGAGATTTTGCCAAATCTTCCCTTCCCTCTTCATCCTCTAGGGAAGGGGACTCCAAACTTTACAGTTAGAGGGCCACGTCACATATTTTACACATTTTTGCAGGCTGAAAAAAATCAGTTTTATATAGGGTGGAGGTGGGTGACATACAGCACCATGTCTCTGTCTGATTTGTTGTGAAGCCCAGTTTGTTATGATTTGTTACTGCGCATGCAAAAATGATGCTATTTCCTGACTGTGATTGTTTTACAACATTATTGAAAAGTCAACATGCGGAAACCCAATTTGTTTCATTGCAAAGGATGAGGTCAACGTTGAATAATTCTGCTTTGAGGGTCTTAAAGCCTATGGCCCAGGTGAGGGTTAGCCAGACCGACGGCGCAATCCTATCATTCACTGGAACAGGCAGACCAGCGGGTAGGAGCAGACTGGAGCCTCCCTGGTGCAAGGGAATGTTTGTGCCCTTGCACGAGGAGAGGCACCAGCCTCCCCTCTGGGCTCCTTGGATCTGTGCCAGCTAAATAGCCTGTTTCCCCCTGGGCTTTTTCCCCAAGCCCACCTCTCTCCTGGGCTGCCCACCACCTGCCCAGAAATGCCCTCCCCCACCCATTCCCTCCCCCCTGCCCGCCTTGTCCCATCTCTGTGCCAGCCAGCTTTGGCTGGCGCAGAGGGCATGCAGCCCGGGTTCTCTGAGGCAGCACTGGTCCCAGAGCATTAGCGCCGACACGGGGGTGCTGCTAATGATGAAATGCCAATGCAACAACGTTGCTTTGGCGCTACCGGGGGGGGGGGGAGAGGTAGGATGGCACTGTGACATTACTCTAGCAATATGGAAAGCAATGTGGTGAACAGAACTGGACATGTTAACTGTCCAACTGCATGACTGGGAAAAAATATTTTAAGTTGCTAAGTACTGGATAAAATCTTGTGGCAGGCACAATGTAGCTATAGGGTCCCCCCAAGTGTTTTAGGGTGAAAGGGATACAGAGGGAAGGGGAGATTGGCAAAAATTGCCCCTCCACCCTTGTGTAAATGAAACTTCTTCCACAAATTGAAGAAGCACCTAAGATTAAATCATATAAGTTTTTTTTCCTCATGTTGCTTTTGAAATTCAGAGCGCAATCCTAACCTGGAGTTAGGCCGGCACAGTTAGACCAGCAAAGTTTAGCTGGCACAAGGGACACGGTAAAGTCTGTTTGGACTATTCTCGGAGGGGCCAGCCATCCTCCCTGACTCCGAGAGTGGTCCAAATGCACTTTACGGTGGCCCTGGTGCCAGCCAAACTGTACTGGCCTAATTCCAGGTTAGGATTGCGCTCTTATTAGTATAATCCAGTCTCTTTCATCTGCTGACACTGAAGTAAACGTGTTATTGAAAGGAAACAGTCTCATTAACAAATTCATCTACAGGTGGTTTTGATAGTATAGTATAGTATAGTATAGTATAGTATAGTATAGTATAGTATAGTATAGTATAGTATAGTATAGTATAGTATAGTAAGACCTTTATTGGCATATAGGTGGTTTTGATAAGCAAAGTATTCACACGGAAATGTTGGTGGGAATGGAAAAGAGCAGCTTTCAGCCAGAACTTTCTTTATATTAAAAAGGGACGGCTTGGAAGGGGAAAATTCACTCTACTGTTCATTTACAGTGCAAAATGTTCCTGTCACTTTTAAAGTGTGAATTTTGTTCATTTCTGCCGCATACTTAATGAGGTGTACACATTATAGCTGTGTAATCTTGTTTAGGAAGGGAATGCAGAAAGAAGGGAAATAATAGAAAATAGTATGATCTTCTCTTCTGGTTGTGAGATGAGGCAGCTGGTGGGCTTCTGTGGGAAACAGGATACTGGACTAAGTGGGTCTTTGGCCTGATCCAGCAGGGCTCTTCTTATGTTCTTAATCCTAAAAGGCATTGGAGTAACAGATCCTACATGGCGTGATTATGAAAACACACATACATGCTGTATATTTGACATTATGAGTTATGGCCCAAACATATCCCGCACTTATGGCAGAAGGACACTGTCCTGCTGTTGTAAAGAGGTTTCTGATGACATGTGGTGCATGTGGGCAGTGGCCCCCTCCCACCTTCCCCCCAACCAGAAAAGCCCCTGCGGTGGCTGAACGTGGCCAGTGCAGGGGCGGCTTATCTGCCACCATCCTTGGCACGCCTGGGCCAACACTGCTGCCTGCTTTGGCCCAGTGCCACTTGCCCTGGCATGAACAGGTACAGTACATTTGCAACAATACTGCGCTGACACAGTGGACATCTATCAGCCCATTGCAGGCTTTGGATTGTGCTGCCCAAGAGTCTGAGGGTAGCTGGTTGCCACTGAGGAGCTGGGTAGGAATATTTTATTCCTCTCTTGATTGGGGAAGAATTGTTCAGCGTACCTCAAACTGGTCTGGTATCGTTAGTCAGGTTCAACACAACGGGCCAAGCTGTAAAGGCAGACTCAGGAATTTAGAGGTAGCCTGTCTCTGAATGCTAGGTACACAGCCCAATCTTAACCTGCGTTGGAATACATCTCTCTCTCTCTCTCTCTCTCTCTCTCTCTCTCTCTCTCTCTCTCTGCAAATTCAAACTTAAACAGGTACTGCCACCTGTGGTCCAGGCCCAGGGTGCCAGCCTAAAAATATCTAGCTAACTGTGCAGTGCTCTCAAGAACCACCCAGAGCAATTGCATCAGATTCTGTTAGAGGGGAAAAAGGGAATTAGCTGTAAGGATCTTTTTTTTTAATGTCAACCTTCACTTCCAACGGAAGAATAACATAAAAAATAATCAAGAAGAATAAATGTAGAACGAGAGACTGGCTAGCTAATTGCATAGGCCACTGGGAGAAGCAGGAGCCTGTCAACGCACTGTGATCGCTCTAGCACAACCTTTCTCCCATCACGGATCATGTTCTTGTCTTCATTAATTCCTCATTGCAAGGAAACTGGAAGGGAGTAGTAATGGGATTGAGCTGGATTTGCTTAGAAATAGGATGAGTTCTTTTTCCCCAAATCAGGAAATGGCTTGGCTCATTCATTAATTTAGAAATTAATTTATTAATGAGTCTGTTTTCTTTCAGTCTGCATTTGAGCTTCTTTCCCTTGCCCCACACAAATTACAGCTTCATGTGGCTGGGAGAGGAATATGTCCACTTCTAGCAAGGGAAAGGGATCCCTTTCATGGATCACTGCCTTGTCGTGGCGAAGGGGCTTGAGTAGCTCAATGAAGCTGTGAGCTATGCCATGTAGGGCTACCCAAGATGGACAGGTCACAGCAGAGAGTTCTGACTAAACGTGGTCCGCTGGAGAAGGAAGTGGCAACCCACTCCAGTACTCTTGCCAAGAAAGCCCCATGGATTACAGAACAAAAAGGCTAAACGATATGACCCTGGAAGATGAGACCCTCAGGTCGGAAGGTGTCCATTATGCTACTGGGGAAGAGCAGAACACGAGTACTAGTAGCTCCAGAAAGAGTGAAGTAGCTGGGCCAAAACTGAAAGGAAGCTCAGCTGTGGATGTGTCTGGAAGTGAAAGGAAAGTGCGATGCTGCAAAGAACAATACTACATAGGAACCTGGAACGTCAGATCTATGAATCAAGGCAAGCTAGATGTGGTCAAACGTGAGATGTCAAGGCTGAACATCGACATCCTGGGAGTTAGTGAACTAAAGTGGACAGGAATGGGAGAATTTAATTCAGATGACCATTATATTTGCTACTGTGGGCAGGAATCCCTTAGAAGAAATGGAGTAGCCTTCATAGTGAACAAGAGAGTGAGAACAGCAGTACTGGGGTATAACCTCAAAAATGATAGAATGATTTCCATTAGGATCCAAGGCAAACCTTTCAACATCACAGTAATCCAAGTCTACGCCCCAACCACTGGTGCTGATGAGGAAGAAGTTGACCGCTTCTATGAAGACCTAGAACAGCTTCTAGAATTGACACCCAAAAAAGATGTCCTTCTCATCATAGGGGATTGGAATGCTAAAGTAGGCAGTCAAGAGGTAAGAGGAATAACAGGCAAGTTTGGTCTTGGAGCACAAAATGAAGCAGGGCAAAGACTGATAGAGTTCTGTCAGGAGAACACATTAGTCATAGCAAACACCCTTTTCCAGCAACACAAACGGCGACTGTACACATGGACTTCACCAGATGGTCTACATCGAAATCAGATTGATTACATTCTTTGCAGCCAAAGATGGAAAAGTTCCATACAGGCAGTCAAAACAAGACCTGGAGCTGACTGTGGCTCAGATCATCAGCTGCTTCTTGCAAAATTCAGGCTTAAACTGAAAAAAGTAGGGAAAACTGCTAGGCCCTCCACGTATGACCTAAATCAGATCCCCTACGAATATACAGTGGAGGTGACAAATAGATTTAGGGGCTTAGATTTGGTAGACAGAGTGCCTGAAGAACTTTGGACGGAGGTCTGTAACATTGTACAGGAGGCAGCAACTAAAACCATCCCAAAGAGGAAGAAATGCAAGAAGGCAAAGTGGCTGTCTGACGAGGCTTTACAAATAGCTGAGGAAAGGAGAGAAGCCAAAAGCAAGGGAGAAAGGAAAAGATATACCCAACTGAATGCAGATTTCCAGAGAACAGCAAGGAGAGATAGGAAGGCCTTTCTAAACGAGCAATGCAAAGAAATAGAGGAAAACAACAGAATGGGGAGGACTAGAGATCTTTTCAAGAAAATTGGAGATGTCAAAGGACAATTTCATGCTAAGGTAGGCACAATAAAGGACAAAAATGGCAAGGACCTAACAGAAGCAGATGAGATTCAGAAGAGGTGGCAAGAATACACAGAGGAACTCTATAAGGCCGATCTAAATGTTCCTGATAACCACAGTGGTACAGTCACTGAGCTCGAACCTGACATCCTGGAGAGTGAAGTCAAGTGGGCTTTAGAAAGCCTCACTAACAACAAAGCTAGTGGAGGTGACAGCATTCCAGCGGAATTACTCAAAATCTTAAAAGATGATGCTGTCCAAGTGCTGCTCTCCATATGCCAGCAAATTTGGAAAACCCAACAGTGGCCACAAGACTGGAAAAGATCAGTTTACATTCCAATCCCAAAGAAGGGCAATGCCAAAGATTGCTCGAATTACCGCACCATTGCACTCATTTCACATGCTAGCAAGGTCATGCTCAAAATCCTACAAGCTCGGCTTCAGCAGTATGTGAATCGAGAACTACCAGATGTACAAGCTGGTTTCCGAAGAGGCAGAGGAACTAGAGATCAAATTGCCAACCTTCGCTGGATCATGGAGAAAGCAAGAGAGTTCCAGAAAAACATCTACCTCTGCTTCATTGACTATGCTAAAGCCTTTGATTGTGTGGATCACAACAAACTGTGGCAAGTTCTTGAAGAGATGGGAGTTCCAGACCACCTGATCTGCCTTCTGAGAAACCTTTATGCGGGTCAGGAAGCAACAGTTAGAACTGGACATGGAACAACCGACTGGTTTAAAATTGGGAAAGGAGTACGACAAGGCTGTATATTGTCACCCTGCTTATTTAACTTATACGCAGAGTACATCATGAGGAAGGCAGGGCTGGATGACTCACAAGCTGGAATCAAGATTGCTGGGAGAAACATCAACAACCTCAGATATGCAGACGATACCACTCTACTGGCAGAAAGTGAGGAAGACCTAAAGAACCTTTTGATGAGGGTGAAAGAGGAAAGTGCCAAAATTGGCTTGAAGCTCAACATTAAAAAGACTAAGATCATGGCAACCACTCCCATCACTTCCTGGCAAATAGGAGGGGAAGAAATGGAAGCAGTGACAGACTTTATTTTCCTGGGCTCCAAGATCACCGCAGATGGTGACTGCAGCCATGAAATTAAAAGACGTTTACTTCTTGGGAAGAAAGCTATGGTGAACCTAGATAGCTTAATCAAAAGCCGAGACATCACCCTGCCAACAAAGGTTCGCATAGTCAAAGCGATGGTTTTCCCAGTAGCCATGTATGGCTGTGAGAGCTGGACCATAAGAAAGGCAGAGCGTCGAAGAATCGATGCTTTTGAATTATGGTGTTGGAGAAGACTCTTGAGAGTCCCCTGGACTGCAAAGAGATCCAATCGGTCAATTCTCCAGGAAGTCAAGCCTGATTGCTCCCTGGAAGGACAAATGCTGAAGCTGAAGCTCCAATACTTTGGCCACCTGATGAGAAGAGAGGACTCTTTAGAAAAGACCCTCATGCTGGGAAAGATTGAAGGCAAAAGGAGAAGGGGGCGACAGAGGATGAGATGGTTAGATAGTGTCACCGAAGCAATGAATATGAAATTGGGCGAACTCAGGAAGCTAGTGGAGGACAGGGAGGCCTGGCGTGCTGTGGTCCATGGGGTCGCGAAGAGTCGGACACGACTTAGCGACTGAACAACAACAGCAAGGGATCATGGGAGCTCGATGTTCCCTGACAGAGTCACAGTCAAAACTGCCCCCAAATCCAGATTCACGTGACCAAAACTCCTGGCCATGCAAAGTACTCTAATGGGTTGCAGGAGACTTCTTTGCAACCCAAGATTGAAGAAGCTTAATTGAGGGAACTTTGCAGGCTGGGATTAAGTGCTCTGACCCCAAGCAAATTACAGTATTTTGACTCAGTCTGGGGGAATTAAGGGATTGCAGCCTTGAAAAACCCTGGCCAGGGATATTCATCTCCCTACAGATAAATATCTTGCATCAATGGTTGTCAGCAAGGGAAAGGCATCTCTTGCTCCACCAGAACCTCTGTCAATACAATCCCATAGAGCAGTGTTTCTCAAACTTTGGGTTGGGACCCACTAAGTGGGTTGTGAGTTAATTTCAGTTGAGCCCCCATTCATTTCAGTGTATATTTTATTTTTAATAGACGATGATTTTGTTATATAGGGTTGCCCCTGCACCGGAGGGGGGGAGGCAGCGCTTAATTGGGGGGAGAGCCACACACCAGAGGCCCCAGGAAGCAGCTGGTGGGTGGCGTGGCCAGCCGCCATAGCCTCGACGATCGCGCAGGCGGCTGGGCCTAGCGGGGGGGCTAGGTGAGGAGCCGGGGCATCACCACCGCCAGCACTGCTGCCGCTGAATGCAGGGCTGGGCGCTTCACTCCCCACGGCTGGGAACCCGGCCACAGGACCACGGGGGAAGTGAGTGCGCAGGCGCATTCTTCTACCCAATGCTGGATGTCGGGTCGCAATGAAATCTCGCGGGAAGGCCCGCGAGATTTCAGAGCCTGTAGGACGGGGTCAAGACAGCCGGCCGGGAGCTTCAAAAGAGTGAAAGGTCACTCTCTCCTCAGCTCCGGAGAAGGGAAGGAGGCAATGGGAGGCTGGCTACCTCCCTACCTTCCAGGGCCAGAGAGCTCACCGTCTAGGGCCAGGGCATACCCCTGCCCCTCTCCTGGCAGGGCATACCCCCAGGGGGGCAGGAGGCAGCCCAGACCCTGGGGCAGGAGGCAGCCCAGCAAGCCCACAGGCAGCTCCACTCCGGGAGGCGAGACCCGGGGCCGCCCATGCTGACATCAGGCCACTGGGACTGCCAGACACTCTCCCCAGGGACCAACTAACCTGCACACCTGCCCCGCCTGGACAGCCGGGGCACCAATGAGGAGCGACTCGCCGAAGGTATAGCTCCCTATAGAGACATTGAACAAACCCTGTGAAGCAACAGGGCTCGATGAGTGTCAAGGCATTCACATGAATAAAGAGCGTGTGTAAACGAACTGCCAGCATCCAGTGCCTCTTTTCCAAGTGCCGTGAGTATCGCCGTGCTCCTTTGCCAGCCTCACATCCCACCCTCGCCGAGGAGCTCCACCTACCTGGCATAACAGAGGTCACAGGGTGTTAAAAATTTTCCTGCTTGATGATGTCACTTCTGGTCATGACTTCATTTCCAGGTTAATAACATCACTTCCTGCGGGTTCTGACAGATTGTCATTATAAAAAAAGTGGGTCCCAGTGCTGAAATGTTTGAGAACCACTGCCTTAGAGTGATATTTTTCCATTCGCTTGTATAAGGGAAAAGAACAAGGTTGCATTCCTCAAAATTCCACTTCCTTCTTCCATGCAATCCAGTAGAATGACACCACTCCATTTGGGCATCTTACAATTGTGACACAGATGTCTCCAGATACTTGCAACACTCATTTATTTTAAGTTTTATTTTAACTCTATGCCAAATTCTCTTCATCTGAGTGGCTAAAAACAGCTGACAGGACTAAATACTAGACTGAGCATAAAATACTATTTTTGTATTATGAACCAAACCTTCAAATATAGTTGAAATACGTTTATTTACAGTCCCTCCCTGCTCCAAGAAGCTAAAAAAAATCCCATCGTTCCTCCCTCTGTTGCTACCCAGTATTTGTGGACAACTTTGAGAGGAAAGTTAGTCTGTGATACAGCACCTAGGGACTCAGGATGCAATCCAACGCTGTTTGGGTAGCCGCATGTACCTCTCATCAGCTCAAGGTTGCCGTGCACATGCTATAGATCACGTGTGTTGGCACCAGGTGTGCTATGCCGATGCAGGAGCAGACGGCCAGTAAGTTCAGCCAGTGCAAGGTTGTTGGTTTTTTCCTGGGCAGGGAGAAGGTGGGAATGGAGTGGGGAAAGAGTGTTCCAGTTGGCAGGGTGACCCAGAGAAGTAGGTGGAGATTGGATGCAGCCATTAGCCATATCATCCAACCCCCCCATCCCCATTCCAAACAGCCCTGATTTGGACTTGCACCTGCAATTTTGCAGGCACAGCTCTGAGCTGCCCTATCGGCTTACCATGGGACAAGTGGATGTTCGTCCCCTTGCCTAGCCCTAAGCTGCTGCTGCCTGTAACTTGGGCTTGGATGTAGTACAGGCTGGCCAGTCAGCCTGCTCCAACCCAAGTTAGGATTGGGCTGCGAGTGTGGATCTGAACTGGACCTTTGTAGTATACTGCACTGGTCTCCTGTCTCTTTTGTTTACTATCATCTTCCTAATAGTCGCCACCATCACATTTTCAAGATTTCGGCACAAATGTGGGTGTATACGTACATTAAAAAAAATACAAAAATACATTTGCATTTACATTTTGAGTTCTTTTAAAGGAAGAACTAATCTCATGAGATACTGAAGTCATGAAAATTGGCAGCCAAGCTGAACAGAGACAACCATAATGGAAAAGCCTGATTTCTTTCCTTCTGTGTTCGTATTGTGAAAAGCAGCAGTATCATTTGGAGATTCTGAAAGCACCTTTGATTAGAATCATTATGGAGATAACAATGTTTGCAGAATCTCATTAAGACAATAGGACTTCTTCTGGTCACAGGAACTGCCTGCATTTCCTATATCATAAAATCAACCGTCTTTGTGTAGCAAATGCCAAGCTGTAGTAGGGGGGGAAAAACACAGAATGTAAGAGAAGTCAAATGTGCACATAAAACATCTTCTATGCTTCATGAGGTACCATGTTTTTGAAATCCCTGTATGCATTAATACCAAATAGACATTAACGATATTTTTTAAACTGGGAAATTAATGCTGTTTACTGAATTAATGATAAAGAAGAGATATATAAATACTTTCTTATAACAAACATCACAACCTGAACTGCTACTTTGGTTCATTAAAGCTGCACTGATTCAAAGGAACACTGCCTTAAAAAAGATTTAATGGGATATGAAAACATAAAAAATAATGCATTATTTTATAAGCCACTACAGCATTCTTGGAAGCAAAGCTTCCCACGCTGGAGGGCTATTTTATAGGTGTAAAAAGCCCCTCTAAACATTTGTGTTGATTGCTCTGCTTTTCAGGGATGCTGTTTCCCAGGGATGGCCACTCGACTCGGGTTGACTTGACCCAAATCACGCGAAACTGCTGTTTTTGACAACTTGAGTTGACTTGAGTTGTGGACATCACTGACCCCAGTTTGGCTCATGAGTCAGGGGCAGAAACTTAAAATAAAAATAAAAAAGAGCCTGGACTCAGAATGACTTGAACCACTATTTTGAGTCATTGCGTTCCTGCTTACTTTTTCGTCGATTCTGTGGCACGCTGAAACAGTTCATGGGATATCCGGAGGCTGACATTCAGAAGGAAGGCGGCAGCAGATGCGGTAAGAGAAGGAAAGGTTGGTTCCAGGTGGGGTGAGGAGAGGAGGACGTTTTGCTCAAGGAAGTCCTTGACTCATTACTTGACATTACTTGACACAACTCACAACTTGGCCTCAGTGCCTTGAACACATCCCTGTTATTCAGTGGTGTCATCCAAATGATTTAGAAACCGGTACTCACTTTTGATTGGCACTTGTCCAAATGCCAAACAAATAATGATTTAGGCCAGCTCAACTTCTAGAAACCGGTACTCGCGTAGTGGTGCGTAGTGGGTGCATGACATCACTGCTGTTATTCCCTTACTACTGGGAGTTTGGACCAATATAGCAGCATGTCTGATAAAACATTGTTTTCTTCCTTTCAAAATGTACATAAAAATTCAGAGAAAATCATTTTTTTCCCCTCTTCCCAGAAAACAGATGATCCTATACAAATATACTTTGACGGTGGACATTTTTGTGGCACTGTTATAAAACAGTGGTTATATTTTGTGTTTGAGAAAAATTCTTCATCTGTAGATAGCTAACAGACTAGTATCACAAGATAAAAGGACTTGAGAACAGAATGTCTTTTCTGTCATTGTCCCCATTTGTTGGGGGAATATACATCGGTATATGTATACCCTGGGGTTCTGATCTGGAGAAATTGCACACTGAAGTCACAAGCAGCTTCTAGTTTACAGCAGTGGTCTCCGAACTCCAGCCTGTGGAGTTGGACCTGGAGATCGCTGTTTCCCTTTGCCCGGTAATCTGTGCTGACCATTCCACTGGGGAGGATTGGGAAAGCGGTAACTACAGCCTCCCTGTGTCACCGTGGCCAGCCGCTTCCTGATTTTGTTGCCCCAGCAGGCTGTGCACATGGCATCTGAGCAGATGTGGCTGGCTGCGGTGATACTTGGGGGCTGTAGACAGTAATGGGATCTGGGGATTGACTAGCGGAACGCTGGGCGGGACTTACGCATGATTGGCAGCCCGCCCGTTTCGTTTCTTGGGCTGCCTGCCGGCTGCGCGGGCTTCTCCGGGGGAGCGTGCCCCAACGCTGCATGTCTGATCATCTGGTGCGCCCCCCACCCGTCCCCCCAGCGAGCCAGCACACACCCCAGGCCAGGACTGTGGACCGAACGGACGGGCAGCCAATGACGCGTAAGTCCCGTCCAAGCCCCGCCCAGCGTTCCGGTAGTCAATTCCCAGATCCCACTACTGGCTGTAGATGTGGCTTTCCCAATGCTCTGTGGTGGAACGGAAAGCGCCGGTTGCACTGGGGAGCCTTTTTGGTGCTGCAGCAGTCTCCAATTTGGAGAACACTGGTTTAGAGACTCTCTTTTTTTGTTATTAAGAGCAATAGTCCATTGCATAGGCATTGCATGGTGCATAGGCCAACAAATCTGACAAAGCTGGCTGCTGCCACTTTTACAAAGGTGCACAAAGTTTTTATACCTTCACACAGCAGTGGCATAGCTAAAGCAGAGCCAAGGGGATACAGGGCCCTGGATACCATACCTTGAGGAAGTGTCAAGCCAGGGGTAGCTTCTTGTTTTGCACCCCCACTGCATGGGCACTTGGAGCAGTTGATTGCTGATCTGAGTAGCTGCCAGCTTTTTGGCCTTTTTTTCTAGAAAAGCAGGGGAAATGCAAAAGAGGTGGCCGGCTGCTCAGAGAAGCTCACCACTGCGCCGAGTGCCCATGAGCGGGGACCATGAGATGGTACAGTGTTGGTGAGGAGGCCTCCCCACATGGGCCCCTATAGATCTGCTTGGACTTGATTCTTTTCACATCCCATGTTCCGGTTTGTCTACGTCCTTCTTAAAGTGTTGTGCCAACACAATCCTTGGACACAATAATCCAGATGAGGTCTAACTTGTGCAGAAATCTTGCAAAGAAGCTCACAGAATCCTAACAAAATGTCCAATGTGCTGTTATGTCCATGGCCTAGTCAGTAATGGCATCTAAATGATTTAGCAACAGGTACTCACTTTTGATTGGCACTTGTGTCAGGGCCCACCCACCAGAAGTGAGGTCATAGCTGGAACCCAGGAACCGCCCCCAGGAACCGCCGCGCCTCCTAGGTAGGCTGCGCGGTGGCCCGGGAGAAGGCCTGGGAGTCCTGGGCCTTCCTTGGGGCCGCTGCGCGGGCTACCGATTCCCCCCCAGGAACCGCCACACCTCCTCGGGAGGGAGCCCCAGGCAGCCTACATGCTCACGCTGCTGCTGCCGTCGGTCTCCCTCGCTCCGCTGCCTGCCTGCCTGCCTGCCTGCCTGCCTGCCTGCCTGCCTGCCTG
>JAJKFI010000007.1:7993256-8010398 GCA_029204185.1 Lerista edwardsae | reverse complement strand
GTGTGTGTGTGTGTGTGTGTGTGTGTGTGTGTGTGTGTGTGTGTGTGAGAGAGAGAGAGAGAGAGAGAGAGAGAGAGAGAGAGAGAGAGAGAGATCTGATTAGCACCAGATTATTCCAAGAGCAACACTATTAATCAAACTTCCTTGATTAATCAAAATTATATATTATCATTCTGATTGCAATCATCTATCAAAGTATCATTTTCCTCTGTAATTTATATGATACATAATCGGTAGCAAGCTTTCTGCCACCTAAACGTGAACTTTTAAAAGCCATAATAAGCACAGGATCAGGACTGGCCAGCCCATGTAGGCCCTATGGTGCTCAGGCAGAATATTTTCCGAGCCTAATTAACATGTGAGCTACATCTTCTCTCCAATGATACTTGAGAAGAGAAGCTTGCTTAAGATTAAATGGTTTGCTAATGAAAGGGCATATTGCATCTTCTTTTGAGTTGTTTTAACTTTATCCATTTTTATTGCATACACACACTTAGGGCTCAGTCCTAACCTGGAGTTAGGCCAGCACAGTTAGGTCCGCAAAGTTTGGCTGACACAAGGGACACTGCAGAGTATGTTTGGAGAGGCCAGCACACGGACATGCACCATCCTCCCTGACACTGAGAGTGGTCCAAACGCACTTTAAGGTGGCCCTTGTGCCAGTCAAATTTGGCTGGCCTAACTGTGCCAGCCTAACTCCAGGTTAGGATTGTGCGCGCGCATGCACACACACACACACACACACACACACACACACACACAGAGAGAGAGAGAGAGAGAGAGAGAGAGAGAGAGAGTAATCCTCAGTGGTGTCATCTAAATGATTTAAGAACAGGTACTCACTTTTGATTGACATGTGTCGGGATCCACCCACCGGAAGTGACGTCATAAGCCGGAAGTGAGGTCGTGGCAGGAAGTGACATGAAAAAAGCCCCTTTTGAGGCCTCAGACAATTTTAAACTGACCCAACAGTTGCAACAGTATTCCACAGCACCCCCAGAACATGTTAAGGAGGCCTGGCATCATGTTAAAGTGACCCAACAGTTCCAAAACCCCAGAGCAGCTCATTTTTCAGTGGCAAGGCAAGGCAAGGCTCCGCTCACTGCCTGCCTGGCTCTGAGAACGTGCAGGCAACACAAACATACAGGAAATTCAAACGTTGCAAGGGGTGGAGTCGACGAGTGGGCGGGCGAATGGGCGGGGCCAGCCGTAATCCTAGGAACCGGTACTCGCGTACCCCCGCGTACCCCCTGCATGACATCACTGGTAATCCTATACTACACTGGAATGGCGAGGTCGGCCGGCCAATGACCAGCAGTGCAGGACTGCACTGCCCTACACATACACCATCTAAAACATTGCTTGGTGATTTAGCAGTTACACAAGTACAATTTAGAAAAAAAAATTTAAGTGGATGCCATGCTCAGGGCTGAATTAAGCAGACAGTTTAAGTGACTCTTGCTAACTGGGCAAGAGGCACTTTTTCAAGTGGTATTCCTCTTATATTTATCAGGGGGAGAATAACTGTTCCTCTTCACCCCTGTGCAGTGTCTTTTCTAGTGGCTGTTGCTTGTCGTGTTCTGCATCTTTTTTTAGATTGTGAGCGCTTTTGGGACAGAGAGCTATTAACTTTATTATTATTATTATTATTATTATTATTATTATTATTAGCCTGTAAACTGCTTTGTGAACTTCATGTTGAAAATTGTTGTTTAATTTAAAAGCCGTATATACTGTAAATATTGTTGATTGTGGATTTAAATACACATGCAGACAACAAGCATCCTCAAAAAAACCCCGCAGGCTGTCTACCTTAGGAAGCCTCCCCCATTGCAAGTATTGGAGCTAACAGTGCGTTAGGGCAGACAATTACAACTTGTAGCTGGGACACGTCCTTTATGTTCCTGTGGTCACCACCTGGTAAGGGTATTTTGTTCAGGCAAGACCAGCCATACTTCATCTTCTTGCATATGCTCTTAACAGTTGCCCCAAGATGAATGCCAGGCTCAAGCGTGTGTGAAAAAGGAAAAACTGTTTGACAAAGTGAAAGCCTGTGTGAAAAAGCGTTTCTCAAATGTTGGATTAGGAGCCACTTGGTGGGTCACAACCTGATGTCAGATGGGTCGCAGAAAGCTGGGAGCAGCCATCTTGGAAACTGCAGACTTTGCTCTTGCTATATTCCTTTTGTGAGTGTTAACAGTTTGAATTTTCAAGGGAGGGTTTTTTTTAAAAAAAATTGTTTTTAGTTCAGTGTTTGATATCATATTTTGTCCAGTAGTGCTATCCAGCCGGTACGCTGGGCGGGACTTAAGTTTGATCGGCAGTCCGCCTGTTGCGTCACGCCATGTTCTGCCGCTTTCCCGCACGCCGGGGAAAGCACGCAGGGGCGTGCGGGAAAGCGGTGGAACGCGGCGTGATGCAACGGGCAGACTGCCGATCAAACATAAGTCCTGCCCAGAGTACCAGCTGGATAGCACTACTGATTTTGTCCTAGTCTTGCTTTCTGTCAGGGACGTTTCATGCCTGTGCAATTGCTGCAGTCCAGGATGGCCAGTTTGCATTCCAGGAGTGTCATTTGATTATGTCACACTGATGGCACTTTCTGCTTGATGATGTCACTTCTGGGTATGACATCACTTCCAGGTTAATGACATGATAAGTGCCATTCTGAAAAGTGGCTCCTGGTCTAAAACATCTGAGAACCACTGGAATAAAGCACTATCATATTTACTGTTTCAACCTGGAATGTCAAGAATGGACTCTCAATTGCATTCCTTGAATGTCCTTGGAATCACTGCAGGCAACTCTCAACAGGCGAAAGCATTTACTGCCCTTGGTCCAATGAGGGCTATCCTGTCACATCACATTAGGCCTGCTTCTTTATTTAAATCACTTGCTTTGCAGTCCCAAACCCTTCTCAACCTAAAAAGCCCCTTAGCGACTTGACCTGCTAGAAATTGTGGGCAAACCAGAGGTGAAAACAAACAACGTCAGATGGGAATGGCATAAATTGTATGTTACTCACTTTCCTGATTTGCTGCATTGGAACATGCAAATAACCTCAATATGCCAGACTGTAATTTCTCCTGGGAGACCTCACCAGTTGGCTAAATACATAATTAGATGAAAATACAAAGTCATCTTCTGCTGAATTAAATGCTAGACCAGCAAGCTTGATACTGGCCACATAGACTGGCAACAGTCCTCCATGTGACCTGGGGAAATACCAGGGAACAAACCTGGGCCTGGTGCATGAAAATCCAGCACTCTGCCACTAAACTACCATCCCAACCCTCATTATACATTTAGGGTCACCATTCCTCAGCAGATGCTTTGGAGACAGCAAGTGGCTAACAAAGAGGAAGCCGGAACTAGACAATGAATGGGGCGGAATATGGTGCCCTAAGTGAGCAAACTGAATTGGGGGGGGGGACAGGACTTGTACAGCAACTAACCTACCAAGAAAACCAGTCCATTTTGCCCAGTGGCCTCTTCTTCTGACTTTCCCAAGCACCACCATCTTGGGTTGTGTGAGATTGCACTGCTAAGTCTTCAGGATGGGCACCTATCAAGAACTATCCCTGTAAATTCAACATTGAGGCCAGGGATGTGCCAAAGCCACTAAGCTCAAGTCATGAGCTGAATCACGAGTCAGCAACCCTGCGATTTGACTCACGAGTCATAGCACATGCCTGTCTTTTCAGTTTGTGGAAATGTTGAGTCATTCTGACTCAAATCCTGAGTCATTTTGAAAAAAAAGTCCTTGCTTTTATCTTAAGCCTTTTTCCTCCCCTTGACCACCCCACCCCTGCCTCCTGGAACCTCCTACCTTTCTCCCACCTCATCTACTGCTACCTACAGTCTGAAAGATGGCTTCCAGAACACCCACAAGGTCTTTGGGTGTGAAAAATGGAAGTGACAGGAAAAAAAGCAAGCAAGCACACACATGCTAAAGAGAGTCTTGACTCGAGACAAATAGAATCATGATTCTTTTCCAAGTCACTTGCCACAAGTCTCGAGTCAGGTCCAAGTCAGTGCCATTTGTGACTCGGGTTGAGCTGCAATGACGCAAGTGCTCACCCCTGATTCAGGCCATTTCTGACTTAAATCCAGCATGAAGACAACCAACGTAACCATGTATTCATAAAGAGAACTCTACAGATAGCAGATAAAGAGACTGGGGTCCTTCCTAGAAAGTTGCATTTTGTGGAATCTCTTTCAAAACAAAACTCTTTTGGGAAGGAAAAAAAAATATATTCAACAATAAGAGTGAAAACATGGAAGAAAAACAACCAACAATGAAGCATAAATCACAGCTTTTCTATCCCTTCCAGGATCCTCAAGAAGATTAGTGTAGCAGTGTAGTCATAGAAAGTGTTTCTAGTCTCCAAAGTCCACTAGCATTGCTGAAGATATTCAAAAGGATGGACTGAGGGCAAATGATTTTATTGCATTGATAAAAGTAGCCTAATAAATGCCTCAATGGGAGACCAGTTGAAAGTCTCACAGAAGTTTTTCTAACCTTTAAAATAAGTACTGGAGCTTAGCCAAATGTTCAATTACGTACATTTTTGCATGACAGGGATTAGGGAAGGGGTAGGGAGTTTGAAATATAGCCTGAACTTTCCCATAATATTTTAACACTAGTGTTTGCCATTCTAACCAGCTCCTTTGTTGATCCATCTCCACCCTGATTATTTTTTCTTCCTGGAAACAGCCAGGTTGTCACGGAACTAATGAGTTTTGCTGTGGGATGATGCCGTTGAGTTCAAATGAAGCTAATCAGAGAAAGGGAATTACCGTCATTCTGAATTAGCTTAGCACTGTTGGTCCTGAGGGACATCATCTCGTAAATCTCATTGGCTTTGTGGTGATTTCACTTTTTTCCAGGAAGAGAAGACTGATTTGGAAAAATTAAAAAATCCCAATGTAGCAACCAATTGAGCCACATCGATGCTGTTCCCCCCCCCCTGAAACTGCAATCCTAAACTGAAGTTAGGCCGTCATAAGCTAAACCAGCAAAGTTTGGCCAGCACAAGGGCCACCATAAAGCGTGTTTGGACCACTCTTGAAGTCAGGGAGGATGGCTCATGTCTGTGTGCTGGCCTCTCTGACTCTGAGAGTGGTCCAAACATACTTTACGGTATCCCTTGTGCTGACCAAACTTTGCTGGCTTAGTTTATGCTGACCTAACTCAGTTTAGGATTGTACCCTAGGAGTGTTATCACCAGAGGGATGGTATGGTCACCACTGCTGCACAAGAGAAACATGTAGAAATAATAATGTGGTTTTTTTTTTGTTTAGGCAGCACTTGTCATGCAAAGGAATGGCAGTCTATAGGATTGAGTGTGTCCAATCATATAGTATTTGTGTTCTTTCAAATCCCCTCTGAGGGCGCAATCCTAACCTGGAGTTAGGCCAGCACAGTTAGGCCAGCAAAGTTTGGCAGGCACAAGGGCCACCATAAAATATGTTTGGACCACTCTTGGAGTCAGAGAGGCCAGCACACAGATGAGCGCCATCCTCCCTGACTCCAAGAGTGGTCCTAATGCCCTTTATGGTGGCCCTTGTGCCAGCCAAACTTTGCTGGCCTAACTCCAGGTTAGGATTGTGTCCTCAATCAGTGATGAAAAGGGGAACACTTTTTATCTTTTTGTCCCCAAAATGTGACCCCCTCTGAGTTGATCAGTCCTAAATATGTGCAGTAAAAGATATGCTTTCAACAATAGCATGTCTTCTGTGTTTCCTAGTGAATAGGAAACAAACTGAGTCCTTCCAATCACACCAACTGGCTTTCATCCAATCATGTCTGCATATAATTTTTTCTTCTTTCAGGAAAGGGAAGAGACACACGTACCTCAAGCAAAAGAGATTGGATGAAAGCCAGTAGGTTTGACTCAATGGACTCACAATTGTTGGCTTCTTATAAATGAAGAAACAGGGAGAAAAAGTGATTTGGTTAGTGGGTTGATCATGAAAAGGTGGACAGTACTGTATAAGAAAAACACAAGTCAATGCAGTTCAAGTTTCTTGCCCAGCCCAATACCCCAAAAGGCAAGAAACACAGAGCCCTCTCTGATTTGGGGGGAGGCATCTCTCCCTCAATATTTTTCTCCTGCCCCAGACTTTCTCCTGCCCCAGAGCCCAAGGCGGCTCCCTTGACCTATTGGACCATGGGCTATGGCTCTCCATTAGGACTACAATCCTTCACATTGGTATATAGAGTGGTGGGTTTTTTATGTGGATTCTGTGGCTGGTTTCCTTGGCTCCCTGAGGGTCCACAGCTCACAGTTTGGGAACCACTGTCGTATACCAAGTAAATGATTGGCACCATGGGCAAAAAAACTATAAACAAGAAAGTCATCTTTATGTAATGTTCTTCTTTTCTGAATTTGTCTAGAAACTTCGAGGGAAGGAAAGCTCATATGCAGTATTTACAGAACCTTTGACCTTTCTCCTGAGGAAGGTTTCTAAATACTCCTTCCGACCACAGCAAGAATATCTGAATAGAGTGATTGGGGCTGGGGTCTCATTGTTGTTTTCAGTGGTTCCGTAGCTTTTTAGTTGTACCCCAGGTAAAAAAGTGAGCCAAAATGTTATTCTTGAATGAGCAAATTTCATATCTTATTTGCAAACCAGGTTTGAACTGATGTGATTCTATTTTTTCTGTTGTTGCTGTTGTTGCTGTTGTATTTCTATCCTGCCTTTCTTCTATACTGAAGGGGACCCAAGGCTACTAACAATTTAAAAAAATAAAAATAAATACAATAATAACAAAATTGAAAAGCTAAAAATATTTTTTTAAAAAAATAAAACAAAGCAAACACCCTGGACCTTAATATTATTAAAATACAGTTCAATAAAAACACCTGCAGAAACTCATTTCATGTGTGATTCCTTGGGTGAATTAACAGTAACCATAAACTGGAATCCTAAACTGGAGTTAGGCCAGCAAAATTTGACTGGCACAAGGGCCACCGTGAAGCGTGTTTGGACCACTCACGGAGTCAAGGAGGATGGCTTATGTCTGTGTGCTGGCCTCTCTGACTCTAAGAATTGTTCAAACTTACTTTACGGTTCCCTTGTGCCGGCCAAACCTCACAGACCTAACTGTGCCCACCTAACTCCAGGTGAGGATTGTGTTCTAAATAAAGACTTTTGCATTTCTAGCAGTAGCATGACTCCCTGCAGGCAAACCCCATGTCACCATCCTTTAAGACTAACCTTTATCTGAGTCTACCAGCACCTTCTGGGAGGAATCTGTTGGCCTTCATGCTTATGAATCTTGAACCCTGTACTAATGCACCTCTTGACTGAGGGCCTTGCCAAGTTGATACAACTCTCATCTTAAATCTCTCTCCACCCAGCTTTTCAAATTACTGTATAGTCACAGGAAGGAAAAGATTGTGAACCCCTGGAAAGAAAAGAAAAGAAAAAAGGAAAAGAAAAAAGAACCCCTGCTAACTGGGCAAGAGGCACTTTTTTCAAGTGGTGTCCTCTTATATTTAGGAGGGGGAGAGCAATTGTCCCTTTTCGCCCCAGCACAGTGTCTTTCTCGTGGCTGTTGCTGGTGGTGTTCTCCATCCTTTTAGACTGTGAGCCCTTTTGGGACAGGGAGCCATTTAACCTTAATGTTATTATTTGCCTGTAAACCGCTTTGTGAACTTTGTGTTGAAAAGCGGTATATAAATACTAGTGATTGATTGATTGATTGATTGACTGGTCTTTCATTTTTAGCACAATTCTATGTACTTCAACTCAGAAGACAGTCTCCTTCTCTGCTCCCAGGAAAGTTTGCATAGGATTGCAGGCTTTCTCTCCCAACGGAGCTGTGAAATCCTCCAAAGAAAGACAGCATTAAACTCACCCCCATTTTAGAAAGTAAGCTCTCCAAAAATAAATCATTCTTTAAGTATAAACATGCTCTGGGTAAATAAATGTACAGATAAGAATTATTATCTGAAAATTGTACCCTATAAACCTAAAGCTTAAAATTTGTGACTAGCCTCTTTATCTAAGGAAAGCAAGGCCCCCTTGCCTAGGTTTATCACAGTCAAGGGTATGTGTGTGTCATAAATTTATGTTCTGCATTTGAAAGCAGAACTGGGATCAAGGAGTCAATCTCTTTCTTGTTGACCAACCATCCTCACTATGTTTCACTGTGAGGGAGCAATCCTAACCTGGAGTTAGGCTGGCACGGTTGAGCTAGCACAGTTTGGCCAGCACAAGCATCACTGTAGAGTGTGTTTGGACCACTCTTGGAGTCAGCAAGGACGGCGCACGTCTGTGTGCTGGCCCCTCAGAGTTCGACAATGCAATCCCGCACTGCCCATAGCGTCGACGTTACACAGTTAGGCTGGCACAGGGGAGGTGCCATGCCGGTGCGAGGGAGGGTATGGGCAGGGGGAAGGCATTACTGGGTGGGCTGTGGGCAGGCTGTGGGTGTGCCAGCTTGGGAGGGGGCAGCCCTCGGATTCAGCCTGGGCTGTGCGGTCTCCTCGGATCTGCAACTGCTGTTTAGCAGGCGCAGATCCAAGGAGTCCATAGGGAAGGCTGGCGTCTCCCCTACGGCAAGGGCATGAACGTACCCTTGCGCCAGGGAGGCTCCAGCCTACCCAAAGCAATGCTGGATGTGGCGCAGGCCTGCTAGCCTTGCCATTCCAGTGCTGCTTAGGATTGCACATTGAGAGGAGTCTGAACATACTTTATGATGACCCTTTGCTGGCCTAACTGTGCTGGCCTAACTCCAGGTTAGGATTGCGCTCTGAATCTCTCCCAATCCTTAGTTCTTCTATACAGAGTGTTTCCCTTTTATGCACATTATAAATCTTTCTTACCTTGAGGAGACTTTCAGCTGCTAAAATGCAGCCCTGCTGCATTGCTGTGCAGGAATTTAGGAAGGACTGGACTATTGTAAGTATTTAAATGGTTTTAGAACCCAATCCTATGGGCTCTGGCGCCGGCAGTATGCCCCTACCATTGATTCCAGATGTCACAAAAGTACCACAAGGCACGTCAATATCTGTGGTAGGATTGTGCTGAGTTGGTGCTGGGGCTCAATGCCAGGAGGACCCAGCACTGGGGCAGTGCCAACTGCGGTGTGCATTTTCAGGGCACAGAAGGTAAGGACCGGACAGAATGGGGTGGGGAAGGCAGGGTGGGGGCAAAATGGTCCTGGGAAGAGACAGAAAGGGCAGGAGACTCTACTGCCATACCCTATGCTCACTTCTGTGCCCATGGCCTACATCAGCAATTTTCAAACTTTGTCATCTCATGGCATACTGACAAGATGCTAAAATTGTCAAGACACATCAGTTTTTTGACAGCTGACAAGGCACACCATGCTTCTGGTGGTGGGATCACATTCCCCCCCCATTTGCCTACCAATAAATGATGCTCCCTCAGGCACCCACCATACTTGTCACGGCACAACAATGCGCGGAAGCACTCATTGAACATCCCTGGCCTATATTTATGTATTTAGTGAGCACTTCTTCCATCCTTTCAATACTTTATATTTATTCATTTAACCACAAAATATGATTTCATTACATGACGAGCACCAACAGGCTTCTAAACAGCTTGGAAAATGAGGATGCTTATTTAAGTGTCTAAATAGAGACGTAGCTGCCGAAATTTGATTATCTGATTGCATTTGATTGATGATGTAGTGTACATTGGTTTTGACAGACAGCTTTGAATTTAGGCAGAGGCTAATTCATTTTGAGACTATTTTCTAAATGGGACCAAATTTAAAAAAATTCAGAATCATGTGCTTGTGAATAATGCTCAGTAAATAATGCAAAATGAAATAACTGCTTAAATTATACCCAAGGTGAGTTTGATGAGCTTCCACTTGTTGCTTCTTCTTAGTAATGTTGGTAAGACATATGGTACCAGTGGTGTTCCTACAGGTGGGCAAAATACTAAGTTTTGCAGAATCCTGAGCTCTGGTGTAACTCAGCCCCTTTTCCTAGCATTCAGACCAATTTGCAAAGCCTCCAGTCAGCTCTCCAAGCCATGAATGGCTCCAAAGTCTAGGTGGAGGGGCTCCGTTACATAGGAGCTCAGTCTCCTGAGCATTCCCCCCTGTAGGAACACCGTTGTGGATGCAATCCTACCCAGCACCAGAATAGCAAGGCCGGCCGATCAGCACCATATCCGCTGTTGGGTTGGGGAGGCTGGAGCCTCCCCGCGGCAAGGGAACATTGTAGGTGAGGCTCCAGCCTCTCCTATGCGCTCCTCGGAACTGCACCCGCTAAATAGCGGGTGCAGATCCAAGGAGACCACGTGGCCCAAATCGAGACCGCACGGCCTCTTCAACATGTCTAGGATTCAGGGTCCGCCCATGTCCCGCCCTCATCCCGCCCACATTGCGCCCTCCTTCCACCAATCCCAGGCCCTCCCTGTCATGGCGCCTCCCTCACGCCAGCCAGCTTCAGTCGACACAAAAGGGCACTCCTGCAGCGCCGGTCCCGTTGCCTTAGCGCCGACATGGAAGTGCCGATTGACCCTGTTGTGTCGACACTGCACATGGTATAGGACTGTACTGCGCATGGTACAACCATTAGACAGATAAATAAAGGAAGTAGTTATGTTGGTCCACAAATGCCACATGCCCTCATCCTACCCCCCCCACCAACCTCCACGATGCAACAGTGCCAGCAGATAGCACACCACATTCTATGGTGGGGGCCACCAAGACAACCTGAGAGAGGTAAGTAAAACATCTTTTTAAAATTTCCTCCCCGTAAACCACCTGGCTGCTGATGGGTCTCCTCAGATCTACCCCAGTTATGTAGCTGACATAAGTCCGAGATGCCCTAGGAAGTGTAAATCCCTGCTGAAGCCTTTCCCTGTTGAAGCCTCCCGATTTCCCCCCATGCTGGATACAGCATACCCATTTTGGGCGCAGCTGCATCAGCAGAGGGTGAAGAAAGCATAGGATTGGCCCTAAGAAGACTGTCCATTTGCTGTGGGCTAGGTACACAGGAGGACCTTGAGGGGGATCACAGCACTGAGTTTTGCAAGCAGCTACTTCGCCTCCTCTTTGGAGCCATTCCCTGTGGCTAAAGCAAAACCAAGGCTGCGTTGGCTCCGAACGGCTCCAAAGAAGAGGGGGAGTGGCTGCTTGCAAAACCTAGTGCTGTGATCCCCCTCTAGGTATGCCACTGGCTAGGTATCAAGAAATACTAGCCCAAAACTAGAAATACTAGACACAAAGCTAAAGGTAATATTAAATGCTAATTTTGAACTCAAGATGCAAGTACACTGCTGTCATCATCATCGGCATTTTGGGTTGATTTGTTACAGTCTCACTATCTGCTAATTCTCACATGCACGCACGCATGCATGCACACCTTGAGATTCTTTTTTTTCCTTCTGAAACAAGGAATGCTGGCTAGGATGCAAGAATATTCTTGACTTTTGAATCTTCCATGAAGCCTAATGCCTGAGAAGCCACGCTCGCAATGATTTCAGTTGCTTCTGGCAGCTGTTCTGCAATTACACATGCAAGCAAAGGTCATAGCATTTCAAAAGGCATCAGGAGGCCATGATGAGTCTTCCTCGGTGGCTTATTTATTTATTTATTTACTCACTTATGGTGTTCAGTTCTCTAAATAACCTTTGCTTTGATGAACCGATGTTTTCAACCGAAGCACTTCTCACTCCCCCATTACATTAGTATGTATTATTCATACAAAATGAAATATGTTTCCCAGGGATGGGAACTCGAGTCTCGCGACTCGAATAAGAGTTGCAAAAACACATGCTTTTCACTCACTTGGGCGCACTTGAGTCATGCGTGCCGATGAATCATACATGACTCAAGACTCAGGTCCACTGACTTGGAAATGAGTCATGAATAGAAAAACTTGAGTTACAAAGACACCTGTATTTTCCCTGTGAGTCTGCGTTTGCTTGCTTATTTCACAGCTTCCACATCAAGCTGGTCTAACTAGTGTCAGCCTGAGAGCACTAGAGCCAACACGGGGTGCCGATTGGAGCCCCCACATCTGCGCTACTGATAGTGGGAGGCCAGCGCGCATCCTCATGCTAAGGGTGCACTAGGATTGCGCTGCCAAGCCAGATCCTAATTTACATTGGGCTGCTTGGATTTGGGCCAGGGATTTTGCTGCTGCAGATCCAAGTTGCCTTATAGAGGTGTCTGGCGCATGACACGTGGTAAAAGGATAAATATTCCCTTACTCCAAGTTGTGCCACAGCCACATCTTTACCAGTGCTGGATACAGTGCAGGCCAATTAACCTCCCTGTTCCAGCACAAATTAGTATTGGGCTGCCCATCTGTTGAATGTGAACAGATGAACTGTCAATTTTCTCCTTCTTCCCTCTTTACAATCCATGTAACAAACATTTCATCCTTTCTATCTTGCACATTTTTAATGGTAGTTCAATGCCCACTGTTCTATGAATAAAGTTTATTTGAGATTGTACACAACGAGTGCATTCCAAGAAGAATACATAAGAAGAAGCAAATCCCATTGAACTGTTTATATTGTGATTGGGCTCTTTATTAGGGAGTGAACATTAAGAATTGCATGAAATTGGGATGGCAAAATGGTCTGATCCCTAATTCCCTGCTTCCATTTATATACACAGGCTTCTCCAGACAATTACAGTGACAGAAGAAACTCCATATATGCCATGGGGATTGGCGCACCTGCTGGCTTGATTTGCACATGAAGCTCCATGTGTGTCCTGGAGCTGCTGAAACGAAGTGCATTAATGCGTCTAAAGAGATTTGCAATAAATATTTCTAAGAGTTACACTTCAGTAATTTAGTTGATACTTTTATATTTGAGATATTCTTTTTAAACTGGAAAAAAAATGAAAATATTTACAACAATTTGGAACAGAACAGAGAATAGAATAATAGAAATATAAGCTATTTCATGAATCTGTTCAGGAATTCCATGCTAAGAATAATAATGATGGTGATGACTACTCATTTGCAATTGTAGAGCTACTTTTAGCTAAGGATCTCAAAGTGTTTTAAAACAGCAAATTAATTAAGCCTGAGAATACTCCTTTGGGAGAGCTATGGAATATGGAGAAATTACTTTATTCACCAAAGAAAACCAACCATCTCTAGGGTGGAATAGAGCAGCTGTTTAACAAGGCACAACAGTAATTGTTTAGGACAAGAAGAACACTTTAACCATGGAAACTGCAACAGGAATTCAAGGAGGGAGAACATAATTGCTTCAGCTGATTTCCTAGCCTGAACACAGGGACTAATGCCACTTTTGCTTCCCCAACCAATGGGATTTTTAATAGCCACTGGGGGTCAGGAGGTTTGAGAATAACCAAGCATCACAAGGCTTCATAAAGTTCACACATATCCTTTCTAATTGCATTTAGTTAATCGGAATAATGGGAATTTCAACTCCTTTCTTTCCATTTGGTGACTCCAAACCATTGTGTGAAACTGTACAGAAACCAAAAAGCAAAATATATGCCATACACAAACAAAAACTGTTAACTTAAAAAAGAAACAACTTGTGAATACTACTTATGTGTGATAAATATTTGATTATTTTTCCTGTGTCGACTTAGTCCATTCCAATGGTTTGGTATAAATTTCAACTCAACAACCCAAAGACAGCCATGCAATAAAATGCACATTAAAACGTGAAACACTTGCGATCAAAATGGCCTCATACAGAGGCGGATCTAAGGGGGGGGGCAAATCTGTAAGTTTTGCAAGAAGCCTTACCTTGCAGTGGAAAACACTCCTCTCCTGCACTGTTCTAGCCAATCCTCACAGGGAACAGCAACATCTTGGCGTTGCTTACTGGCTACAGCAGCAAGGGAGAGGAGGGATTTACATGACAGGGTAAGGCTTCTTGCAACACTTACAGATTTGCCCCCCCCTAGATCCGCCTCTGGTCTCATACCTTCTTCATTCCTTACCTCAAGCACAGAGCAGAGCAGCACACTGCAGAAAGCCCTTGTAGAGAAAGTAACAATAATCCAATTCAATGCATGTCTACTCAGAAGTAAATCTAATTGACTTCAATGAGGCTTATGCCCAGGAAAGTGTTTGAGTATACCCAGGAAAGGATTGCAGTCTTGGACAACTGAAAAACACTGTGCATAGTACAGGTAGTTATCGACATTTCAAAAGAAGGGAAACTTTTCAAAAGTTGACCCCTTAGTAAGCAGCTCTCCAGGTAGCTTTGGGAGACGTCGATTCTCTTAGCCTCAGTGGAAATAAGAATAATTCAACTGACTTACTTCTTAGGGGGCTCTCTAGATTAACGTTAGAAAATAAGATAACGTGTGTATATTCTTTTTTCATTAAAATGTGCTCTGTAAGGGATTATGAGGATAAGGGTTATTACTGTACTTTAAGTGGCTCAAATTTTTGCAGCAGTTCTGCATTGCTTGCCATTGGTCTTTCTTGACATACATTCCATGTAGCAGAAAGGAATACATACTTTTCTGGGGGCAGAAAAGCAAAATGGCCTTGGTTTCTCAGGACAGTTATTTCCTTAGATGTACCTTCCTGGAGAAGGTACAGATGAGGGGAACAAAGGAATCCATGGTGTGGAAAAGCATTCATAAGAGCTGAAGCTACAACATAGATGGCAAAGCTGAGGAGGCACGTGACCAGCGGCGGCATTCACCCGGTACGCTGGGCGGGACTTACCTTTGAGCGGCAGTCCGCCCGTTGCATCACGCCGCGTTCCGCTGCTTTCCCGCCCGCCCCAGAAAACGGCAGGTGGAAAAGTGGCGGAACGCGGCATGACGCAACGGGCGGACTGCCGCTCAAAGGTAAGTCCCGCCAGCGTACTGGGTGAATGCCACCGCTGCATGTGACTGACAGTGCAATCCTAACTTGAGCCTCTGTTGGCGCAGCGGTTCCTGCACCATCCGAAGGTGTTGCAAATGTGCCGAAGGTGTTCGCAAAACTGTGTGAGTAGGCAGGGCTAATAGGAGGCTTTCACCAGCCTGCTAGGGCTGTATCCAGAGTCCCGGCCACCAGCTGCCAAGCGGTGCAGGGGCTGGGAGAGAGTTGCAGGAGGGTGCTCTGGAGGTGGAGAGGGAGTGTTTCTGGGCAGAGAAGGGTGGAATGGGGGCAGATCAGGTCCGTGAAGGTTTCGGGATCAGCAGAGGCCTCCTCCAACATAGTGTGACCCCCTCCTAGTCCAGCTGGAGTTACATCAGACTTCTTGAACTTTTGCCAGCAATATAGCTGGCAGAGATCTGAGTAGCCCTAAAGCACAAGCTGGGGTATTATTCAGGATAAGAGGAAAATATTCCTTTACCCCAAGGAGACCTCCAGCCACTTCCTAAACTCTGCTGAATTAGGTTAGGTGTGGGCTGCCAGGTTTATACAGCTTAACGAATGTGGGATGATGCAGAAATGTTTGTTAATGCCGCTCATTACACAAAAAGTAGGTACAATACTGAATGCAGATAAAAGAACGACCGCTTCACATGCAGGAGACAATTATCCTACAACTCTTGGTGTCACAATTGTCTTAAGATGAAATGCATTCAGCATTGTTTTGAGAAATGCAAGGACAACAGAAATATCCGTAGTTCACAAGCAAGAGAAATCACCATCATCCTTCAGCCCAGCTTTTATTGCCTTGAATACGAGAATATGGGAATCGTTGGATCTGCTTCTCGTATGGTCTCCAGAAGCATGTGGCAACTCAATACAACTGGGCACAAAAAACTGAAGCAACATGGCTTCACTTCAGCACAGCAACTTTGGCAACTTAGTTCTGTTCTTGTAGCACCACAAAAGAATAAGCAGTTTGTTCCAAAGGTTGCATAAAATGATTTGCAATGATTAGTGATCCTGTTTATACTTCAACATTAGGAAGTTCCAGAAACAGGCACCAAAAGTCAGCTGCTTTTTGGTGAACTTCCAGTGATGTTTTGATGTCCTTCCAGCAACAGACGCAAAGGAAAGATTTCAGACTTGAAAATATGGACATGGATTTGGAATATAAAGGTGGGTAGAGACAGATCTTTTCTCCTTTAAATGCCCTTCCTCTCTAGATGTCCGCTAGCCTTGCGAACCTTTGGCTTGTATAAACTGCCTGCTTAAAACTGACTTCTGTGGTTTTGGCTAACAATGGCGCAGATTTTTATTTATTTATTGCTTATTGCTATAGTCTGTATGCCAATAAAGGTATCATATTTATTTATTTATTGGATTTATATACCACTTTTCTAAAATTCAAAGTGGTTTACAAAAATAAAAAAAAAAATGTTCCAAGACAATTGATCACCATTTTATGTGGTTGGATAACACAATCTGACATGCTTTTCCTTACGCAAAGAACAGATAAATGCTGAATTGTTTCAGGGAAAAATGATTGGTTTCCTCTACTGTAGTGGTTCTCACACTTTTTACACTGGGACCCACTTTTTAGAACGGAACTCGTGTGCGGACCCACTGCAACTGATATCATTAACCTGGATGTGATATCATAGCTGGATGTGACTTCATCAAGGAGGAAGTGCCATCAGTGTGACATCATCAATGACACTCCTGGAATGCAAACTGGCATTCTTGAACTGCAGCAATGGCACAACCATGAAACATCCCTGACAGGAAGCAAGATTAGGGCAAAATATGATGTAGAAGCACTGAACTAAAAACCAAATTTTAAAAAACCCTTGCTTGAAAATTCAAACTGTTAACTCTTACAAAAGGAATATAGCAAGAATAAGGTCTGCAGTTTTCAAGATGGCTGCTCCCAGCTTTCTGCGACCCACCTGTTATCAGGTTGCGGAACATCAGGTCCCGACCCACAGTGTAATAACACTATTTCCTCATTTCCATTGCCCAATCTGGTCATGATTAAATGCTTAAAAAGCTAAATACTGAAACTGTCTCCATTACTTTGTGCACATTAGAAACAATAAGTAACTGGTGCAACGTTTTTGATCCACTTCTTACATTCATGTGTTTATTTTTCAGGCATAATATGTCTTCACATTTAAACATCATCAGTCACATCATTTCACAGGGAATGATAGCAAAGAATAGGTTGCTTTCTCACACGTATATTTTTTAGACAAAAAATATACGTGTGAGAAAGCAACCTATTCTTTCTTTCTTTCTTTCTTTCTTTCTTTCTTTCTTTCTTTCTTTC
>JAJKFI010000007.1:7973593-7990713 GCA_029204185.1 Lerista edwardsae | reverse complement strand
CACACACACACACACACACACACACACACACACACACACACACACACAAGCACATCCCTACCTGTAGACCATCAGGGGGGCTTATGCAGAGGTAAACCCTTACCTCTCACAGGCCTTCTGATTACCTTCTTCCCACCATAGCACACCGTATCCACCTCCATGACACACCAGCATGCTACAGTGTAGCAGGGGATAGGATTGGGTTGTGGTGTTATTCTGCTGGAACGCTGGGCGGGACATCCGGGTGATAGACAGCCCGCCCGTCGTGTTCCGCAGCATTATGCCATTTGCGTAACGTACGCAAGCAGTGTAATTGGTTACGCAAATGGCGTAACGCTGCGGAACGTGACGGGTAGGCTGTCGATCACCCGGATGTCCCGCCCAGCGTTCCGGCAGAATAACACCACTGGTTGTGAATATTCACAAACAGGCAATGTCAGGATGAAAGTCACATAAAAAATGATGAAAGTAAATATACTCCAAACTACTACCATGTAATTTTGAATGACTCCATTGCATGGTCCCTGATCTTATTTTGACTTATTTTGTGAGAAAATGTTAATATCAGAAGGAAAAAAATGCATCTGTTAAAGAGAAAATGTACTTCTGGAAGTGATGCTAAAAATTCCTGGCTACACATTGCTGGAGCCTTTTATGTGTCCAACCCAACAATAAAGCATATGGCCATTCAGAAAGATAGTAGTGTGAGGAACACAACCAACACGCCATTCATTTGTTGCAAGAAGCAGTCGAATTTGGCATAAAGTTGTATGGGATTTCCTCAACTACACCCACCGCCTGGCAAGCAGTGAGGGAATTGATCCATGGAGTCTGGAATTCTGTTTGGCTGCAGTGATTTTAACTCTTCCAGTGTCCATCAACTGGAGGTCTGGTTAGAGAACCTCCAGCTGGTGCTACAATGTGGTACAGAGCAGATGCATTGAGAAAACAGACGTGGAGTCTTGGAAAGCACCACTGAATGGGTACAATTACAGGAATGGGGAAGTCAAGCCAGATCAGCCATGTGGATAAAAAACAGATCCAAACATTAGTAGTCCTTTTATGGGGATTGTTCTTACAGCCCAAATCTCAAAATCTATGGACAAGACACATTAAAGAGGGAAAAGATGTGGGAATGGGGGAAGGGAATGGAGTTCTATCAGGAGAAGCTAAACAGAGCCACCTTAACAAGGTGTTTGGATGCAGAAACAGAGGCAGAGATCTAGATTTCAGGTGGAACGGCAGTGAATACAGAGTTTTAAGGAGAAAGAGATGGAAAAAAGCCATCACCTTAAGTTTATAACAGCATGATTAATACCTAAGACCAGTGCCAGGTACCATTGGGCTCTGGGGCAGTATTGGGTCTTTGTTCTCTAGGTTCCATTGCAACTTATAGGGTGGAGGTCCCGTCATGGGTACATGACAAGGAGAGAAGCATAACAAGCCTCTGTCCCCAGGCTGAGGGGGCTGATTTGGACTGCGGGGCTTGCTCAGAGCTGCGCCTGGTAATGCAGGTGCAGACCTGAGCAAACTCATTGGGGCGGCTGGCCCTTGCCCCAGGGAGGCTCCAGCTGCCTCCTAACTTGCCTTGGATACAGAGCAGGCCCAGTAGTGTCATTCATTAACCAGGAGACGGAACGCTGGGCGGGACTTACCGCCTGATTGGCTGCGCCGTTCTGACGCGTCGCTGTCTTTCCGAGCCCCGTGCGGGCACCCCTGGCTTTGGAGGGGGTGCCCGCTTGCCTGGGGTGTGTGCTAGGTGCTGCAGAGAGCCGTGGAGGGGCGCGCAACCTGGAAGAAGCCCCCGCGGCGGAACGGCAGGCAGCGACGCGTCACGGGCTCCCTGTCAATCACGGGGTAAGTCCCGCCTAGCGTTCCGGTACTCTATTACTGAATGACACTACTGAGCAGGCCCATTCCAGCACAAGTTAGGATAGCGCACTGACACTTATCAACAGTTTCAGTTTGCCAGCCACTCCACATTTGTAGGATCAGGACCATTCTGGTGGCATTGCATTCCTCTCGGTCTGCCCTTCAAAGTGGGTTGTCACCTACTCACAAGTAAACACATGCGAGCGGCTGAGTTTCACTTCAATACATTCTCCTTATCAGCTATCAGACTGTCAGTTTCACGGCCCACCAACAAACATTTTGTGACCTACTGCTGGGTCACGACCCACAGTTTGGGAGCACACTGATGTATTCCTTAACCTCAGTGTGGCTCTTGGCATAGCAATGTAATTCATTTATCACGTTATTTTTCTTTCTCTACAAGAGCCATTCATTTATGAGCCTTAGGAAAACCAACAAAAGAATATGTGGAGGTGCTGAATAATCCCTTCACACTATCTGAAAGTAAAGAAAGATATACATTTTAATTTAAAGCCAGAGGTGCCAGTGACAGTTATCGATTTTGCAGGTCTGTTGAAATATAAGGGAAGGCCTTTGCTATGATAAAGGAGCAGTTTATAGGAAATGTTAACATATCAGTTCATCAGATTTGTACTTTGAAAGTATGTTCTAAGGCTAGACAAGGGGACGGCAAGACAACATCACTATTTTTAGGCCTGACGGATGCAGTTTCTTTACCATTGGTAACACGAGAGATTCAGTAGGTCTGCTGTTTTGGTGCTTTTATGATAGCTCTAACTGTTAGGCATTTTACTCATGATCGTGCAAGGGAGTCAGTAATTCTAGAGTGTGGTGTGTGTGCAGGTGTGCATAGATCACCCTGCAGGCTCCGTCTCCTTCCTATTACTGTCACTTTTATTGATTTGCTAATAGCTAAACGTAATGAAAACAGCTACTGGTAGGAAGAATCAATGTAATCCCAGGGTAATAGAAGTGATTATTGTTTAAAATATGATCATTGGGGATACATATAAAAACTGTATTCCGTCTAATATTGAGTCCAATATTGTGACTCAACAATGGATTGACTTGATACACCTACCTTGCTATTTAGTTGGCGAGACCTGGCTGGTTCTGTTCCATTTGTCTTTCAAATTTCTGCACCATCAAATCAGGTCATTAGGGGGAGCTAAAGAGGACTGGCAAGGTGGACTTCCACCTCAATGAGAGCCCCACCCACTCACCAGCACAGAGCCCCGCCTACCCACATTGCACTATAAAAATGCTTAATACAGAGAGCCATCCTCAGATCATGGAGAGAAAGGCTAAGTGGAATGACATTCATCAGTGCGGAGGAATGAGGTATGGTGGGCTCCATGAGCTTTCAAACATCACCTCATTGTATGGACTGTGTTCAATCTGAACAGGTCTTTTGTTGCTGGTGATACAGAGCAGTGCCATTATTCCCAGCTCCCTTAAAAATTCAGAGACTTCAGGGAGCAGCTGCCCCCACTGCATGCTTCATCTGGCAGCCCAGTGCACCCTGGCCCAAAGCTGCACTCTGGCCCAGTGCACTCTGGGTCCCAAAGCTGCATTCGTTCACCCTCTTGTGGGCCCAAAAAACGATGGAATGACCACTGATCAGCACTTGGGTTGGGTTCTTGAGACAACCTGAAAGAAAAGGGGAACATGAGTGCTGGGGACAGCAGAGTACAGGCCACGGGGGGACATCAGGCCACAGGCCTGGGCACACATAAACATTTAAAATGCACAGCAAACAGAGCCAGGGTGGAACCCGTTAGCCACACTACATGGCAATTGATGTTCAAGCAGGCATAAGCCCATCATGCCACGCATCATGGCTCCTCCCAACTTAGCCATGGCTCTTGGCTAGTTCAGCACCTAAATTGCTCATCATAATAAATTCAACCCTGGCCAGGGAATACTTCATAAGCACTATAAATAATGTCCAGGTACTTCCATAGTAAGGCTCCTCTCTGGGGCTGCTGGTGGGAAATGAACCCAGCATACACTATAAAGCCCTTCAGGCAGTTAGACCAATTGTAGTCTATCTTGGCCCTCTGAATCACTTCCCTGTCCCTGAGCTTATCCTCTGCCTTCTCAGTGGGCTCAGGCATGCTGTGAAGCAGGCTGAAAATGTCCACATATTCCCCTTTTATGACCTTTTCTTTAACACTGAGGGTGAGGTGCCCGCCAAGAGCCACTCCCAGCTTCCCGTAGGCATGGTTTGGCTCTGGTGGATAAGCCCACCCCATTAAGCCACCAGACGAACCATAAGCCGGGAGTGGGCCATACATGCTGCTTGGCAAAAAACCATATGGGGCGGGGGACCCCCAAGCTGAGCGGGGGCACCAGCAATGCCTCCATGGGGCCCGGGGTGCACAGGTGTCCCTACCATGCCAGGGAAGGCACCCCCCTTTGGGAAGCCCCCTGTACTTGAGGGGACTGCTGATTGGGCTAATGGGCAGGTACCAAGCACCAGCTGGTTGCACAGGCGGCTGCCATACTGGGCCTTGCAGGATAACTGGGACTGGCATAGGAGGCAGGACTGGAGCAGGTGGTAGGAAGGGAGCGGGGGCTGCTGTAGGGGCCGACTCCCAGGGGCCAAACTAGCCACTGCTGTGGCAGTGGGATAAGGCAACGTGGATGGCCCATTTGCCCCGGCCAGATGCTGATGCTGAAACCCCACAGGCGAGGTGGACTCCAAAGCCGCCCCACGCCACATGGTTTCCAATGTTCCCTGCTCCTCAGCCTCATACTCACCAGCAACCGGCATCCCCTGATGCAAGGAACTCTGGGTTGCAGCCTCCAAACAGACGGAAGCTTCATTCCCTGAAGCCGCGGAGTCCGCTGGCTCCATGGCGGCCACACCCTCAGCGGAGGGAGCAGTGGCAGTGCTCATCTCACCTGCCGCTATCCTGGAGAGTAAGGCACTACATTTGGGGTTGAGGCTGGTGCTAGACGTACCCCTTTTACTTCCTGAGGTCTTACTCCTGATAGCCTTGCCCCGCTTGCGGGGGGGGGCTGCTTCTCAATGGCCTGAAGGCCAGCTATGGCAGCCCATATTGCGGCCATGGGTTTGTTTTCTTCCGACGACACTCTGGAATGCTGCACCTCGGCAGGGGGTGGCCTCCTAGGTGCCCACCTGCATGCCTTCTGCTGCCTTTTCCCCATGCCTAAATACTGTAAAGAAGGCAAAATAAATAAGGCTGACTTTGACCTGCAAAGGAAAGGCGACAACATATTAATACTGGAAGGCGTTACCACCTTAAGGGCCATTGGCCCAATGACAAAATAATCAGATCGGTCCTACCCCCCAGCAGGACCAATTAATTAAGTCAGCAACTCTGTCGCTTGGGTGGCTAAAGAACCAATTCTACTGCAGACACATTAAAACTCCTTGGTACATGGCTGATGCGCTTCCCTTAGTATATGCTACATTCCTTATTACTCATAAGTAATTCTCAGTTATTTCAACAAGTTATTATTGCTTGGCTCCATACATGAACTAATTAGTGTTTAACTGCATTTACTACGTAGCGTAATCATTCATGTGATGCTTTCAACAGCATCACATATCAACCGAAGGTTGCTCTACTAGGAGAGAGATTTAGGGGGAGCGAAAAGGCAGGAGAGCAAGCAGGTGCTTGAGCTTTTGAGGTACTCGCTGCACTGGCATATGATTCTGTCCTGATAACAAACTGACATGGCAAGGGATGCAACCACATAAATTTCATGTTGTTGTTATTATTATTATTAATTTCTTCTTCTTCTTCTTCTTCTTCTTCTTCTTCTTCTTCTTATTATTATTATTATTATTATTATTATTTGAATAACCTATACCCATTTCTTGTATATATATGTTTGAATTTACTTATACATATATTTTGTTATTACTATTATTTTTATATATTTGTTTCATTAGTATATCATTACATATTTGTTTTATTTCATTATTGCCTCCCCTCTTTTTAGAATAATATTATATATACATATTATCTATCTATCTATCTATCTATCTATCTATCTATCTATCTATCTATATAATTTATTCATTACTACATTTTTATTTTACTTTGTTTAAAAAATTTTTGTTTTTGAAAACAAAATGGCGGCACCCATAAGTGAAAACAAAATGGTGCCGCCCTTACTGAATCCAAGATGGCGTTGCACATAGGAATTCAAAGATGGCAGCGCCCATACTGTCCTCACCATGGTGGCCCATGTGACCCAGCACGCATAATGAAGGCGATGGACCAGCATTTTTTTAAAAAACTGAAGGAGCCAGGCTGCTGAGCCAGCAGAGGCCCCAGGCTCGGTCTGGAGTTGCTGTGCATCGCAGCGTGATGCTGCACAACAGTCCACCAGATCAGCCAGCTAAGGGGCCAGCCGCAGCATGAACACCCATAGGGAGGGAGGGGGAGCCCCCAGAGGCTCACCAAGGGGAGGCACATGGCGGGGAGGTGGCCTGGGGAAGACTGCCATCTCCGTTTAACCCCGTTTAATCGCGCGGGTGATTGCGCCCAGGAAAGGGCTGCCATGCTCTGATCCAGCCAAACAAGGGGTGGGTGGGAAGTCAGCCGTGCCACCCCAAAAGCCCCGATGGCACCCATCAGCCAGCGTGGAACGCTGCCACTGCTACGGAGAGGGTAAGTTTGCTGGGAAGGGTTGTTGGTGAGGGTGAGGGGTGGGGGGGGACTGTTATGCTATCTCCGGCAGCTCCCTGTAGCCCTCCTATTGCCTCCCGCTCAAACAAGCCACAGATTCCCTTGCTTAGCTCCCCACAGCGCCAGGCTACCAAGACAAGAGGGGGGAGGCTCTGCATCGGCACTCAACCCCACCGATCAATCGTGAAGCCGATGCAGAGCCTCCCTACCTTGTCTGGGTAGCTTTTTACCGTGAAGCTTTTCTACCTGCCGCCTTAGCAGCAAGGTGGCCTGGCCGGCTCTCCCTATACCAGTGGAGCCCTCCTTCGGGTCGCTCCCAATTCCTCCTCCCCCGCATTACCATGATCTAAACTTCTCTGATCTTGCTGGATGATCCTTTGCTGGGCTTTGGAGGAGGTTCAAGCCTGAGTTGCAGGGAGCGATCCTTCTCCACCTGAATCAGGAAGTAGAATGGCCCCAAGGAGATCTCACCTTTCCCAGGTGAGCTCCTGTGCCGCCCCCCGCGGCCACAAAGCCCAATAGGGCCACATCTGGCTCGTGTGGCAGGGGAGCAAGCCAATAGCGAGCCTCCCTCTATGCACTGGGGCTTTGCAATCCCACCAATGTTCTGCCCATTCACAGCCCAAAGAAATGACCTTAAATGGTTAAACGGTGGTCAAATTCTGTGTAAGAAAGAAAGTTGTACACTGTGCCAACACCTTCACATATTTCACCCATTATTTTTTGCCATAGGTACGTTAATTGGAATGCTTATTGTTTATGGTTTTCCATCACATACACATGTGCTGACTGACATATATATGTTACAGCACAACCCAACTCCCTGTACAACGATGCATAGGATTGGGCCCTTAGTTTCTCCTTAACATGAGTAAGCAAAATATCTCCAATTCTTAACCATTTTTTCCAGATTTTATCACAATGCTCATTGCTGGCTGTACCCATATAGAAACAAAGCTTTTGTACTACAATACTAACCACATAAAGACTCACAAACCAATCCTATCCCGCTTTCCAGCTCTGAGGGAGTTGCAGAGCAAATCTGAGGTAATGGAACAAATGTTACCTTGAGAAGGCCTGCCAATCGCCACCACAGAATCACACACACACACACACACACACACACACACACACACACACACACACACACACTGGCATGTCTACATCAGCACGGGAAAGTTGGTTAGGATTGGGCAGACTGAAAGTTGAACTTTCAAAAATTCACTGCCTCAAAACAGTGTTGTTTTGTCAATTCAGAACTTACCAGAGAATGACATTGAATAATGAATTGTGATTATAAGATCTGGTTATCATTCTGTTCCAAGAACTTACTATACAAATGCTAAATGGCTGAACTGCAGAAATTTCAAGGGAAATTGGGTACAGAACTGTTTCAGGAAACTTCAACGTTTCACTACTGATCAGGCAACCAATAAACCTCATGGACAGGGATTACTCAGGGCAGATGGGCTTTTGTCGAAGAGCAAAGAGAACAAGCTTAATTGTCAGTGTGGCATTGTACTAGGAAAGCTAACTAATGCACATTGATGCTACATCAATATGGTGAAACATGGAAATAATGTAGAAAGGAAGCTCTCACAATGCTGTGAACCTGTGGTCATCCCACATTTTATATTAAGTATTAAGTATATTTACAGTATTTTTATTATACTGTACTGTCTCTTATGTACCAGCTAATTGGATCCTGATATGTGATTGATAGATCTTAGCCAATGAACCTCTTATCACCATTTTTGCAATGGGATTGTCCAGGGGTGGAAACAAATTGTGAAGACATGAACTCTTACTATTTAAGTTTTCATTATGCTGCAAGGTGAACTACTCTGGGGATATTGTGTCGAAAATGATGGCAGCCAAGCACTGGCTGCCAAGAGCAGTAGCTGCCACTGCAAAATGTGGGACGTGGCAAGGAGTTTCAGCCCCTTCATTATCCCTAAATCCAGCTGGACTGAGATTGATAGCATATTGATTGGGCAGGAGATGTGGACTGATGGTTGAGTTGCCAGTACTGTCGGGCAGCCCAATCCTAAGTAAGGCTGACATAGTAAGGCTGACATAACAGGGCTGTATCCTAAAGCCCATTAGGAGGCAGCAGCAGCAATGTTCAGGACAAGGGGAGGTTTTCCCCTTGCACCCGTGTAAGCTCCAGTCACCCCTATGGGCCTGCTTGGATTTGCGCCTGCTGTTTTGCAGGCACAGAGGAACATGGACTGGAGCAGCCCAAATCAGGGCTGCCCTGGCCAGGAATGGGTTTTAGGATTTGGCACTACGGCCATCCTGCATCACTGCCCCTGTCATCGCCCATTGCACTGCCCAGTTATGCCCCTGACACGCCTCTGAAATGCCCTTGTGGAGGCCCTGCACCGACCGAGCGCCACCAATGTTCGAGTGATGCAAGGCCGGCGCTGCTGACGGTTGCAGTAGCACCCAAGTGTCGGCACTGCTGCTTGCGCCGGTGCAGCGCCGTGCCACCGACGCGGACGCGCTTGACGGCACATTTGCGACAGTGTTTGGCCGGCGCAAGAGTGTAGGCCTGGCACAACTGGGGTACAGGATTGTGCTCAGAAGCTAAGCAGGAGAATCTGTGGTCTGTTTTTCAATGAGAGACAGAATGCCGGGCTATGAGAAGCTGCAGTACTTATTGTGGCTGAATGGAGACATTGTTGAGCTGATTACCCAGTATGAAAATGTGTGAGAAGGCAAAAGAATGGGCTACAATCTTGAGAACCTGTCCAAGCTTGACTTACGATTGCCTGCTGAAGCTCGATGGCATACAGCCAGAGGAGAAAACCACACTGTGAATGCTACATCGGGGACTAAGGATTCAGTGAATCCTAGTCCTGTATATTTGTAAAACAAAACAAAAAAAACCATTTAAAATGGTGGTATATACTAGCCTGCTCATATAAGTCAACTTGGGCATTTGCTTTGGCATGGCAAAGGTGAGATATAAATTCTTCAAATAAACTCAATAATAAGGAAATGGAAGATACACTTTTGGGGTTCAAGGAGAGCCATAACTGGTATCCTTGAGACAAGTAATATAAAAAGGGGGGTGATGTAATGTTCCCAACATCTTGATATCTCACTCTAAGATATGCTTGATGGCCCTGCATCCAACACAATACCTGGATATATTTATTTACTAAATCTATATCTGATTTTTCCCCCAAGAGCAACCCAAAGTGGCTTCGAAAGAGACTTTGATCTTCCAAGAGGGGTTGAAAAGTTGATGTTCAAAGTTAAAAACAGTGTGGGGGAAGTTCAGTGGAGTTTAAAGCAACCAACAACACAATCCTATGCACATTACTCAAAAGTAAGTCCTGTTCTGTTCATTATGTTCAAATGGGCTTACTCTCAGGAAACTGCACATAGAATTGCAGCCCAAGTGTCATACATAATTTTGTGCATCAGGCCTGGATTGGCGGCGCATTCACAAATAGACTAGATTGTTTCCATGCAAATTATATAACACTGCTTTACTATCTGAAGCTTTAAACAATGATGGACAAATTTCAAGTGGCTGGACAGTTCACTTTGGACAAATAACCACAACTGTTTTTCCAACCTATCAACTATAACATATTTCCCTGGTGTACCCCCACTGACTTCACTCATGCTAGGACTCTGATTGAATTTTGTCTACTGAGTATTTAAAATTGGTCTGAGGTTGAAGTCTGAGTAGAATAGATTCTCCCATGAGCTTGCTGGTGCTTTCCATTTCTATTTCAATTGGAAATTTCACAATAGAAATGCCCTACAAACAGGTTAAGGTGAAAGAAGCAAACACACACACACCAGCCAAAATGTACAATAATGTATTTGTGTGAAGATGAAGCAAATCCTACGCACATATTTATTTTGAAGAATTTATACTCCATCTTTCCCATGCTGAAGCAAATACCCGAGGCAGCTTACATGGGCAGGCTAGTCTAAACCACCATTTTTTCATTGTTTTTTGTTTTTTTTTACAAATATACAGTATTCTGTGATTCACCAAATCCTCAGTCCCAGATGTAGCCTTCGCAATGTGCTTCTCTCCTCTGCTGTGTGACATCGAGCTTCAGCAGGTGATCATAAGTCCAGCCTGGACAGGTCCTCAAGATGGGTCTCTGTTCTTTTGCCGGCTGGCCTTCTCATAACATTCCCGCACTGGCTAATCAGCTCCACAGTGACTCCGTTCTGCCACAACAGGTACTGCAGCTTGTCACAGCCTGGCATTCTGTCTCCTATCCCAAAATAGACCACAGATTCTCCTGCTTAGCTTCAGGCAGTCTCAGCAGCTCAACCATCAGTCCACACCTCCTTCAATTGGCGAAGTGAACCCTTTTCTCGCAATGCCATTTACTTCCTATAAGGGCATAATCCTAACCAGCTTCCCAACACTGACATAGCTGTGCCGATGGGACAAGTCCTGCATCTTGTAGTTGGGGGGCAGTCACAGAGGCCTCCTCAAGGTAAGGGAATGTCTGTTACCTCAGAGCTGCATTGCCCTTACCCCAGTACTGGAAAATTAGTTAGGATTGTGCTCTAAGTGCAAGCATGATTAAAGGCTAAGGTCGATTCCAAGCCAAAACGCAATTTGGGATTATATGAACATGGAGGGTTTCAGAAACTCCTGGGGCTAAGTTAGGTCTTGCCACATTAACAGGGAGGCCTCAGTGATGTCATCAATTAAGGGCACAATCCTAAGTAACTTTCCAGCAGTGGGGTAAAGGCAATGCAGCTTTGAGGTAAGGAAACAAGCATTCCCTTACTTTGAGGAAGCCTGGACCCCCCCCCCCCCAAGGGGAGGAGCAAACAAAACAAAAACAAAACAAAACAAAACTCCAGGATGCAGCACATGCCCCATTAGCACAGCTAAGTCAGTGCTGCAAAGTTGGTTAGGATTGCGCCCTGCATTTTGGTGCATGATGTGGAAGAGCCACCTACAGATATCTGGGGCACTGTGATCATTCCAAGTTCTGTCTCACTAGCTCTGTCTTCTCTATCTTCCAAATCTGAATATTTCAGCAGATTTAAAACAAGTCTATCAGCGACGGACCGAACCGAGGCTGTGCCCCGGCTGGGTTTATGCTTGTCACCCCCCAGTGCTGGCTCCCTGCCCCTTGTGTAGCCTCTGCCACGTTGCCCGTCATGCCACGCTTCATTTCGGAGCACTCTGAGCACAGGGGCGGGCAGGTGGGTTTGCGCCTGCAGCAGCTTGGGTGAGCATGCAAGAGGTGGCAATGGTGGCAGCTCTGTTGCCGCTCCAGCCGCTGTGACCCCCCTGGGCCCCCCGCTAGCCCCCCCACTGGAGTCTACCAATTGCTAGCCAGAGCAGAACCCAAGGCATTTGCCTTTCTTTAGCTTTAAATCCCCGTGTATTTTATCTGAACATGTGGGTACCATATCTCTGAGATGGAATTACTCCTCTTCAAGGCTGCTCTGAGCTATGGTGCTCTGGATAAATGGACCTGTAGAGGCGGTAATTTTGTTTGAGCCATCAGTCTACCAGAGTGCAAATAACCAATTGGGGCCTCTGACTTGCCCACACGAGGAGAAGGAAAGGCAGCTTCAGTGCTGGGCAATACATTGTGAGAACAGAAGGTGGCTCATTTTTTCTCCCACATGAAAGAATTTTTCTGCACTGAGCCCAGAATGTCTGAGTTCTAATCGCCGGCAGTGATTTTCCCTGTGTGTCATTTTGGATTGTTATAAGACTGCGATCCTGGCCCTGATAAAACCAAGCATGTCAATCGTATTTTATTAAACTTAGTCGTAGCAATATCTGCCAGCATGATATCAGTCCATCTCTATTTAGGATTATGTATTTTTTTTTTGCCATGGACTCTGAGTGATCAGTACAGTATTAGGGCCATATATATGGCACCTTCAAAAAAAAAACATCACCGTATCCAAACAAGGAACTCAGAGAAAGGGTAGGATTTATTTCTGAATCAATCAGTGAATCACAACCACAACAACAAAATACCTAATTCAACCTACAGATAAACATTCAAAGGGCAACACAAAAGGGGTTTCTGCGTTTGTTCTTGATTGTGGGTTGACATGAATAGTGCCAATGTTTTGATGTAGATGATCAGTAGGGGAAATATTCTTTTTGGAAAAAAAATGTTTTCAATCTAAATGAACAATCCAAACACTAAAAATGAATTTATGGTGAACCAATCCTAGCATGGGTACAGCACCCATACATGCTCAATAGAGCACTCATTTCTTCTCTCAGCATGTGGGCGTTGGCGCATATATGGGCTATCAGTCTGTACCTTCTATTCAGCAATTTTTCTCTGTGATAGTCATGCTCTGGAGCATTGAGCAACTTGCACTGCTTAGGGAGGCAGGCCCAGCGGCGTAGGGAGGGTGCCACAGGGGAGGCGAGCCAGTGACGGGATCAGCTAACGACTCGGGGGAGCGCTGGGCGGGCAGCACGAAGGCTGGGCGGGACTTCCGGGTGACTGACAGTCCGTCCGTCCGTGTCCACCGCCTGCCCGCCCGCCCGCCGGCCGCACGGGCTGCCCCAGGGTGGCGCGCCCTGCTGCTGCACGCCCTGGTACCCGGAGGCCCCCACCCGTCCCCCCCGGCAAGTGGGCACCCCCTCCGAGGCCAGGACGGACGGGCTGTCAATCATCCGGAAGTCCCGCCCAGGCTTTCTGCTGCCCGCCCAGCATTCCCCCGAGTCGTTAGCTGATCCCATCACTGATGCGAGCACAGCAGGTGCTGGCTATGGCAGGGTGCTTTTCATTCCCTGCCCTCCCTTGTGCTCAGACTGATCCTAAATGGAGCAATTCTGGGCGTGGAGAGGTGTGGCTGAGCGACGCATGGCGACAGGATGGCCATGCTGGTGACGTTGCCCTGCTGCAGGCGCACTGTGGCCTGGAAATGGCTCTGGGGAGGATTGCACAATGCTGGTGAATTAGGCCACAATCCTATCCACACATACCTGGAAGTAAGCTCCACTGACTATAATAGGAGTTACTCCTAAGTAAACATGTATAGGACTGGGCTCTTAGTACAGAGACTCCATTATGTGACGACAAAGGGCACTGACAATGTATGCAATCCTATGCATGTTTATATTGTACAGTGGGACCTACTCCAAAATATTATGCAACAAATTCAAGCTAGGTTGCGTTTTAGTTGTTTCGCTGTATCAGAACCTTCAAGGTCAACCTAACTCATTATTGCTCCCTTTGGGTTTTTGAGAGCTGAGCTGCAATCCTATGCACCATTTCTAAACACAATGCAACTTACTTCTGAGTAAACCTGTTAAGTACTGGGCAGCCCAATCCTAGCCGGTGCTGTATCCAGTTGCTGGTGCAAACCTGAGTGGCCCATATAGAACTCACCAGGCCAGAGCTAAGAGCAGGATCCTGGCTCCACCCCCTTCTCCAGGCTGGGCTGCCCATGGAGCCAGCCTCCTGCATGTCCCCCTTTCCAATTCCACCTTTGCCCTCCCCCACTCTTCCCAACCCTAGGCTGGCTCTTCACCCACTCACTAGGCCTGCGCAGAGCCAGGCGAGGGCAATTGGCTTGGCCTCTGCTGGTCAGGGCAATGGTTTGCAGTGGTCCAGTTGTCACCCATGATTGTGACACTCTTCAGGCACCTGCCTAAAGCAGGACCAGAATCAGGGCTGTATCATCCATAAGGCTGACTAGGGTTAAGCCTAGGGGCCCTACAAGACTAGGGAGTTGTCATTGTTCTTGCTAACCTGCCACGCTATTGGGGCACAAGGCCCGAGCTGGCCCTGTTAGTTGCTGCAGGCCACAGGGAGCTGAGGGTATGTGCTCCAGCCACAGGGAGCTGAGCTGCAATGACATGGAGCCACAATGAGGACCCAGCCTGACCTTTAGAGCTAAAGAGCGGACGCAGATCTGAGACCGTGTGGCCCGATTTGGGCCTCGTGGACAGGCTTAGGAGGTGGCCATATGGCCACCTCCCAAGCCCGCCCAAGTCCCGCCCAAGTCCCACCCCCACCTTTCTCCCTCCCACCAATCCCTGTCCTGATATGGGACACAGTATCCCTTGTGCCAACCAGCTTTTGTTGGTGCAGGGGAGGCTCTCCATCAGCGCTCTGAAGCCGATGCTACTCGTAGCATCGGCTTCAGAGCATTAGCGCCGATGCGGGGGTGCTGTTTGGCTCCCCCACATCAGCGCTAATATCGTAGTGCCAACGCAACGATGTTGTGTCAGTGCTATGTCCATTAGAGGATTGCATTGCCCAAAAATACATCTCAGTTAAGTTGCACACACCTTATGCATAGATCACCAAGTCCAATAGTTAACCAAATGTATCTTTATGGTACTTCCAGGAATACATTGCTATTACAATCAATTCAGGAAAAAGTCATGCTGAGCATGTGTAAGCTCAAATGTTAACCTCTGTAAATTCTCATTTTACACTCTTGGCCATTGTACCTCAGTGAGATCCTTGTAGGCTTGTAAAAAACAAACAGCTTGTAACTTTCCTTGGAGTCAAGCAAGTGAACCAGAATTGTAAAGTTGAAAAAGTGGACTTATATGATTGCTTGCAATTTTTCTGTCTTGGGCTTTTTTAAAAAGCTTTCATCATTCATATACCTAGTTATGGGTTACGCAACTGGAACTTTCAAGAAGATCCATTTTGTTGTTTTTCTCTTGGCAAACAGAAGGCTTCCAGACTTTTATCATCTTTGCAACAACAAAAATTTAATCATGGTCCCAGCACTTTCAATTAACATTTTCTTCCCTTCTCCATTTTACAGCCTTTTTATGTCAAAGCAACTGTATTGACAAAGAGGATGCTATTTCTCATCTCAGCAGTAAGGGTTATTTGAACACCCGTATGATGTGAAGGTGTAGGACTGACTTGTAAAATGGATGTGAGTGCCTTTAAAGAGGAGTGCAATAGCTTTCTTCTAAATAAAATAAAAATACGCTATAAAATTGAATAGTGGGAGATCATTGTGGCGAAGGTCAGGGTTCTTTCTTTCCCCAGTAACAGAATTTGAAAGCTGGGTGGCTGCAAGAACATCACTAGTTATAGCAGAAGTGAAACTGAATGCGTGTGGTAAACTAAAAAGGATCGCATGGACTTTGGCACCATGCTTTTCAATCAGTCAGTAGTAATTATATGCCAATTTTTCACACAAAGTTCACAAAGCAGTTTACAGACTAATAACAATAACAATAACAATAACAATAACAATAATAATAAAGTTAAATGGCTCCCTGTCCCCAAAGTGCTCACCATCTTTAAAAAATGCAGAACCCTCCCCCACCAGCAACACCCACTAGAAAAGACACTGCGCAGGGGTGAAGAGGGACAATGACTCTCTCCCTGCAAAATATAAGAGGAGCACCACTTGAAAAAGTGCCTCTTGCCCAGTTAACAGGGGTTTTCCCTACTCTTCCCCACTCTTTCCAAGTGTTGCCCTCTCTAAGGCCACTTCAGCTGGACCTCGATTGTTGGGAACCATTGCCTATTTCCAAGAATGTGTCTCACTGGTCATTTGCACAACAGCAGAAAATGTGTGCATTGCCCTTAGAGCAGTGGTTCCCAAACTAGTGAGTTGCAGCCCACCAGCAGAGGTGTACCAGGGTGTGCCCATGGCACACAGCGTCATGACGTTGTGACATCGTGATGTTGCAGGGTGTGGCTTCTGTCCACCATGTCAGCTAACATGGCGGGCAGAAGCCAAGCCCCGCCTCCTTGTCTCCTGGCAGAGGGGGGGGCGCTGCACCGCAGCTTGCCATCTTTTCCTGCCTCCCGCTGGGACTTTAAGGCCAGTGGGAGGCAGGAAAAGACGGGAAGCCGCGGCGCACCTCCCGGTTTGCAGAGCAGCAATACCCGAGCCACGATGTTGCGAGGGGCGGGTGCGGTGGCGCGCAGTGTTGTGGGGGGCGGGGCCCAGGGGCACCACAGCGGCCCCCCTGAAGAATGGCGCCCATGGCTCATACCATGGGTCGCCACAGGTAATATACACCCCTGCCCACCAGGGGAACTGGAAGCAGGACATTCCCCCTTAAATAGGCTTACCAGACCTCCCGTTTTGATCAAGATTATCCTGGAGCACTAAACCACAGGGGTGCCTTGCTTTCCATGTGGACGCAAGGAGGCCAGCCAAAGACTGCTGAGAGGAGCACTACAGTGTGTGCTTCTTTGCTTTTGGAAGTCAGGAGTCAACGAAGGAGTAAGTAAGCATGCAGCTGTGGAGGCTTTTCAGCTGGGCTACTTTCAGCTCCAAAATGTGGAATGTGTGAGAATGAGGAGAGGAGGCATTCATTAATCTCAGGAATGGAATGGAATGGGGAATGGTTGCTGGTGAGACTTTGGGGGGGGGAGCCAGAGTCTCACATTCAACTGGGCTGATCTTTTTCAGATCCAAAAATTAAAGCCGCAGCAGCAGCAGCAGCAGCAGCAGCAGCAGCAGCAGCAGCCACCCCCCCACCCCGTGCTCAGTACTTTGCTCTCTCTCTCTCTGCATCCAGGAGCCAGGGGACTGCAGAAGGGTGAGAATATGTACAAGTAGAGAGGGGAAGCCTAGGTGCCTTTAAAGGGGAATTGGACATATTCATGG
>JAJKFI010000007.1:7919466-7973583 GCA_029204185.1 Lerista edwardsae | reverse complement strand
TCTCACTCCAGCAGGCAAAGAGTGGCACCCCGAGTGGCAGGACAGCAACCCCAGCCGGGAGAGGGACTACTCGGGAGGTAGGCAGGCCGGAAGAGTAGGGAACAAGCCACAGCTGACACAGTAGCTCCAGCCAGTACAGGGAGAGGCAGAACCACAGCCTTTATAAACCCCAGTGGCCTGTGCTGAGGGTCAGTGGGGCTTGGGCTATTGGCAGACCTCTGACAAACCCCACAAGAGAAGGAACTAAGGTGAGGCAGCCCCCTGCTCTCTCTTCACTGACTGATTGAGGCCCTTTGTAAGGTTAGGTGGGTCAGGGCTTCACCTAACTTGCTTCTGAGCCTACCTGACTTTTACAGGCTGAGGTTCTGCTAGGTGGTGTTTACCTCCCTAGGGCCTAGATAGCCCTCTTTGGGGTCTCTCTGATTTAGTACCTTCCCACCCCCTGCATGCACTTCCTCAGCTTCAGCAATTGGGGGGGGGAGCAAAGTATGGCTGGCTGTGTGAAGTTGAGGGTCCTTCAGAATCATGTTTTTTTATTTGTAATTTTCTGTAAGTTTAAGAGGCAGTGAAGTTATTTACATTAGAACTATGTTTCTCTTTTTTATTCAAATAGCTTATTTAAGGTGTGCAGAAATAATTTGTAACGGCATAATTTTATATCATTTCTGACAACCATGGGAGGGCACACTAACATTACGGTGGAGTGGCACCTTCAAGATTTTCTACATCAAAAGTAGCACATGATGTGTTGTGGGTTGGCCACCCTTGAGGCACCAAAGAGAGGCACCAAAACTGCAATGGGGAAAATCACTGTGTTAGATGAGTGTGAGTGCCAGTGAGATGAGGAAGAAACCACAGGGGCGGATTGGGGTGCAAGCGCATTCAAAGGTGCATGGGTGCCTGTGTTTGTGTTCCATGTGGCATGCCAGGGAGGCAAGGCACTGCAGCCTCCCAGTGCTGTGCTCTTAATTTTTTTAGAGTATTCGAATCCCATTCAGCCTCATCAGAATCCCTCCTGGGTAAGTGCACACAGGACCAGTGGCCCCATCTTAAGAAAGTTTGTTTCAGCTTCCCTTCCCACCAAGGTAGTTCTCTCTCTCTCTCTCTCTCTCTCTCTCTCTCTCTGCTAGGTTCCCTCTATAACTCTGGTCTCTCCCCCCAGCAGGCCTGAGTGGGGCACAGGGGTGGGGGGAAGGAAGTGCCACATCATGGACCTTGGCATTACCCAGACAGGCCGGCTCTTGTTTGCTGCAGAACTCAAACATCTCCTTCCTGAGTGGCAAGACGTGAGCTGGTGGGTGCCACACCTCAGTGCTGGGGGTACCTCCAGCCAATTTCACACCTGGAACACAGCTGCCCTTCTGGCCTTTGCCTGCTGACACATCAGGCCTGGCACCAGCTTTACACCTGACAACAGGGAGAAGGGAGAGACTGCTGTGAGAAACTTCCAGCAAACCCTGAGAGAAATGGCCCTCTTCCCAAATGTGCCACATACCCCACGTCACAACCCTGTCGTATGCCCCTCTTAATAACTTGGTGGGTTGCCTTTCCCTTCTCTTCTCCCCACCCCTGTAGACTGCCTGCTAAGTAAATTCACCTGGAGCCCAATTTGATGCATGTCTACTCAGAAGTAAGTCCCATTATAGTCAATGGAACTTACTCTACTGTGGAGAGGACAACAGCTTTGGTGGGCCATCTCCCCTTTTCTCTGAAGCCTGCCGGGTTCCACCAAGTGAATTTCTGTCATTCTCCCTAGCTGGTGGGAAGGGTAGGCTTTCTCTTCTCAAATATCTTACGTTGCAGTTTTTCAGGCTTTGAGTGATACTCAGGGTGTGAGTGAGTGAGAGAGATGGGGGGGGGGGTCTGGGGGCAAACACTGTATACCCAACAAATTAGCTCCAAATTGCCTGACAGGGGCGCAGGTTCCCCCAACAGGGGTCACATACTCGTCCATGCGAGCACGCTGTGCCTGGTGATACTCCAATTGGTCCCAGTTCCAACTCTAAAAATTATGGTAAGTCTACCCTTAAAAGGAGTGACTCCACTCCGATGGCAGCGATGGTGCCACAGTAATTGTGGCACCTCCATTGCCAAGGGGCTTGTTTCTTACCTTGGGGGCAGCACTGGCCTCCTGCAGGGTCCTGGAGGCTCGCAGCCCCCTCTGATCTCCTCCTTGGCTGCTGTAAACAGCCCTTATCGCCGACCAGCAGCCACTTCTGGTTTTCACCCCTCTTGGAGGGGTGGGTGGCCCTTTGGAATCACACCTGGTCACTTCAGGAAGTGGCTTCCACGGCGTTAGCTGCTTCCCAGAGTAACTAGGTGTGGTTCTGAAGCACCTTTCGCACCTTCTTGGAGGGGCTGTGTCAGCCCTTTGGAGCCATGTTTGGTCACTTCAGGAAGGAGACCTGCACTTTCTTCCCTCGCCCTATAGGATACAGCCAGTGATGTCATGCAGGGGGAATGCGGGGGAACTCAGTTCCACTAGTTAAAATTAGGGCTGACTCCGCCCACTTCACTCTCCCTCCTCTCCCCTCCCAATTCCTCTGCAAAGAGCTTTTCTTCTTGGTTGGCTGGCACTCAGAGGGTTAAAGGGAGCGACTCCGGATTCCTAGGGGGATGAAGGCTGTGATGTCATTCAGGGGGAACGGACCAGAACAGGCGTTCTGGATCCTAACGGGCTCCGTGGCTGGTTTCCAGGTTCCCGACAAGTGCCAATCAAAAGTGAGTTCCTGTTCCTAAATCATTTGAATGACACCACTGGATACAGCAGTAGTTATTTCTGTGCCACTGTAGCCCTGGGAGCTCAGTAATTACTGTAAATGCACAACTTTGAAATAATCTCTACGCAAAACCTTATTGGGAAGAGTTTGGAGGGATAATTGAACTTTGCATTCATTTACAATTTGTTTACTTTCTCATATCATTAGCAAACTTATTTAAAAAAGAGATGCAACTAAACTTTGTGCCAATTACATAAGAGAATAATGGATTTTATTAATCCAAGAATTCAATCAAGTTAAGCATTGGTGCTCTGGCCTTATACAACTCATTATTTTTCATGATAATTAATCAGAATGAGCCTCTTTGAAATGGGTTTCTTTAGTCATTAAACAGGAAAACTCTTAACAGGCACTACTACTTTGGGAAAATCTTTTTTTTCTTCCCAATGTTAATTTTGATTTGACAACCACAATACCAGCAGTTTCTCTGAAGGATAAAACTTCTGCCACTCCAGGTCTTGCTTTGTAGTGGGTTGATTTCTTTTAAAGTTAGCATTTATTTTAGAACGTTTAGAACACTCCAGCATTCTAGAGTGTTCTAAATGTTTCACTTTTATTAGCTCAGTTATCCTTAACAATGCTGTAACATAAGCCAGTAATCTTTTTCCCAGCTTATTCTGGTGCTTTTGATCTTGTGGTCTCTCTCTCTCTCTCTCTCTCTCTCTCTCTCTCTCTCTCTCTGTGTGTGTGTGTGTGTGTGTGTGTGTGTGTCCATAATAAAAAAAAAACAGCAACACAATAACCAGCTGTTTTTGGTGAGTTCTCTGCCTGCTCATAATCCTGCCACAACATTCCCCACTGGGAATTTGGTCCCCAGGTATAGCAGAAAGCTGGCTGGAAATTTAACTGTCTCTTTCATTCCCAAAACAAATTGTCCTGGTGCCAACAGAGGATTTGAATATGGGGAAACGATCAAGTAAAATGTTTCCAGGAAACTGTCAATAGAATCGACCTGAATAGAAGGTACTCAAGGTGCAATCCTACATAGGACGTAGCACCAACGCAACGTTCTTAGCACTGACACGGCGGTAGCACCAGCCTGGGTGCGCAGGCGGAGAGCCACCATTGTGACAGACGAACTTGGGGCGTTTCTGGGCAGATGGAAGGCAGAATTGGGGGGTGGGTGGGCCATGCTGACCCGGGGAGGGGGGTGGGCTTGGGATGCCTCCTTTAGGCCACATCCAAGGCCTGGTCCTCGGGACATGCAGCCCTGATTCTGGCCTCGCGGTCAGCTTGGATCTGTGCATGCTGTTTACGTGCCCTTGCACCAGGGTGGCTCCTCGGGCCTCCCAAGTAGTGCTGGATACAGCACAGACCCACTGGCCTGCCTGTTCCAGCACAACGTAGGATTGGGCTGTCACCTGCATAGCCTGCCAGTTACTCTCAGTGGATGAAGTTGGGTTCAAGTATTATGGAAGATTCCACCCCACCCCACCCCGCCGACCACACCTTTTCTCTAGGAGGCAGACCTGGCTTTCAGGTCAGGCTTGGAATTATTTCAAGCTTCTGGTTTCAGGGGCTAATCTGGCAACAGTAAAGGCACACCCAAAACAGATGGAGCAGACTCTGCCTCTGAGATCTCAGATCTCTGAGAAGGTGGGTTAGAACTAACGAAGTGCAACTACTGCTCTCTTTTCAAAATGGGGCTTTCCCAACATTGTCTTCCTGTAATACTTTGAGCCCAAACCCATCCCTGAGGTTTAGGAATCCCTCCAAACAGAGTGGGATGTAGTTCAGGGTGCTGCAGCAGGTGAGTGGATGCAGTGGTGTCACTAAGGGGGTGTGGGGGCTGCACTTGGTGACACCATGGGAGATGCTACCATAGGAGGAGAATGAAAGCTGGAACACACGACTAGGAGGCCAGAAGGCCAGGCCTACTTGGCGGGTAGACCTGGGTTACAAATTGCTGTAGACGTGGGCTCCAGAGTCTTCTCTGCCATGGCGGTGTGGTAGACTTCAGGCATGCCCGTGTGCATGTGTGGGAGGAGCTTCACTCCACCCCCCCCAGATAAGTAGAATGCCCCCATAGGCCCGAAGACTAGCGCCAACTCTGAGACCAGGTCTACCCATTGGGACTCCCTGTAGCCCTGGGCTTCAGAGACTTTTCCAGCCATTGCCATCCCCCTGTCCTGTTTTTCCCCTGCCTTCCACACTAGGTGACACGAACTCTAATGATGCCACTTAGTGGAAGTGGGCCAAGGGATTCTCTAGATCTCAATCTTTATTTTAAGCTATTCTCCCTCAAACGTTGTTTTCAATTGTTAAGAGACAATGGTCTTTTCGCAAACTTTCCTTAAAGTCCTTTATTATGAATACTAAACTGATGACATGTGTTGAGATTAGAATAATGCTGCCATGCATCTAAGAGGAAAACTAGGCTGCAGTTGTAGAGAATCAATATCACATTAAATAGCTGAACAATCACCAGGAGTAATTAGGCTTATAAAATGGGTACAAGTGTTAGATATGAAAGCTTTCACTTCATGGGATTCAAATCCAATACCTGATAAGGTAAACATTTCTGCATTTGCATAGCTGACAGCCCAATTTTTGACCACAATCTCAAAAGCTTTGATCTCTCTCTCTCTCTGATAAGTGTTCTTGCAGCCAGTTACTTGATATGTGAAGAAGGTAACTACAATACAGAAGAAGCCAGACTATAGGCAGGACTGCTGTAGTTCTGAATTAACCTGTATTATTTGTAACCTAGTTCAAAGTTTATCTGCCCTTGAAGCCATACACATTATGTATTGACATTAAGCTCATACCAGAATCTGGTGGGTGAATGGAACTGCTGTACCAGTTTGGTGTCTTTTTGTACAAGTTGCCTTGTTCTCCCACTATATCTTTTTGATAGGAAAAGGCAGCACATACCATTTTTGTGGGTTGATATCAAAATCAAGGTAAGCTAGATGTGGTCAAACGCGAGATGTCAAGACTGAACATCGACATCATGGGAGTTAGTAAACTAAAATGGACAGGAATGGGAGAATTTAATTCAGATGACCATTACATCTACTATTGTGGGCAGGAATCCCTCAGAAGAAATGGAGTAGCCTTCACAGTGAACAAGAGAGTGAGAACAGCAGTACTGGGGTATAACCTCAAAAATGATAGAATGATTTCAATTCGGATCCAAGGCAAACTTTTCAACATCACAGTAGTCCAAGTCTATGTCCCAACCACTGATGCTGAAGAGAAAGACGTTGACCATTTCTATGAAGACCTACAACACCTTCTAGAATTAACACCAAAAAAAAGATATCCTTCTCATCATAGGGGATTGGAATGCTAAAATAGGCAGTCAAAAGGTAATAGAATAACAGGCAAGTTGGAGTACAAAATGAAGCAGGACAAAGACTCATAGAGTTTTGTCAGGAGAACACATTACATTGCAAACACCCTTTTCCAGCAACACAAGCGGCGACTGTACACATGGACTTCACCAGATGGTCTACACAGAAATTAGATTTATTACATTCTTTGCGGCCAAAGGGGGAGAAGTTCTATACAGGCAGTCAAAACAAGACCTGGAGCTGACTGTGGCTCAGATCCTGAGTTTTTTATTGCAAAAATTCAGGCTTAAACTTAAAAAAAAGTAGGGAAAACCACTAGGCCCTCCACATATGACCTAAATCAGATCCCATATGAATATGCAGTGGAGGTGACAAATAGATTTAGGGGCTTAGATTTGGTAGACAGAGTGCCTGAAGAACTTTGGACGGAGGTCTGTAACATTGTATAGGAAGCAGCAACTAGAACCATCCCAAAGAGAAAGAAATGCAAGAAGGCAAAGTGGCTATCTGACGAGGCTTTACAAATAGCTGAGGAAAGAAGGGAAGCCAAAAGCAAGGGAGAAAGGGAAAGGTATACCCAACTGAATGCAGATTTCCAGAGAACAGCAAGGAGAGATAGGAAGGCCTTCCTAAATGAGCAATGCAAAGAAATAGAGGGAAACAATACAATGGGAAAGAGTAGAGATATTTTCAAGAAAATTGGAGATGTCAAAGGACAATTTCATGCTAAGGTAGGCACAATAAAGGACAAGAATGGCAAGGACCTAACAGAAGCAGATGAGATTAAGAAGAGGTGGCAAGTATACACAGAGGAACTATATAAGGCCAATCTAAATGTTCCTGATAACCACAATGGTGCGGTCACTGAGCTTTGACATCCTGGAGTGTGAAGTCAAGTGGGCTTTAGAAAGCATCACTAACAATAAGCTAGTGGAGGTGACAGCATTCCAGCTGAGTTACTCAAAATCTTAAAAGACGATGCTGTCAAAGTGCTGCACTCCATATGCCAACAAATTTGGAAAACCCAGCAGTGGCCACAAGACTGGAAAAGATCAGTTTTCATTATTCCCAAAGAAGGGCAATGCCAACGATTGTTCAAACTACCACACCATTGCAAAGGTTTAGTCGAGAGGGTTAAAGCTGCAGTAATTGCCCGAAGATGAGATCCAAAGGTCGCTAGTTTGAAACCACCAGAAGCTTCTGTGTGCGGCAGACCTCGAGAATTTGGTTGATTAGATCTGAGCTGTCTCAGCTGCCTGTGAGAGGGGGAGTTGGGCTAGACGGCCAGCTTCTCTTTGGTGAGAGCAAAGAAGCAGATTATCAGCCGGTGGAAGGCAATCATGCGGCGAGAAAGAAGGACTGGATGATAAAAGTGTCATCTCTATGTAGTTGTTCTTGAAAGATTAGAACTTTGTGATGTGTAAAAACCTTGCGGTTTAGAAGATGCCTGCCTATGTAAACCGCCTTGAATTAAAGTCAAAGAAGCAATCTGATGACCAAGAAAGGTGGTATATAAATACCTATTGTTATTGTTATTGTTATTGCACTCATTTCACATGCTAGCAAGGTGATGCTCAAAATCCTACAAGCTAGGCTTCAGCAATATGTGAATATGTACAAGCTGGTTTCCGAAGAGGCAGAGGAACTAGAGATCAAATTGCCAACATTCGCTGGATCATGGAGAAAGCAAGAGAGTTTCAGAAAAACATCTACTTCTGCTTCATTGACTATGCCAAAGCCTTTGATTGTGTGGATCACAACAAACTGTGACAAGTGCTTGAAAAGATGGGAGTACCAGACCACCTTATCTGTCTTCTGAGAAACCTGTATGTGGGCCAGGAAGCAACAGTTAGAACTGGGCATGGAACAACTGATTGGTTTAAAACTGGGAAAGGAGTATGACAAGGCTGTATACTGTCACCCTGCTTATTTAACTTATATGCAGAGTACATCATGAGAAAGGCTGGGCTGGATGATTCACAAACTGGAATCAAGATTGCTGGGAGAAATATCAACAACCTCAGATACGCAGACAATACCACTCTAATGGCAGAATGTAAGGAAGAACTAAAGAGCCTTCTGATGAGGGTGAAAGAGGAAAGTGCAAAAATTGGCTTGAAGCTCAACGTTAAAAAAAACTAAGATTACTCCCATCACTTCCTGGCAAAATAGAAGGGGAAGAAATTGAAGCAGTGACAGACTTTATTTTCCTGGGCTCCAAGATCACTGCAGATGGTGATTGCAGCCATGAAATTAAAAGACCTTTACTTCTTGGGAGGAAAGCTATGGCGAACTTAATAAAAAGCCGAGACATCACCCTGCCAACAAAGGTTTGCCTAGTCAAAGCTATGGTTTTCCCAGTAGCAATGTATGGCTGTGAGAGCTGGACCATAAGAAAGGCAGAACGCCGAAGAATAGATGCTTTTGAATTATGGTGTTGGAGAAGACTCTTGAGAGTTCCCTGGACTGCAAGGAGATCCAATCGGTCAATCCTCCAGGAAGTTAAGCCTGATTGCTCCCTGGAAGGACAAATCCTGAAGCTGAAGCTCAAATAGTTTGGCCACCCCATGAGAAGAGAGGACTCTTTAGAAAAGACCCTCATGCTGGGAAAGATGGGAGGCAAAAGGAGAAGGGGGCGGCAGAGGATGAGATGGTTAGATAGTGTCACCGAAGCGATGAATATGAAATTGGGCGAACTCCGGAAGCTAGTGGAGGACAGGGAGGCCTGGCGTGCTGTGGTCCATGGGGTTGCGAAGAGTCGGACATGACTTAGCGACTGAACAACATTCAAAAGCTACCAACAGTCAACAACCTCCATGTATATTACTCTGTAAGACCATCGATCGCCCAGCCTTCTCCAGCAATACACCTGCCAGAAGTGAGAAAGTGGGTGCATTGGTAGGCTCCAAAGGACATAGCGTCCTGCTGTATGTTGCAGCTGGCAGGGCTGGCTCCAGGAGAGGCAGGGCCCAATGTGGGGCATTCCTGCAGAGCCCCCCACTCTTCCCGCGAGGTCCCCCACTCACCAAGAAGAGTGTTTGTGGTGCTGCATGCAAACCATGGCACCTGGAAATAGTTGGTGGTGACACGATGACATTGCCAACTGCTTCCAGGAGGCCCGTTTTATGCCATTTGGAGGCAGGGGCAAGTGGGAAGGCCCAACATAAAGCTGATCTGCTCGCCCCACTGACATACAACCCATAATGATCCCGGCAGCAGCAGGAGGTGACATGCTTACTGTGCTGGTGCAGGACCCACCAAAATATGAGGCCCAATGTGACTACATTGGCCACATTGGCTTAAGGCCAGCCCTGGTGGCATAGAATTGGATTCAGGAAGAGCATGGCATCAATAGCAACTGCGCATGCTGATATCCTAACCTCCTTCCCAGCCTTGATCACCACTGTGTCTGTGGGGACCTGAGCCAGCAATAGAACAAGACCCAGTAGGCTGGCATGGGCTTACTCTGGGGCAAGGGGACAAATGTTTCCTTACTCGAGGAAGCTTTCAAAACCAAAGGGCCCCTGTGGGATTCACGAGGTACCACATTGGTTCAGCAGCAACACTATGCATGGAGTTGCGTAGGATTGGGCTGCCCATCACAGAAATCTAACCTCAAATCCTGTTTTGACCTGCTTCTCTTGTGTAATTTTACCATGACATTTCTAGCAGCACTAGCTTTTATGTCTCCAATGTATCATGTGAATGTTTTTGCTGGCACAGGAGCCCATAGAATTGGCCCTACAGTATAGTAAGGGCACAATCCTAAACTGGAGTTAGGCCGGCATAAACTCAGCCAGTAAAAGGGCCACCATAAATAGTTTTTGGACTACTCTTGGAGTCAGGGAGGATGGATCATGTCTGTGTGCTGGCCTCACTGACTCCAAGAGTGGTCCAAACATACTTTACTGTGTTCCTTGTGCTGGCCAAACTTTGCTGGCGCAGTTTATGCTGGCCTAATTTAGTTTAGGATTGTGCCCTTAACCATATTGCGACCATTAGTTGGATTAAACCCAACTGCTTCTTTGGGATCTGTAGGTCATAATGTGATCCTCTGTCATTTCAAAAATCCTATTTTTTTTTCACTGCTTTCCTTAGACTACAACATAAATTTGGGAACTAGTTGCTGGCTGAAGCATATTCTTTAATACATAGTTCAAACAAAGGCTCTGTTGATTCACTCTGGATCAGATTGAATTCCCATTTAAACTGGTCATGATCATTAGGTTTGTCATGTGCTTTATTTGGCTCCTTTGGCGATGAAACTGTGTACTGAAAGCGCGATTCAAACCCCCTCCCTGAGCTGGCACAAGTACTGTAGGCAAGAAAGCGCATTTGAGCCATGTTGAAGGGAGTTAAGCCACCACCCTGATGTGTTCTGGCCTCCATGTTCCACATCCTGGGCCTAAAGTCCCAAAGATAAAGCTAGTCTTCCAAGGCCGGCACAGGAACTCTGGACAGGCAGGGGTGAATGGGGGAAGGGCCAGTTCGGGGAGTGGGATAGAGGGGAGGATCTGGCCTTTGGGCCAGTTCTTAATCTCTGCTCCCGGCTCAGGCAGCCCTGATTCAGCCGCTCGGAATTGCGCTGCTGATTTTGGCTGCCTAGCTCCAAGTAGCCTGATCAGGGCCATTGCGCACTACCCAAGGAAAGGGGAGTATTCCCCTCTTTCCCCAGGTAACACGGCAGCACCTCTAAGCCAATTCCACGCTGGGGTTTGGACTGTGCTGTGAGTCAGATCACTGGTCTATCCTGCTCAGTGTTGGTGACTCTTATTGGTGGTTCATCCATAGGACTTTCTCATCATCTACCTGATTTGGAATTGAACTTGATTCTTCTACATGGATTCTTCACTGAGCTATGCCCCCCCATATGTTTGTGCTTTGATGAATTGATAATGTGGTTTGATATAGTCATCTCAGTAATCTCAAAGTAATGACTCACATACTCTTTCCCCCAAAAAAGGAGAGATGGGGAAGTCCGAAGCCAATTTCAGTGCAATGCTGGAGTGCAATTTCAGTGCAATGATGGCATTTTTGGTGGAAGCAGGATTTGGATAATAATCTGAAGTGGCATTTTTTTTTGAATGACAAAGACACTGTATTATGAAAATACTAGATTCTGTTCTCCATCTTCTTGACAGCTAAGTTGGATGATCGCTACAGTACTATTGCAATGTCTTTCTTTGAAGTCAGTGTAACGTTCAACATACCCACTCCTCTTGTTTGTTCTTCACAGCCTCTGGGGTATGAAGTTAGAAGAAAAATCTATATCAATTTCAAATAAGTCTCAGCTGCCTGCTATGAAAATAAACTACCTTTGACGTTATTTCTATAATGTGCATTGATCTACAACAAAAGTAGTTTCGTACAATGTTTGGGTCTGTACAGTCATTTATATCACCTTCCTTTGGCACCTTGCACAGGTGAAAACAAATCCTTAAAGAGCAAAAGAAAAGGCTCCTACATATCTAGTTATCCATATATCTTAAACTAATGCCATGTGAGTGGAAGACAAATGGTATAACCATGTTGCTGAAGCTAAATAGGTGTAGGTCTGGTCCACGTCTGCATGTTGAGCATCTAGAAACCCCATGGATGCCAACCATTGTGGATGGAAGAAAGATGAAAAATAAACATGATACATAAGACGGCATGTATCTATCCTTGTTGTTGCTGTTCAGTCGCTAAGTCATGTCCGACTCTTCGCGACCCCGTGGACCACAGCACGCAAGCCTCCCTGTCCTCCACTAGCTTCTGGAGTTCGCCCAATTTCATGTACATCGCTTCGGTGACACTGTCTAACCATCTCATGCTCTGCCACCCCCTTCTCCTTTTGCCTTCCATCTTTCCCAGCATGAGGGTCTTTTCTAAAGAGTCCTCTCTTCTCATGAGGTGGCCAAACTATTTGAGCTTCAGCTTCAGGATTTGTCCTTCCAGGGAGCAATCAGGCTTGACTTCCTGTAGGATTGACCGATTGGACCTCCTTGCCATCCAGTGAACTCTCAAGAGCCTTCTCCAACACCATAATTCAAAAGCATCTATTTTTCGGCATTCTGCCTTTCTTATGGTCCAGCTCTCACAGCCATACATTGCTACTGGGAAAACCATAGCCTTGACTATGCGAACCTTTGTTGGCAGGGTGATATCTCAGCTTTTGATTAAGTTGTCTAGGTTCACCATAGCTTTCCTCCCAAGAAGTAAAGTTCTTTTAATTTCATGGCTGCAATCTCCATCTGCGGTGATCTTGGAGCCCAGGAAAATAAAGTCTGTCATTGCTTCCATATCTTCCCCTTCTATCTGCCAGGAAGTGGTTGCCATGATCTTAGTTTTTTTAAAACGTTGAGCTTCTAGCCAATTTTTGCACTTTTCTCTTTCATCCTCATCAGGAGTTTCTTTAGTTCTTCCTTACGTTCTGCCATTAGAGTGGTATCATCTGCGTATCTGAGGTTGTTGATATTTCTCCCAGCAATCTTGATTCCAGTTTGTGAATCATCCAGCCCAGTCCTTCTCATGATGTACTCTGCATATAAGTTAAATAAGCAGGGTGACAGTATACAGCCTTGTTGTACTCCTTTCCGAATTTTAAACCAATCAGTTGTTCCATGCCCAGTTCTAACTGTTGCTTCCTGGCCTGTTTTTCTGAAACTCTCTTGCTTTTTCCATGATCCAGCAAATGTTGGCAACTTGATCTCTAGTTCTTCTGCCTCTTCGGAAACCAGCTTGTACATCTGTTAGTTCTTTATTCACATACTGTATTGCTGAAGCCTAGCTTGTAGAATTTTGAGCATCACCTTGCTAACATGTGAAATGAGTGCAATGGTGCGGTAGTTTGAACAATCTTTGGCATTGCCCTTCTTTGGGAATGTAAACTGATCTTTTCCAGTGTTGTGGCCACTGCTGGGTTTTCCAAATTTGTTGGCATATGGAGTGCAGCACTTTGACAGCATCATCTTTTAAGATTTTGAGTAACTCAGCTGGAATGCTGTCACCCCCACTAGCTTTGTTGTTAGTGATGCTTTCTAAAGCCCACTTGACTTCACACTCCAGGATGTCAAAGCTCAGTGACCGCACCATTGTGGTTATCAGGAACATTTAGATTGGCCTTATATAGTTCCTCTGTGTATTCTTGCCACCTCTTCTTAATCTCATCTGCTTCTGTTAGGTCCTTGCCATTCTTGTCCTTTATTGTGCCTACCTTAGCATGAAATTGTCCTTTGACATCTCCAATTTTCTTGAAAATATCTCTACTCTTTCCCATTGTATTGTTTCCCTCTATTTCTTTGCATTGCTCATTTAGGAAGGCCTTCCTATCTCTCCTTGCTGTTCTCTGGAAATCTGCATTCAGTTGGGTATACCTTTCCCTTTCTCCCTTGCTTTTGGCTTCCCTTCTTTCCTCAGCTATTTGTAAAGCCTCGTCAGATAGCCACTTTGCCTTCTTGCATTTCTTTCTCTTTGAGATGGTTCTAGTTGCTGCTTCCTATACAATGTTACAGACCTCCATCCAAAGTTCTTCAGGCACTCTGTCTACCAAATCTAAGCCCCTAAATCTATTTGTCACCTCCACTGCATATTCGTATGGGATCTGATTTAGGTCATATGTGGAGGGCCTAGTGGTTTTCTCTACTTTTCTAAGTTTAAGCCTGATTTTTTGCAATAAGAAACTCATGATCTGAGCCACAGTCAGCTCCAGGTCTTGTTTTGACTGCCTGTATAGAACTTCTCCACCTTTGGCTGCAAAGAATGTAATCAATCTGATTTCTGTGTAGACCATCTGGTGAAGTCCATGTGTACAGTCGCCGCTTGTGTTGCTGGAAAAGGGTGTTTGCAATGATTAATGTGTTCTCCTGACAAAACTCTGAGTCTTTGTCCTGCTTCATTCTGTACTCCAAGACCAAACTTGCCTGTTATTCTATTACCTTTTGACTGTCTATTTTAGCATTCCAATCCCCAATCCAATATGATGAGAAGGACAATTTTTTTTGGTGTTAATTCTAGAAAGTGTTGTAGGTCTTCATAGAAACGGTCAACGTCTTCCTCTTCAGCATCAGTGGTTGGTTTGTAGACTTGGACTACTGTGATGTTGAAAGGTTTGCCTGGAATCCGAATTGAAATCATGCTATCATTTTTGAGGTTATACCCCAGTACTGCTGTTCTCACTCTCTTGTTCACTGTGAAGTCTACTCCATTCTTCTAAGGGATCTATCATTAATATGTAGCATCTACATGGAGGTTATTTAACAATTACATGAAACCACTGGGGAGACCATCAGGGGATTTGGTGTTGGATACACATGCTACCAGCTCTATCTCACCATGCTTTATAATAGCTGTCTGAGGGTTAATGTCTGAGGGCATAATCCTAACCTGGAGTTAGGCTGGCACGGTTAGGCCAGCAATGTTTTGCCGGTGCAAGGGACACTCTCTGATTACTCTCAGAGTCAGAATGACCAACACAAAGATGTGCACCATCAGAGAGTGATCCACATGCATTTTATGGTGGCCCTTGTGCCAGCCAAACTTTGCTGGCCTAACTTGTGCTGGCCTAACTATGGATTGTGCACTGAGATTTGTTGGAGGACTGGGGTTCAATCCTAACCTGGGTCCTCCCAGATCTGGGGATAAGTGAATCTGCAGGTATCGGATCTGTGCATATGGGGGTCCACCTGTATATATCTTGAAAATGCAACATCATTTTAGGACAATGTGGACATGTTTGCAAATCCCACAGGAACATTTTTTTTTCATGTTACTAAGGAGAAGGAGCACAGTTAATCTGTTAGAATAAAGTAATGTGTACCATATATAGATTGCCTGAGTGCATTTAAGAGGAAGCAACAGCTTCTTTAATTGAAATTACCAATACAAATACTAAATGTGTGCAGAGAGGCTGTGTATATGTGTCCCTGATATCATGATCTAGCCCGTATGTTGTATATGGCACATGAATGGAATCTGATTCAGAGCTGCCTTTTCCCAACTTTATCCAAGACAGGCATGGGTAGGAGAAGGCATAGAAAGATCACACATCTAATGTACTTCTTTGGATTTTTTTTTTTTGTGTGTGTGTCATCTGATTTATTTATTTAGAGAATTTATACTCTTTATTTAGAGAATTTATACTTTCACATGCCGAAGCAAAAGCCCAAGGCAGCTTACAGAAAACAACAAAATACAGTGTAGCCACAATAAGTAAAACATGTGGTGTGTGTGTGTGTGTGTGTGTGTGTGTGTGTGTGTGTGTGTAACTGCTTTGTGATGTGTCCTAGCCATTTCTACTGCCGAAGTAAAAACTGGCAATAAACTTACTTTAAATAAACTTTAAAGCAGTAAAACTGCTACCCCCAATCATCACATATCCTGTAAACTACACACGGACATAAAAATGGCACAAAACGTTAAGTGTTTCCTCTAGCCATCCCTCTGTAGGTTCCACCCACTGATTTGTTGACTGAAAGGCCATCATCAGAAGTTGTCAGAACTCTGAAAGGAGAGAGTGAAAAACAGATGGCAGAACAGGAAAGAAAATAGCATTCGGAATCTATATTTTTTTTCAGAGACAGTTGACAGATAAGCTTTCATGATGTCTATACATAAATCAAGCTTTTGAAGTACTTAGATATTCCCTGCCTAATTGGGTACCAAAGTTCATTATCATTCTCCTAGTCCCCACCTTGTCTCCCATTTTATATCTATACTTTTTTCCCCGGTAACCCTGATTTTTATCTGGAAATTGCTGCAATGACTTTCCCACAGGCAAGCTTCGCCTTTTGGAGTGCAAAACATTTTTTTTTTCCTTTTCCAAAGATTTAGGCTAAAGTGCCTTTTTGTTGTTTGTCATTGTACACATTTTTTTCGTAGTGAAATATCATTGGAGTTATCTTTTAATTCAGAAATGCCATAGGGAAGAAGCAGGATGTGATTGGATTTTTCATGCATTTCCTAGAAAACTCCCCTTGTTAACCCCACACTTCAATCCCCCATACAGGAAATAAAAGAAAAAAAAAGCAAAGGGAAGATAAAGAAGTCTTCAGCTCAAAACCTGTGCGCATAAGGGCCCAATCCTATTCAGGGCTGGCTCAGAGCATGCACCACTACCAGCGAGGTGTGCACTCGATACCATGAGCTGGCTGGGGATCAGGCAGCCTGGGACAAGAAAATTTTGTACTTACTGTAACACTCTCTCTATAAGAACATATAAGAACTCCACGGGATCAGGCCATAGGCCGGTTTAGTTCAGCTTCCTGTATCTCACAGTGGCCCACCAGATGCCTCAGAGTGCAATCCTAAATTGGGGTTAGGCTCGCACAGTTAGACCAGCAATGTTTGGCCAGCACAAGGGCCACCATAAAACACGTTTGGACCACTCTCGGAGTCAAGGAGGATGGCACACATCTGTGTGCTGGCCTCTCTGGCTCCGAGAGTGGTCCAAACATACTTTACAGTGTCCCTTGTGCGGGTCAAACTTTGCTGGCTTAGTTTATTCCTGGCTAACTCAGTTTAGGATTGCACTCTCAGGAAGCACACAAGACAACTAGATACTTGCATCTCCCTGCATCTGGGAGCATAAGCCTAAACTGTGCTGGAACAGTGACGCTAGCGGGCCTCTGCTGTATCCAGCACAGCTTTGGAGTGCTGGGAGCTTCCCCAGGGCAAAGGCCCGTTCGTGCTCTTGCCCCAGAGGTGGCTCCAGCCTCTGATATGGGTTCCTCGTTTCTGTACCTACTATCTAGCAGGCACAGAGCCGAGGAAACTGTGCAGACCAAATTGGAATCATACAAGACAACAAGATACCTGCATCCTGTTGCCACTCCCTTGCACCTGGCATTCTGAAGCAGCCTGCTTCTAATGCAAGGAGGTTGCACCACTCAACATGGCCTATAGCCCACCATGAACCTTTCCTCTAGAAATCTGTCCAACCTTCTTTTAAAGGCACCCAATTTTAAAACTGAGTGTTAGGAATGTTAGAACAGGCAAAAGGAAATGCTTTTTAACCCAGCAGTTAATTAGTCTATGGTATTCCTTGCCATAGAAGGTGGTGATGTTGTCTGGCATAGATGCCTTTAAAAGGGGATTGGACAGATTTATGGAGGAAAACTCCATCACTGGTTACAAGCTAGGACCCGCATGTCCAGTCTGAGATTAGCTGGTCACTCACATGAGGGCCAGGTAGGAATTTTTTTCTGTCATCCAAAATGGCCATGGATGGCAGTTTTTTTGCCTACCCCAGACTCAGGAGGGAGGGATGGGTGTTCAGTAGGTTTCATGATTTACACTTTTATTTAATAACGTTAAACCCCAACCTCAGTCCGGTGTCTTCCTTAGTGGTGGTGTAAGGGTAATAGGGTTCCTTCTAATGCCAGATTTTACCTCAAAATACCAAATGCAGGGGAGTGGCAGCGAGATACAAGTATCTGGTTGTTTTGTGTACTCCTTGAGGCATCTGGTGGGCCACTGTGAGATACTGGAAGCTGGACTAGATGGGCCCTTGGCCTGATCCAGCAAGGGTTTTCTTATGAAAAAAAAAATGTTTTGCAGCAGCCCTAGTTAGTCCATTACATTTTTATGTGTTTTTTTAAACAAGTAGCTGAAAACAATCAGCTGTGGAACACTTGGCAATATGTAATGACTTGAGAAGATGACCGTGTTAAAACGTGGTGCGCTAAACATTGTGGCAATTGATTTGAGAGCATTTCATGTAAACCATATTATTTGTATTGATATCTGTTAAGAGTTATCTGGCTGGAAATCCATTAAAAATGTAGCAATGCATAGCTTTTATGTGACTGGAATGGCTAACAAGCTTGATAAGGGTATGCTTGAAGACAAATGGCGAACATTTTTCCATGCAAACCAAAATGGCATTTTGTTGTCCTCTACTATGCCATATCAAACTGTAGTAAGCAATCTGACCATACAAGTTGTTCCACAGAGGTCAGTTCATAAGGTGCAGATTCTCTGTGCCAATTTAACAGCTTCCATTGACATGGTTATGCTGAATCTGCCTAACCTGCACAATACAGCTCTCTCATGCAAATTGTTTACTGAGGGTGCAATCCTAACCTGGAGTTAGGCCGGAGTAGTTAGAGGCCAGCAAAGTTTGACTGGCACAAGGGCCACCAAGTGTGTTTGGAACTATTTTCAGAGTCAGGGAAGATGGCGCATGTCTGTGTGCTGGCCTCTCTGACCCTGAGAGTGGTCCAAACATACTTTATGGTGTGCTGGCCAAACTTTGCTGGCCTAATCGTGCCGGTCTAACCTGAGGATTGCACCCTGAGTTCTGTTGGCAGCATATGAATAGGCCATGAATATACAAGATAAACACAGTGTCAGGGAGGGCGGGAAGGAGGGAGTGGGCAGAATAGGGAGGTGACGGGGCCAGAAAGAGGGCAGATTTGGTCAGGAAAGAGTGGATTTGGCAGCAGCAGTGCCTACCAAATTCCAAACCCCTTCCTGGCCTCGATCCCTTGACCTGTTCCACACAGACTTGCACCAGCGCTGGCCTGACCCAGTGGCCTGACATGGTTTATCCAGAGCAAGGGAACTGTCATGAACAAAGGAATAGCTAGGCCTGGGTCTGACTCCATTTTGTACGTGCAGGCTCAGCTACCCATCCTCTCCACAGCTGGTGGGAATCAAGCTGAGAGTGCTCAGGAATGTGTTGTCTGTGTCTCAGTGGCCAGGAGAGTCAGATAACCACTTCAGGAGCGGAGCACCTTGCTGGCCCAAGGACAGGTTGTTATCTGAAAACAACAGTAGCTTTGAACCTCTGGTCGGGAGGGGAAGGGAGCCGTAGCTTAGGAACCCAAAAGGGAATAGAGAAAAACCCAGGAGAAAGAAGAGATCTGTGAATCGTTTGTGAGTTGGACACTCTGTTGGATTGGTTCAGTCAGCTAGGAAGACCATAAGAACATAAGAAGAGCCCTGCTGGATCAGGCCAAAGGCCCATCTAGTCCAGCTTCCTGTATCTCACAGCGGCCCATCAGGTGCCCCAGGGAGGCATGAGACATAAGACACTTGCATCTTGTTGCCACTCCCTTGCAACCGGTTCTCTGAAGTAGCCTACTACTAACGTAAGGAGGTTGCACAATCCATCATGGCCTATAGCCCATGATGGACTTTTCTTCTATTCCAGAAATCTGTCCAATCCCCTCTTAAAGGCATCTAGACCAGATGCCATCACCACCTCCTGTGGCAAAGAGTTCCACAGACTAACCACCCGCTGGGTAAAAAAGTACTTCCTTTTATCTGTTTTAACTCTCCCAACCCTCAGTTTTAGTGGATGCCCCCTGGTTCTGGTGTTTTGAGAGAGGGAAAAGAACAACCCTCTGTTGACTCTATCCCTTCCATGCATAATTTTGTATGTCTCAATCATGTTCCCCTCTCAGGCGCCTTTTTCTAGGCTGAAGAGCCCCAAACGCTGCAGTCTTTCTTTTTTTTCAAATTCAAAAAACCTTTAATTGGCATACAGAACTGGAATACACAAGGAAAACGTTAAAAGAAAAATAGGAAAGGCATACAAATAAGACATTAAAATAACCTCGAGAGTCACAGATTCAAATAATGTCATTATTCTCACATTTAGAAAGAAGATTGGCTTTTACAATTTGTGCTAAAAACAAAGCCAGTCTTTGTTTTTACGCTGTAGTCTTTCTTCATAAGGGAGGTGCCCCAGCCCCATTATCATTTTTGTTGCTCTCTTCTGCACCTTTTCCAGCTCTACTATGTCCTTTTTGAGGTGTTGCACCCAGAACTGCACACAATATTCCAGGTGCAGCCTTACCATCGAATTGTACAATGGCATGATAATATTGGCGGTTTTATTCTCAACCCCTTTTTTAATGACCCCAAGCATGGAATTGGCCTTCTTAATTGCTGCCACACACTGGGTCGATACCTTCATTGAATTGTCCACCAGCACCCCAAGATCTCTCTCTTAAGCTGTCACATACGGCTCAGAACCCATAAGCCTATAGGTAAAGTTTGATTTTTGGCCCCAATGTGCATCACTTTACACTTGTCTACGTTGAAATGCATCTGCCATTTTGCCACCCATTCCCCCAACATGGAGAGATCCTTCTGGAGCGCTTCACACTCCCTTCTGGTCTTCACCACCAGGAAAGGTTTTGTGTCATCCACAAACTTGGCCACCTCGCTGTTTGTCCCTGTCTCCAGGTCATTTATGAACAAGTTGAAAAGCACGGGCCCCAAGACAGATCCCTGGGGCACTCCGCTTTTCACCTCTCTCCATTGTGAAAATTACCCATTGACCCCCACTCTCTGTTTCCTGGCCCTCAACCAATTCTGAATCCATAAGAGGACCTGCCCTCTTATTCCCTGACTGTGAAGTTTCTTCAGCAGCCTTTGGTGGGGGACTGTGTCAAACGCCTTCTGAAAATCCAGGTATATGATATCCACAGGTTCACCCACATCCACGTGCCTGTTGACCTTTTCAAAGTATTCCAAAAGGTTTGTGAGGCAAGATTTACCCTTACAGAAGCCATGCTGACTTTCCTTTAGCAGTACTTGTTCCTCTACGTGTTTTAGGATTTTATCTTTGATGAGGCTTTCCACCATCTTACCCGGAACAGACGTTAGGCTGACCGGCCTGTAGTTTCCAGGGTCCCCCCTTCTCCCTTTTTAAAAGATTGGTGTGACATTGGCTATCCTCCAATCCTCTGGCACCGTGGCTGTTTGAAGGGACAAGTTGCATACTCTAGTTAAGAGGTCAGCAACTTCGTTCTTTAATTCCTTAATAACTCTTGGGTATATACCATCTGGGCCTGGTTACTTATTCATATGTAGTTTATCAATTTGATCTAAAACATCTTCTTTATTAACCAGTATCTGATTTAATTCCTTCATTAGGAAGGGCTGTTTGGGCTGTGGTATCTGCCCAAGTTCTTCTGCTGTGAAGACGGATGCAAAGAATTGATTTAACTTCTCTGTGATCTCCAAGTCCCCTTTTATCTCCTCTTTCCCTCCCTCACCATCCAGCGGGCCAACCAACTCTCCGGTAGGTTTCCTGCTTCTAACATACTTGAAGAAGCTTTTTATTATTCCCCTTTATGTTGCTAGCCATGCGTTCCTCAAACGCTTTCTTGGCCTCACCTTCTTACTTGTCTTTTGCCAGAGTTTTATGTTGTTTTTTATTCTCCTCACTGGGGCAAGACTTCCATTTATGGAAAGAAGCTTCCTTGCTCTTTACAGCTTCTCTAACTTTGTCAGCCATGCTGGCACTCTCCTGGACCTTGTCGAGCCCTTCTTTCTTTGCGGTACACACTTCCGCTGGACCAACATGGACATCTGGCCTCACAGGCAGCCTGTGAGCTGAGCACCCGGCTCTACTGGGTTGAGGAACCAGGTGAGAGATAAGACTAGTTAGAACTTAGGCAGATGGCTTTGTTGTTTTGCACTGGGTTTTTCAAGTTCCACCACGCAAGGTCTCGGGGGTCTGGGGCTGATGCCAGATCCTGGGGCCCATGACAGGAACCAATGTTCTTTTACCCTGAGGTGGCCTCCAAAGGCGGAAACTCCCTTGTGGGATACAGCAGTTATGGTGTTGGCACCACTGCATTGCCATGTGAGAGTCAACTAGAAGTAGGATTGGGCTGATGGTCTGTCCCAACCATCAAGATAGGACTGATGGTCTGTACATGTATTCATGTTTCGTTCAATACAGGGAAAATCTGTGCCCCAAGCCTGGTGACCAGTGAACTGCCCGAGAAAACCAAGCAGGGGTTGGGGGGCAGGTGCACTTCCAGTGGGATGACATTCTCTGCAACCTCTAGGACCACCACGGCAACATCAGTTATGGGGATATGCAGCCCAAACACAACACACTCCAGTGGCTTTCAGAGGAGGGGTGGGGCACTAAGTTTTGCACAGCTCCACAACTCACCATGAAAACTGCTCCTCCCCCTTGCTCTCGAGGCCATTCCAAATGGTGAGAGCAACACAGAGGAGATGCCGCTGCATTGCTTTCACCCTTTGGAATGGCCCTGAAGGCAGGTAGCTTATATGGCAAGTCGTGCAAAACTTAATGCCCCACCCCCTCTCGGGACACCACTGCCACACTCACAATATAAATATGACACACGCACTCCAGGAATTACTGTAGTGGAAGCAAGAAAGGGACAAAAAGGTGCTAGGAATCCAAGCACTCACAGTTTATGTCCCCATATGTCACTCATCATGTTAGCGATGTGTTTATGAAAGAATTTTATAGGCAATTAAAAAAAATGAAAGCCTCCTCAAAATCTATGAACTTATTAATATGCAATAACAACATTTAGGAAAATGTTTCCTCATCTCCAATATATTAAAATGAGTCTTGGAAATGTCAAATACCATATTTTAACAAAATCTATAAGGGTAGGCAGAACTACAATATTTTTGGCTATGCTCTATTTGTGAAATCCAAAAGACTTGAAATACTGTTACAGGATGTGGTTTAGATGGTAAGTAGCACTTCGTAGAATCCTGCTGGATCAGGCCAAGGGCCCTTCTAGTCCAGTTTCCTGTATCTCACAGTGGCCCACCAGGTGCCTCAGGGAACACACAAGACAACAAGGTGCCTGCATTCTCTTGCTACTCCCTTATATCTGGCATTCTGAGGTAAATTTCTGAGGTAAATATGAGGTAATAAAACAGAATTTGCTATCCTTTCTGTGACAATAACAGTGCAATAACAACTTACAAATTTCTGTGCAATAACAACTTACAACTAATCTGGGCTTTAAGAATATAGGAACAGCCCCACTTGATCAGGCCAAAGGCCCATCTAATCCAGCTTCCTGTATCTCACAGTGGCTCATCAGAAGCTTTAGGGATCACTCAAGATGGCATACTGAGGCCTCCTTGGGGTAAGGAAACATTTGTAAGCCCACACCAATAGTGTCCCTAACAGGGGGCAGGGTGCTAAGGGGGCAGGGCCACTCCTCTCCCTTCTGGCCAGTAAGCAACGTGGAGGCAGTGCTTTCCCTGCGATGACTGGCTACAATGACATGGGAGAGGAGCAGCTTACACAGCTGTCGGGGCGCACACAAATGGTATCACGTGCTCGAAGTATTGGTGTAGGTCCTTCAGGTACCAAACAGCAGAGAGGAGCAGACTCACTTGCTCAACCTGGGACGGAGTCCCCTTTGTTCAAGGCTGCATACAGAGGCAAGGTCCACAAGGTGTTTGAGGTTCAGGCTACTTTATAGGTTAATGGATTCCACGAGGGAATCAGAAACAAAGGTAGATACAAGCAGTACACACAGGTAGATTGTGATACAGATGGATCCAGTGATACAACACTGGCTGGCAAGCTTCACCTGTGGTATAGTCCCAGATAGAAACCAAAGTACAAAGTCCTCTGTTCCTTGCACAGAAGTCTTCCACTGGATAGGTCTCTCCTGGCCCACAGTCCTCGTGTTCTAAACTCTGTCCGGGTCCGGCTGGCACAGCAACGGATCCCCAAACAGATAAGCGTAGGGAAGAACACCTGCTACGAGCAACTGACTTGAAGCAAGCAATGATCCAGCAACAAGAGCACACAGCTACAAGCTACTAGCAAGACGAGCAGTTAGCAAAACACTAAGCTACTCAGAAAAGGTCCAGAGATGAAAACAGCCACAGCCAGAAGCATAGCACTTTGCTTCGCTCACGGCTGCCCCTCCTGCCTTGATTGCTTATAGGTGGTATGAAACACACCTGCCGGCTGTTCTGGGGATGTGAGCTCCCTTAAATGGACAAAATTACTTTCTTGCTGCTTACTGCAGCCTGATAACAGCAAGGTAAGGTGCCTTGAAAACTTAGCACCCCTCTCTAGGGATGCTACTTGCCCACACTGTTGTCATAGGTCAGCTCCGACCTGCACCAGTGACATCACTGGTGCAAGCCTGCATTGACCAGTGAAGGTGTATTCAGCCTGGGAAGAGGGTTAGGATCCAGCAGGTATCACTGCTACTGAACCTACCCCCTTTCTGGACCCAGTCCACCCTCCTCCCTGCCCCATTGCCTTTCCATTTCCCTTGTAATTGTATGAGGCTTGATAGCACACTGACAAAATGCCCCATAAATGTGTGCATCATATATGGCATGGGCCCTTTATGCTGTACTGTCCATCAGGTCCAAGCTATTAGAACAAGCTAGAAATATTGTGAAAATCCAAGATGGAGTAGCTGATAAACGCGGAGAAACAGGATGCCTGGCTTCTCTCCGAGAAATGTGGAGCAACTTTTCAAGGCCAACGAAACAACTGTCTAGCCAAGCAGCAAATGCTGCAGGAGGGTTGAGGCTCCATGTGTGTCAGTGGTAAAACGCTGGTGATGTAGGGTCTTGAAAGCATGAATAAAACATTTATTACTGCTGTTATGTGATTTTTTTTACTTCCCATCCACTTTAGCTGCAGAGTCACAAAATAGAGGCTTAAGCCAAGGCAGTTAAAGTGCAATCCTCTGTTTCACAAATAGTGACAGCCCCTTGGAAGAGGGGAATGGGACGTTTTTGCCTTCATCCTCCCCCCTGCCACCATCAAAGCTCACAGCGCCATAAGAATGCTGGATGGATTCCCATGTTCTGCTCATAGGGTCACCCCATTCCCAAAGTGTCACTTTGGGAGCAACTAGCATCTTTTGGAAGAGAAGTGCTAACAAGGGGATGGAGTCAGATTTAGGGCCAGCTGCTACCCTGTACCTACACTGGGACTCTTGAGTCTGATCAGGTGCTTCGCAATTCAGGACCAGACTGCCTAAGGAGAGGAACGAAATTGTATGCATTAAAATGGGCTGTGGACTATCAAGCAAATTATTTCTGAAGCCATTCACACAATTCAATAACATTATGTTCTGACTCCTGTCCTTTGGCAGTAGCAGTAGCATCAGTCTAAGGTAATCGTAAGGCATCCAAATAGAACGTGCTTACAAGGAAAGATGCCGTCTGATGCCATGCATATTTACTTGGAATTAAAGGGCATTTAATTAAGTAATGCAATGTGAGTCTAAACATGTTTATTCAGAAATCTGTCCCATTCCATCTAATGGCACTGACTCCCCAGTAAGTGGTTGTACAATTGAAGTCTTAATTTTTGTTTAAAGATCTGAAATTTACTTCTACATAGACACAATACCAATTTAAAATGATAGACCTCTTGATAACACCCACTCAGAATGGAACTCATGCTATGGCTTGGTCAATTGCCTGTGGTTGTTTTGTAGATAACGGCACCCATCCATTGGTGTACATCTCAGGAAGTTGATAATATTTTGATCAAGTGGGAGATCTACATTGTAGACCATTGGTTCCCGAACTGTGGGTTGGGACCCACCACTGGATCGTGTGAGCCAATTTCAGATGGGTTGTGAAACACCTAGGGCAGATGGGAAGATGGGAAGATGGGGATGCTGGAAAGGGGGAGGGCTGTGTGGTTGGTTTGCTTGTGTCACCATTGTAAATAGGCTTCCCCCACCCTTTCTGATCCACTTTGCTATTGGAAAATGGCTGAGAAATAATCCAACATTGTTGCATTCTCAGGAAAGCAGCAGATTCTGGCATCACAATGACATCACTTCTGGCCATGACATCACGTCCAGTGGGTCCCTAACAGATTGTCATTCTAAAAAGTGCTAGACGTTTGAGAACCACATAGACTGAGTTTGAATTACTATCAGGACAGGATATAGAAAGGGGCTTGTATCTCTGAACTATATGAGAAATGCATACAGACTGAGGCACCTTTCTGCTATTCCACACATTCCGTATCTGAAAGCATGCATTAATGCACTTTACGGAATTCATTGTGTTCAGTTCTTGGGCAACCCTTTCCCTTTGTTCTGCAACCTTGAAGAAGTTCAGCATTTGCAGCAGTATGAGAGTCGAGCTAGACGTGATGCTTTTAAAATGAATCTTTTTTTTTTTTAAGTAGCTGCTGTATCCATAGGGGAACCTGATCTAAATTCCAGCTACAGCGTAGGAGGGCAAGTGGCTTAACCTTTTCCCCCATGCCATGATTCCAATTGGGATTGGCTCTCTCAAGCTGCTAATTGCCCCAGGAGGTAAACTGGTATTGGCATAAATAAGAGCTTCCTTCCCAGGGAGAAGAGGTTGCCCAGAAGTCAAGGTTGCCCCTTCATAACTTCAATTTAAAAAAAAAATTAAACAAGCATAGAATGCCACTGCATTTAACATCACACACAAGTTTAGAGTGCAATCCTAACCTGGAGTTAGGCTGTCACAGTTAGTCCATCACAAGGGCCACCGTAAAGCTCATTTGGACCACTCTCAGAGTCAGAGAGGATGGCGCAAGTCTGTGTTTTGGCCTCTGAGAGTGGTCCAAACATACTTTACAGTATTCCTTGTTCAAGCCAAACTTTGCTGGCCTAACTCCAGATTAGGATTGCGCCCTGAATTACTCTGTTGTGCTTTAGTTTTTATGTACAACATATACTTTTATATATTGAAGCACATTAGCTGTGCAATGCTTCTTATTCTGTTTGAGCAGGCTGGATTTCAGCTCATCAACTGCATTGTCACCAAAGCCGAAGGTCCATCCTTGACATTGATCTCTATGCTTTCAGCCTGGCCCCCATGATGATCGCATCAGAAAATGGGGCCGAATCAGAGAGAAAATCTATGGCTTTTGATTGGGAATGGCATCATCGGGCAATTCTGTGCTGTAGGAGTACATCACTCTGAAACCACGGCCTATGCATTGACACACTCCCAAATAGCCCTGGAAATGGAATTGCAAATCATAAAGCAAGATGCTGCCTACATCACCGCTGATGCGTCGAGACCTTGCGCACAACGGTAAGCAATTTTGCACCATTTTCTGGCCCATTAAGCCTGACACCAAAGCATCCATACATACAGCACTTAGGAAAGTTGTACTTCAAATGCAGACTATAGATTCAACACCCCATCAAGGTGATAGACTGGATTAAATCTGCTCACATCGCCTAAGAGCTTCGCTGCAACTATAACCCACATCTTTCCAGCAAGCTTTTCATTTAATTGATAGCCGAGAAAGAAACAATCAATCAGGCATTTCATCTAACAGAGTTACCTGTCTGTCAAAAAAAAAAAAATTCAAAGACTCTCATTAAATGTATTGAGGAATATTTGCAAGCACAAACTGTACCACAGTTCAAATGACCCCAAATACAGCCAACACGATGGACCATTCTCATACAAACTGTCTACTTAGAATGACTTAATGATGCAAATCACCCACTTAATCAAACCGTTATTAATGACATAGTTTTATGCCTAGGATACAGTTGTCCTCAGCACGGACATCATTTCCTTTCGAAACTGCTATGATCAGGACATTTATAACCCTGATTGGGGTTTGCTGAATATGAGGGTTCTAAAAAATTAGGGGAAAGACTATTTCATGCAGTGTAATGAACTTGACCTTCATAAATGGAGTATTATGCTTCATCATCGTTTCTCTCCTACTAGATTTCAGTGACCAGAGAACTATATAACCAAAGATGTGGTGGTTTATTTCAATTTAAGAAGTACATTTACAGCCCAGTCTGCTCCCCACACTGTATGCTCATGTACTGCATGTTGTGGGAACATGTACTGCATGCTATGGGTGGGAGGGCACCAGACAGCCCAAGAGAAGAACGTAAACCAGGGAGGTTACCTGGACTCCAGTGGGTCTCCTTGGATCCACAGCTGGTGGACCTCTTTAGCTGGTGAAAGTCAGAGGAGGCTTCTGGGGTGGATGGGAACTGGGAAGAGGGATAGGATCTTGGCATGCATGGCTGCCACCAAGGTTCTCCCCCTCCTGCCCCAGCCCTCTCCCCCATCTGATGTCCCCTTGATCCTCTCTGGCAGTCACCTTCTGTGGATCCCCACTGCCAGCATGAGGCTAACTGGTTCTCATGCCATTGTTAGTAGGCTGCAGAATAATGGAGAGTCTGCAGCACCATCCTTCTCACTTTGTGCTGGCAAATCTCGAGACCCACCATTGTAAGGCCAAGATAAAATTGGGCCACAAATGACCATCCATGGCCCATCTGTTTCCTTGTCTTCATAGTCTGCTATCAACAGTCCAATCTAGTTCCCCTGCTCTTACCTTTCCTCTCCAACAATGCACAGATCTCCCTCTCTCCCTCTCAGTCTGTCTGTGGATTGTTCTTGCCCCTTTTTCTCATTGACAGCCCAATCTTAACCAGCACTTAACTGGGGCAGCTGAACAGCAGGGCCCCCGATGTATCCAGCACCAGTTAGGAAGAGGCTGAAAGTATACTCGGTTAAGGATTGTGTCCTAAGTGGATTGGTCAAGGGAGTCCCATAACTGCTTTCCAAAGGCTGTTTGGCTCAGGGATCCTGGCCGGGAACCCTTTGAACAATGACAGGAACATAAGAAGAGCCCTGCTGGATCAGGCCAAAAGCCCATTTAGTCCAGCTTCCTGTATCTCACAGTGGCCCACCAGGTGCCTCAGGGAGCACATGATACAACAAGATACCTGCATCCTCTTGCCGCTCCCTTGCGCCTGGCATTCTGAAGTAGCCTACTACTAATGTAAGGAGATTGTACAACCCATAATGGCCTACAGCCCACAAGGGACTTTTCCTCCAGAAATCTGTCCAATCTCCTTTTAAAGGCACCTAGGCCAGATGCCATCACCACCTCCTGTGGCAAGGAGTTCCACAGATTAATTACCTGCTGGGTAAAAAAGTATTTCCATTTATCTGTTCTAACTCTCCCAACACTCAATTTTAGTGGATGCCCACTAAATGATTGCAGATTCAACTTCAGAAGCTGTTCAACTGGGGCAGTATAATTCAAAAATTCCTCTACCCCTTATAGGGGTTGGTGTTGACAAGCCTGGGCTGGCATCTGATGAGCTACCTACAGTACTTTATAAGGAGAATAGACAAGAATTGACCCTCTCTCCCAAGTTAGGAGCCAGAATAACAGGATGTCAGAAGAGTTAGGATCAGAGAGAGAGAGAGAGAGAGAGAGAGAGAGAGAGAGAGAGAGAGAGAGTTAATTGTGGTCCAGTTACAAACACCTTGTCTCATGCATTATTGGGGTATGTGGGCAAATGACTGTACTTCATTTGTCAGAATACCAGTTTCTGGAGAATAGGACAAGAACATCATTTATGTATACACTTTTTGTGTATGCATAAATCTGCTCCCACAGGGAATTCAGTTTTAAATGTTACAAGCACTTCAATACAGACTGTACAGAGATAGGTTGGCAAAGATTACCACATTTTTTTTGAAGCATTAGGTACCATAAATAAGCAGTAAGTCATTATTTTCCAAAGGTCATTCAACACAATTGAGCTTAGCTATCTTGCATCGAAGCGCACGCAGGACTTTATTTTCAGGAACGTGAGATGACATTCAGGCTTAAAGCCTTCTATAAAACGCCAAAGGAGAGCAAAATTATGAAAGCAGTTGCCAGCTACATTCACTTGTTCTAACCATAATGGGCTACTTCCTATTATAGAGTGCAGTAGAGACTTCATTATAAAAGGGATGGAATACCAACCAATATTATGTTATACACAGAGGTGGAGAGGGGGTGTAGCCAGTGATGTCATTCAGGGGGAACGGACCAGAACGGGCGTTCTGGATCCTAACGGGCTCTGTGGCTGGTTCTGGGTTCCCGACAAGTACCATACCAATCAAAAGTGAGTTCCTGTTCCTAAATCATTTGAATGACACCACTGGGTGTAGCCCAGGGTGGCATGCGCATTGGGTGGTGGCGCAGGGTGGTATGCGCAGGCGCTGAGTGGGACAACCTGCACATTTTTCGCCCCCCCTTGCGTTCATATCACTCCTTAATAGAGCAATTCCGGGCGCAGAGAGGCATGGCTGGGCGATGCAGAGTGGTAGGGCGCTGTGCTGGGGGTGTGGTGACATCGCCCCAGCCCTGGGCATGCTACGGCTCTGATTACACAATGTCAGTTTCATAATAATGCACTAACCCCAGACCTGCAGTACTCCAATAACGGTAACGGGTACCCTTTACTGTAACGTTAGCTCGATGTTTTGGACAGCGATAGGTATTGCAGCAATTACAATTCTGAAAATGTACAGTAAATGCGCAATTCCAACCAGGAAATGTGCTGGTCATGTAACCAGCACTATCTGATAGTAACCAAGCTCTGATCCCTTCACCCATATGTGCCAAATTTCAGAGAAACTATCCTTTGGCCCTTCTACAAACTGATGCAAACAGAGTTTGGATGAGTATGGGTATAATGCAGACATACCCCCCCAAAAGCATGTCTTTGCTTTTGGTGCAGTGATCTTGTTCCTGCTCTGTGCACATTCAGAGTTTGAGAGATCAATCCTAATCTGGAGTTAGGCCGGCACAGTTAGGCCAGCAAAGTTTGGCTGGCACCAGGGCCACTGCAAAGCACACTTGGATCACTCTTGGAGTCAGGTGGAAGGTGCACATCTGTGTGCTGGCCTCTCTGACTCCAAGAGTGGTCCAAACATATGTTATGGTGTCCCTTGTGGCAGCTGAACTTTGCTGGCCTAACTCCAGGTTAGGACTGTGCCCTGAATCATATGGCTAAGGTTATTTGGCGTCTTTATGTGTGCGGAAGATGGGGGCTGATCAAAGTCTACCATTGTTTTGCAGCCCAATCCTATATTTCCTCCTCCCCTGGACCAATGCAGCTGAGAAAGACTGCAGGTTGCGAAGGGCTTAGTACCATGCCCTCATGCCCTTCTGCTGTAAACCTCACCCCATGAAATCTGTCCCATATATGAATGGGGCAGAATGAATGAGGCAGATTTGGATTTAAATAAACAGGCTTGCCACCATAATTTTGCACTGGTGCTATTTGAATGCTGGAGTGTATGGAAATACTGCCTCAAAGTTTTCTTAAACTTGCCAGATGTCGTTTAGAAGCTATCAGAAGGTTCCTTCCCACAACTGGTAGATGATGATTAGGAACCTTATTGCAACAAGCTTTTGTTTCACACAATGAGGACACTCAGTCCATTAACTCCTCTGTCTGTGCTTGCCAAAGCAGAGCAACAGCCTCAGGCCAGAGGCGCCCAAGTCAAACAGCTCCTAAAATAGTGTTGGTTGGAAGGAATACATGCATAATATAAGTGGAATTCACTGAATGGAAAGGGGTAACTTTCGGCATTAAGAGAGGAAATAAGACATCTACTATACATGTAGTGTTTGTTTTGACAGTTGCTAATGAACTTTGCAAGTGTTAGCGCGGTATTTTGTCGTTTCACTCAGCAGAGGTAAGCAGTGCTGCCCTGAATTCTCGTGAGGTCAGATGATTACAGCCTAAGATGCCATTTTTGGAAGTGTTGACGTGTTTGCGATAAAAAGTTAAAAAAAACTTGATATTTGGCTTTCTGTGTGCATTTCTCTTTTCTTTTATTGGTGCCTGTTTACAGTCATTGTTCCAGCAAACTTATGTTGCTTCAGGAAGGAGAGGGAGATATGAGAGGAGAGGGGGGGAATGGCAGTTTTCTGAAGGGAAAGTGTGAACAGGGCAGAAGGGTGGCTTGGAACAGGGTGGTTTGGAAAGACAGGAGGGTAGTGAAGTTAATGAGAACAGAACTGTGCAAAGATAATAATAATAATAATAATAATAATAATAATAATAATAATAATAATAATAATAAACCCCCTTTCTTAGGTCACCAGATTTCTCTAATGACTAACTCAAGGCGGTTTACATAGGCAGACTTTATTCAGAAACCCAAAGGTTTTTACAATTTTTACAGAAATGTTCTAACTTCCAAGAACTACACACATACAGATGGATCTTTCTGGATTTAGTCCTCCTTTCTGGCCACACGTTTGTCTTCTTGCTGGCTGATAGGCGGCTTCCCTGCTCCCACCAGAGAAGCAGCTGACTTCGGCACAACTCCCCCTCACACAAGGCAGCTGGAGACAGCTCAGCTGTTAATCAGTCGCAATTTACAAGGTCTGCTGCTCACAGAGACTTCTGGTAGTCCCAAACTGGCGACCTTCAGCTCTTATCTTCAGGCAAACGGAGGCTTTAACCCTCTTGACTAAATCTTCTGCCCAAGGAGATGATGAACAAGGAGGGTGGCCGAGGGCGCAGCCCTGGGTGCCAGCCTACAGGGGGTGTTTGAAAGGCTGCCCTAGGATGGTGGCAGTGGTGGGAGTGACTGTGACTACAGCTGCAATTTGGCTAGTGCTGCTGAAGCCACCCACAAGAGAAGCATGTACATTGGTATGATAATATATGCCACGTTACATATAAATGTACAAATACAAATTTATTACTCATTTCATGTCATGACTATTACTGAAACTAAATTTGTCATGGGGATGCCAATAATTTATGGTCCCTGGTTGCCAAATGACCTTGGCATGCCATTGATAGAGTTGTGCTCAGCTTGCAGTGCGCCTGGATCAGGGCGACGTCACCGCTCCCCCAGCGCAGCCGCCTCACCCCCATGCCTCTCCTGGCCATGCCTCCCTGCACCCGCAATCGCTCCACTTAGGAGCAATCTGAGCGCAAGGGAGGGTGGTAGGCCAAAAAGCATGCAGGGGGTTCTGTGTCACTGTGCCCAACTGCAGCCAGCACCCGCTGTGCTCAATTCCCCCCGCAGCACCCTCCTTATGCCATTGCACAGGTGTAATGCAGTGGGCCTAAAATGTTTCAGTCTCTGGAGCTCCTAAAAGGAGTCTTATAGACCCATCTGTTACATGGACAGCAACATGGGGAACCCCAGTGCGCTAGAGCATGGAAGGAATGCCAAATACCATCAAAGAGAGAGCCCAGGAGTGAAATAAGGAAGGAGAGATATGAACAGGGGAGGTAGAAGGGACAGATGAGCAAACTGGGCAGGGAACAGATGGCAGTCACGTATGATGTAGTCATGGAGCACCTGAAGGTGTCTCAGGATGCAGCCCTAACCAATTTTCCAGCACTGACAGCACTGTGCCAATGGAGCATGTGTTCCGCCAAATTCCCTGCCTGGGCACCCCAAGGGCCCTAATGCCCACACTAGGCTAGCTAGTTTCCCCACAGAGCAGCCTCAGAGATAGGCAAGAGGGAGAGGTTCAGTCACCCACTGGGCCTCCTCTCTTTCAGCAGCTTCAATTGGGATCACTGGCTGGTCAGCCTCCTCCATACTGCCCCCATCACTGGCTTCGCTCAAGATACCCCATCACCAAACAATAGGTAGTCAGCTTGTCCCAGCTACAACTGCTTCCTCCACTGGTGGCTCCAGGGGCGTGGCAGCCAACCAACTGTTCCCCACAGTCATTCCCCACCATGAGCTTACCTTTAGCCAGTCCAACAGTCCTTCCTTCAGTCCTTCCAACTGGCAGTCAGTCAGTCTAGGCAGCCAGCACTCCATCCCAGGTACCACCCTCCAGTACCTATACAGTTTCCCATCCAGCTCCTTCCAAGGACCTTCCCAAGTACCCTCCCAGGTAGCCAGGTCCCTTCTCTATTTCCTGCCTCCAGCTTTATACTGAGGCCAACCAATCAGTGTCTGTTGCTAGGCAGAATCTAGCATCAGTGTGCTAACATACAGTGTGCCACAAAACTCAGGCATATACCAAGACATACACTAATACTTTCTAGTTTCTACTTCCTAGTTTCTATGGAGTAGAAACTCAGCTACCCAGGGCTTGACCCTTTCATAGGGAAATTGAGTTAACTGGGTTACCTTCTGAGGACAATTGTGTTATCTGGTTGCCTAGGCAGCAATCAACCTCCATAGTCCAGGTGAGGCCAGCCCCCTTTCAGGCAGGCAGAAAGGAGGAGCTTTCTAGCAGGGGGAGGAGCTATCTAGCAGAGGAAGGAAGGCAGGCAGAACTTCCTGTATATAGCAGAAGCTTCGGCGAATGGGGTCACGAGCAGCGAGTGCTGTCCTGTGATGAAGTGCCTCGTCCGCGACCAAGTGCCAGGTAACAAGTGAGTTACGCATCTGTGCGAGTTAACCAGCAGGGCGAGGAAGCCAGGGCCCCAGACTCTGCCCTCTCTCTGAGAAGCAGGGCAGCTCCTTCCTAAATAAACACAGAGATGGAGCCAGACAGCCAGCAGTTGGGCAGGGGTATCCAGTGTTTTGCATAGAGTGCCACATGTATGACTATATGCCTCTGGGGCGTAAGTCGTGGGTGTGTCCTCAGTGCAAGGAGCTCCAGGCACTCAGGGAACGTGTCTGCTCCCTAGAGGCCTTGGTTGCGGACCTGGAGAAGCAGAGGCAGGCAGTGAGGGTCCATGATGAGACTTCCGGGGACTTGCAGGCTTCGTCCCACCCTCAGATGGGCAGCTCCTCGGCTGCTGGGGAAAGGAGTCTCAGGGCTGGAGGACGTCAGCCTGGAACAGAGGGAATCAGTGCCCCAGCGGGGGGCCCTTCTTCCAGTGACGAGCCCGCATCCAGCCAAATGACAGATGCGTTTCAACATAGACAAATGTAAAGTGATGCACATTGGGGCCAAAAACCAAAACTTCACCTATAGGCTAATGGGTTCTGAGCTGTCTGTGACAGCTCAGGAGAGAGATCTTGGGGTGCTGGTGGACAATTCAATGAAGGTGTCGACCCAGTGTGCGGCAGCAATTAAGAAGGCCAATTCCATGCTTGGGGTAATTAAAAAAGGGGTTGAGAATAAAACCGCCAATATTATCATGCCATTGTACAAGTCGATGGTAAGGCCACACCTGGAATATTGTGTCCAGTTCTGGTCGCCGCATCTCAAAAAGGACATAGTGGAGCTGGAAAAGGTGCAGAAGAGAGCGGCAAAAATGATTACGGGGCTGGGGCACCTCCCTTATGAAGAAAGACTGCAGTGTTTGGGGCTCTTCAGCCTAGAAAAAAGGCGCCTGAGGGGGGACATGATTGAGACATACAAAATTATGCATGGAAGGGATAGAGTCGATAAAGGAATGTTCTTTTCCCTCTCTCAAAACACCAGAACCAGGGGACATCCGCTAAAACTGAGGGTTGGGAGTGTTAAAACAGATAAAAGGAAGTACTTTTTTACTCAGCGGGTAGTTAATCTGTGGAACTCTTTGCCACAGGAGGTGGTGATGGCATCTGGTCTTGATGCCTTTAAGAGGGGATTGGACGGATTTCTGGGGAAAGGTCCATTGTGGGCTATAGGCAATGATGGATTGTGCAACCTCCTTACAAAGGTGGTGGGCTACTGGTACCGGGTGCAAGGGAGTAGCAACAGGATGCAAGCATCTTGTTGTCTCATGCCTCCCTGGGGCACCTGGTGGGCCGCTGTGAGATACAGGAGGCTGGACTAGATGGGCCTTTGGCCTGATCCAGCAGGGCTCTTCTTATGTTCTTATGTTCTTATGTTCTTATCAGCCACGCCCATCTGCACCTGTGCTGGCCTCCTGACATAGCCAGAACCTCAACAGGCTACAGCTGTGCTCCCAAGGCTTGCAAGTATTCTGGGATTAACCCCATAATCCCTGGTTTATCTGGGACAAGAGGACATTGCTGATACCATTCCCTATCTCCTCGGGGTATCTCCTGCCTGTTCCAATTTAGCATGTTCTGCATTCTACAGTGGAGTAGTAGTCACAAGAGGCCTCCTCAATGTAAGGGAGTATTTGTTCCCTTACCCTGGTGCTGGAAAGTTGGTTAGGATTGTGCCTTCAGGGAACTCTAGGACTCTGAGGAGCACATTTTGAGAAACACTGGTGTAGAGGACCAAAGTCTGAGAAAATGAACAATTGATTTGGGGATCAATGTGGAGGAAGAAGAACCTTCTAGAAAAAGAAAAAGTGAATGCAAGAGTTAAAAGCCAGAAAGTCTTCTCACTCTTTTTTTTTTTATATCAGTGGTTCACAAGGCACTAAATTTAACCAGCTTATTGGCAGAGCTACCATGAATTCATTCTTAAATGAATTTGGCTATTGACCAAGGAGATAAAAAAAAGGGGTTCAAGAAATGTTATTAATTATTCCTGTTGCCCTCAGAATCTCAATGCAGTCTTTTCCCTCCATTTTTTTAGCTTGCATTGTAGAAATCTGTTTGCTCTGTGATCCAAATCCAAAATGCAAAAAAGAAAAAAAGGAAAGCCCTAGGCTTAAAATGGCTTCCAAAGTTTCTGTTCTCATGGCTTAATGAGGAATAAGATTTGTTATTAAAATCCCATCATCAGTACATCGGAAATGATGAGAGCTTAGTGTTCTGCCCTGGCAGTCATCCCCATGATGTTCCTTGCCGACTTATAACATTGTGGGAAATATTCAGCGTTTAAAAAAGCAACTCCTCTTCTGGTGGTTATTTTTCAGTCCTATCCCAGTCCCCCAAATTGCTCAAACGGAGTTCTCAGTTGCTAGGAGGTCCACTATGGAGGGGGAAAAAAATCATGCTAAGAGAAAAGCACTTAGTGAAGAGGAACACAAGGGTCATTTGGTCACTGTCTACAAGAATTAAAAGAGACTGAATTTTAAAATATAAGCACAACTGTTATCCTTGCTGTGCTTTTACTAATTTTCCATTTTTTTTGTTTCAAAAAATACTGGTTCAGTGAACCAAATTCCAGATTGTGCTAAGCATTGATATTTTGCTTCCAGGAGAAAGGCAGCTTCCATGGCACACCAAATCTGAAGCAAAAGACACATAAGGCCAATTTCTCTCTTTGTATGCCTCTCAGAGCGCAATCCTAACCTAGAGTTAGGCCAGCACAGTTAAGCCAGCAAGGTTTGGCTAGCACAAGGGACACTGTAAAGTATGTTTGGACCACTTTTGGAGACAGGGAGGCCAGCACACAGACATGCCCCATCCTCCCTGACTCCCAGAGTGGTCCAAATACGCTTTACGGTGGCACTTGTGCCAGCTAAACTTTGCTGGCCTAACTGTACCAGCGTAATTCCAGGTTAGGATTGCACTCTCATTGGCATGGCTGACATGAGTGCTATATCCTAGCTGGCTGTTTAGTCAGTTGTCTCTGGAATATGTTTGGAACCCTTTGGTATGTTGCTAAATCCTTTCTTCTGCTTTCTTCCACATGGCTGAGCTCAGTGATCCAGCCCTTTGAAGACAGTTATCAGAGGGCACCAAAGACTGGCAATCCTAAGGCAATGGGTGGACACATGTGCTGCTGTAAATGTAACATAAAGCATGTTGTGACTAATGAGTCCAATGCCACTGGTGGAGACAGCAGACCTACACTGGTGTCAGAGCAGTGCCCACCAATCAGGGTAGGTCCAACATCAAAAGTGGGGAGGTAGAGAGGCAAAACAGGGGCAGGGAGGGGGTGTTTCAGGGCAGGGGTAGAGTGGGAAGGAGGACAGTTCTGTCCCTGCGTAGGGTGGGGATGACCAAGGAGGCCTTCACTGCATCATAACTCTCAACCAGGTCTACAGGGCTACTCGGTTCTTCACCTGCAATTGAGCTGGTGCCGATCCAAGGAGATCCAGGGCACAATCCGAACCTTGAGTTAGGCCAGCACAGTTAGGCCAACAAAGTTTGGCCAGCACAAGGGTCTCCGTTTGGAGAGTGTTTGGACCATTATTGGAATCAGGGAGAATGGCGCACATCTATGTGCTGGCCTCTGACTCTGAGAGTGGTCTAAACTTTACAGTGTCCCTTGTGCTGGCCAAACTTTGCTGGCCTAACTGTGCCAGCCTAACTCCAGGTTAGGATTGCACCCCAGAGTCTGCTGGAGTAAGAGAACAAATGAGAACACAGAGTAAGAGAACACATGTTCCCCTGCCTTTGAGGAGACTTTGGCTGCCTCTCTGCCCACATGGGAACAGCCACACAGTGGCTGTTTTAGTGCAGCTGAATTGCATCCCAGCCAACCCCATTAGTATTGGGCTGTAATGTGGATATTGCCTTTTTGCACATCTTACTAGATACGGGATTCCTCTTCCTACCTGGAAAAGTATTATATATAAATGGACAAGCACTAGTCTCACCTGCGGCCTATGCTCTAAAACGAACTGTTCAGCACCTTGTCAGTCAGCATATGACAACACCTTAAAGTGGCAATGACAATGTCTTCATATTGTAGACTGGGGGCTGCTTCAGACAATACGCCCATGATTGGGTGAGAATCATACTGCTCCTTCTCCTGGGATGCCTCTCTCCTTCTCCTAATGGGAAGAGAAGACTGTTTGGACTGTCCCTTCTCATACAATCTAGTTTAGATCTCATACAATCCACAGTGTTTCTCAAACTGTGAGTTGGGACCCACTGGGATTATATTCCAGAGCCCACATAGATACTGGGATCATCATTTAAATGCCCTTATATTTGTTGCGGCCCTTGTGCCGAAATGTTTGGATACCTCTGCTTTAGCCCAAAATATCATTCATCAATATCACAATAGTAATACATTAAGAGCGCAATCCTAACCTGGAGTTAGGCTGGCACAGCTAGGCCAACAAAGTTTGGCTTTCACAAAGGACACCATAAAGCAGTGTTATTCAAACTCTGGGTTGGGACTCACTTGGCGACCTGATGTCAGGTGGGTTGCGGAAAGCTGGGAGCAGCTGTCTTGGAAACTGCAGACCTTATTCTTGCCATTTTTTTCCTTCTGTGCGTGTCAACAGTTTGAATTTTCAATTTTGTTTTCAGTTCAGTTCTTTTACAAAATATATTGCCCTAATCTTGGAATGACAGGGAAGTTTCATGGTTGTGCAATTGCCAAAGTCCAAGAATGCCAGTTTGCATTCCAAGAGTGTCATTTGATTATGTTACAATGACTGCATTTCCTGTTTGATGATGTCACTTCTCTCCATGACATCCAGGTTAATGACATCACTTCTGGTAGGTCCCAACACAAGTGCTATTCTAAGATACATTCCCAAAATGTTATAATGGTTCATGGCTGCTCCATCTTGTTCTGACAGTCCAATGTGATTGATAGTACAGTTGATTCATGAAGTGTTGTAAACGGTATTTAACAGTGCAGGATTAGGGTGAAGCGAATTCCATCTTCATATCCAGCACACCATCATAGCTCGAATCTGCTATGAACCATGCATGAACTTCCATTTCTTATTTGCAAATTAATTGCTGTTATTTATGTGTCTCAATAAAGAGTTTGGCTACCCTGTCATGAAAACTTGGGAATATTTGCAACCACTGAGCCCATGCCAGCAAGTGCTGGATCAGACTAATTAATAATATGTCTCACCCTAAGATGGAAGCTTGTAGCATTTATGAGCTGTTTGGTCTACATTGATATTGTGCACTATTTCTACATACAGCAGTGTATTGCAAAAGATGTCTCGGAGGAGTCATCAATCTCAGCAGTACAGCTATAACTGCCTAAAAAATTGAAACTTCTCATCTATTTAAGGGCCCAATCCTAACCAACTCTCCAGCACTGGGGTAAGAGCAGTGCAGCTGTAAGGTAAGGGAACAAACATTCCCTTACCTTGAGGAAACCGCTGTGACTGCCACCCAACTGCAGGATGCAGCACATGCCCCATTGGCATAGTTATGCCAGAAAGTTGGTTAGGACTGCGCCCTAATATGAGGTATTCAATACACTAATTGAATACAGAATACACTAATTCAGAGCGCAATCCTTAACTGGAGTTAGGCTGGCATAAACTAAGCCACCAAAGTTTGGCCAGCACAAGGGGCCACCGTAAAGCGTATTTGTACTACTCTTGGAGTCAGGGAGGATGACGCATGTCTGTGTGCTGGCCTCTCTGACTCCGAGAGTGGTCCAAACATACTTTGTGGTGGCCCTTGTATTGGCCAAACTTTGCTGGCTTAGTTTATGCCGGCCTAACTCCAGTTTAGGATTGCACCCTCAGGGTTTCTTAAATGGTGGGACGTGGCCCACCATAGGGAGCAGAAAGGGGCCATTCTCCTTTAAGGGGAGTGACCCCATAAATGACTGCTAGCAGGCATTTTAGGGGCAAGTGCCCCATCTGGATGGGGTCCTTGGGGGTGCAGAAGAGTTAGGGTTAGCCACCTCCGCGAGCCTCCCTGATGCTAAAAATAGCCCAGTTGCAAGGTTGGAGCTAACTTCCTGTTTGGACGTATAGCCAGGACACAATGATATGCACCAGGACACAATAGTCAGATGTTATGAGAAGCTGCTCAAATATTACATTATAACAATAAATCTTGTATGACGCCAAAATTCAAAATGCATGCATATGCGAGCATGTTTTTCTGACCAATTGTTCTTGCTTCACATCTGACATTGTGTTTATTTGTTTACTACACTTTCATTGTACCAGAATACAAACATAATCAGGATGATCTGGGCAGTGCATCCCCCTCTGTCTTGGAAAATTGTGAAGTGCAGAGGCTGTTAGGACATCTTCTATGGTCATGTCCCACTAAGCAGCATGCTTGTATGCACTTACCTGAGAGTAGGGCTGCAATCTTTTGCACAATTACCTGGGGGTAAGTCCCATTGGATTCAGTGAGACTTCCTGCTGAGTAGACATGTAGAGGATTGTGATGTCAGGCTATGGAATTTTTAGAGCACAATCCTAACGTAGAGTTAGGCCGACACAGTTAGGCCAGCAAAATTTGGCTGGCACAAGTGAGACTGTAAAGTATGTTTGGACCACTCTCATCATCAGAGAGACAGCACACAGACATGCGCCATCCTCCCTGACTCCAAGAGTGGTCCAAACATGCTTTACAGTGTCTCTTGTGCCAGCCACACTATGCTGGCCTAACTGTGTTGGCCTAACTCCAGGTTAGGATTGCACCCTTAATAATTTCATTAGTGAGTTTTTTTTCTCTTTTAACCCTAAAATTTACCTCAGAGTAAGTTGTACTGAACACATCAGGCAACCATTTTTGCCCCAACCATCTCTCATCTTCCTCTCAGAACAAGCAGAGGAGGAGGGAGAACCAAGCCTATGTCTCCTTGGGGCTGTCATCCATTAAAAGGAAGTAGAATAGTCCCCACTCCACTCTCTGGGGAAGATGATCCAATCTTACATTTAACCCATATCTCCAGTATTCATCCATTCATCTGCATCATGGCACAGGGCAAAATGGCACTTGTGTCCCTAGGCAACATTCCCATTTTGCCTCCTACTAAGCCTGACACTTCTCAACTCAGGACATTTGAAAAAAAAAATGTTCAAAGGTAACATCCATGCATTTCTGCCAATGTCCTCACATTTCCTCTCGGAAACGCCCTGGAACTCTGCTCTGTCACAGAGCATGTGTGTGTGTTTCACTGCAGATGTTACCATCCTAAGGCTTGCACAAATCTTTGCAACCCCTCTGCCATTCACTTTCCTTTGCGTACTGTTGTACTGGTTCACATTCATTGTTCCCCTGATCTTTTGCTACCAGGGAATGCAGGGAAATGTATCCCTATTGCCTAGGTGACCACGTAAATGCTCTACTTGCCTGGCAACACTGCACTGGCAATTTCATTGTTTGCCAGTGACGTGCAATCAGTATTCATTCCAATTCCATTGGAGTTATGCATATGCATGACTAGTTGGGGGCAGAACATGACTAGGGATGATCAATTTCGATGCACATTGCAGAGAAAGGAATGTAATTTTTCATTTGAATAGATGACGTCTGCATAGGACTGTGCTCCCCCCTCCACCATAGTCTGCCCCAATGTGTACATTGATCAGGACAAAGGAAAACCAGCTAGTGGAATTGATACCAACAGCACGTTCTCAGATAACCAAGCTGGGGTATGTGTGTGCCTGCATGTATGCACGCTCATGGGCTCCCTGAAACACGCTCTACGTTCAGCTCTGTAGTCATATGAATTTCAGCAGCCACAAAATAGAAGAGGGGGAGAAAACCTAAGTAGAAAGGAGAAGGAGAAAACACATGATTCTTATAAACCTGGAATGCCCCTCGATTATTAAAAAAGAATTCACCACAAAAGAAGGAAAATCCCAGCCACAAGTCATTCTCTCATTTAGAACAGTAGAGAAGTATTCAACCAGAGAAACCTGGCAGGAGTAATGAGGAACATACACCCATTAGATTCCATTCAGGCCCATACTAATCCCCTCTCTAAAAAACCCCATCCAAAACATAAAGCAGCAAACTCAAGGTGTTGTTGTTCAGTCACTAAGTCATGTCCAACTCTTTGTGACCCCACGGACCACAGCATGCCAGGCCTCCCTGTCCTCCACTAGCTTCCAGAGTTCGTCCAATTTCATGTTCATTGCTTTGGTGACACTATCTAACCATCTCTTCCTCTGCCGCCCCCTTCTCCTTTTGCCTTCGATCTTTCCCAGCATGAGGGTCTTTTCTAAAGAGTCTTCTCTTCTCAAGGTGCTAAGATGTAATGGAAGGTAGACGTTCCTTCCATTATTTCCCAGTGTACTACCATTGACAATTTAGGGCACAATCCTAACCAACTTTCCAGCACCACGGTAAGGGCAATGCAGCTCTGAGGTTAGGGAACAAATACTCCCTTACTTTGAGGAGACCACAGTGACGACTACTACTCCACTGCAGAATGTAGAACATGCCCCATTAGCACAATTATGTCAGTACTGGAAAGTTGGTCAGCCCTGTGCCCTAAAAAGACCAGCAAAGGGCTTTATCCAAGGACACCAGCAACCTGCTGATCAAGCCTTTACATCCCTCCCAGCGGCTCTAGCTGTCCCAGGACGCAATCCTAAACTGAGTTAGGCCAGCATAAGCTAAGCCAGCAAAGTTTGGTCAGCAAAAGGGACACCGTAAAGCAGTAATGCTATCTAGCTGGTACGCTGGGCGGGAGTTTCGTTTGAGCGGCAGCCTGCCCGTTGTGTAACGCTGCGTTCCGCCGCTGCTCCGCCCGCCACCAAACCTGCCGCGGCGGCGGAACGCAGCGTTACGCAACGGGCGGGCTGCCGCTCAAACGAAACTCCCGCCCAGCGTACCGGCTAGATAGCATTACTGCCGTAAAGTATGATTGGACCACTCTTGGAGTCAGAGAGGCCAGCACAGATGTGAGCCATCCTCCCTGACTCCGAGAGTAGTCCAAAAATGCTTTACAGTGGCCCTTGTACTGGCCAAACTTTGCTGGCTTTGTTTAAGCCGGACTAACTACAGTTTAGGATTGCGCTCTCAGCTCTGCGTGTCTTAGAGCTCAATCCTAACCTGGAGTTAGGCCAGCACAGTTAGGCCAGCAATGTTTGGCCAGCACAAGGAACACCAGAAAGTATGTTTGGACCACTCTTGGAGTTAGAGACAGCATTACACAGATGTGCACCATCCTCCCTGACTCCGAGAGTGGTCCAAATGTGCTTTACAGGGGTCCTTGTGCCAGCCAAACTTTGCGAGCCCAGCTGTGCTGGACAAACTCCAGGTTAGTATTGCACGCCATTCATTTCTTTGGTTTTTTTTCCAGATTTGGTTCTCGCAGCCCTTCTGCGTACCTGGTGTGGGTGACAGTGGCAATGGTTCCTGTTGAACTCCCCACCAACCAGTGGACACAGTCCCATAGACCCTGCAGTGACACTGTGGCTTATATAGGGGGCATGACTATTTGGAAATGGGAGTCCCAGGCCTAGATACAGCCCAATATTTTGTAATGGGAAATGGGAAAAGAATTTAAAGGTGGTGATGACACCCTTTTTGGAATTTGAAAAATGCTTGGCAATGGTTTTCATGGAGCTGCTATTCTATCAACCGCCGTCTTGTGACCGCAGCATGTCTTTGTTCCCCTTCCTTCTGTTTCAGTTAAACTCAGTCCTAAAGTACTCGCTCAAGAACAGACAGGAGGCTTAACAGAGAACTCCCTCTCCTTTTTGAGGCTCAGCAGAATGTCCTCCCAATACAAACAGCTCGGGCCATTGCTTCTGAGACTGCTGTCTCCTTGTCCATTTCTCTCATGGCACAGAACAACTGAGAGGCTTTGGAAAACATTTCAAATATAGTGTCTCTCTGAAACACGCCAGGTAAAAGAAATCCCTTTTTATCTGGGCAATTCCCTCTCGGCCTTCCCTGCTTTCAGAATCACTTACTGCTGCAACCACAACCTCCTCGAGAGGGTGAGGAACAGTGTGACTGTTGTCAGCACTAATTCTTCAAGCAGAGCTATGGCGGCTGCCTCCTGTGTCTCCTGAGCCTTTTTCTTCACTGCAGAGCAGACTGTCAATACCAGCAAACTGTGCTCCGAGAAGAGGTCTGCCTTTCGCAGACACCTTCTCAGCGTCGTCGTCTCCCACTAATGAAATGGGAATTAGAAATCCAGGGTATCATGCAGTAAGAAAAAAAAAAGTGATAACATCTCACCAGTAGGTGTCACTCACTTGTTAGATACCAAACGCAGCAGCATCACCACTTCGGGAACGCTTTGAATCGATGAGCTGCACCCCATGTGAGGACATATGGATGACAAAATGAGAGCACAAAATGTAAGTCATGACAATGGTGATGCTCTGTGTGTGGTGTGCTCTAGGACTCTGTATACCAAAACATCTAGGCACAAAAATAGTTTTTTTTCCCCCTGTGCCATTACACTGCGGAACTTGTAATTATGCTGAGGTGACTTGGAGTTTGAGGCAGTGTTTTATCCTGAATAATGCCCTTATTTGTTCCGTGTACGTATCGTTCGTTATGTATGTGTAGTACTGTATGTATGTAGCCGGTAGCCGTATCAAATTCCAGGTATGGTTTACATACGTGGCCAATAAAATTATCTATCTATCTATCTATCTATCTATCTATCTATCTATCTATCTATCTATCTATCTATCTATCTATCTAGATGACAATGGTCAAAAAACCTGAGTCACTGATTAGATACTGTTCTTTTTGTTTATTACTGTACATCACCTAAACTTAGGAAACTTCTAAGCACAGTTCTAGGCAAGTCCACTCAGAAGCAGGCCGCACTGAATGCAATGGGACTTACTCCCTGTATGCATTTAAAGGATTGGCGCTTAAGGAGCTTTCTGATTGCTTGCTGATCCAGGTCTGTCTTACTCACACCAATCTTATCATCTTTGTACTCAATCAGTGGTCCCCAAACTGGAGATGGTTGCAGCAGTGAAAAGCATCCATTGCGCAAATGGGACTTTCTTTCCCACCAGGGATGCTTTCGAAGACCCTGACTACAGCCCACAAGGGTCTTTGTGGTGAACCACTTCCGGGGTCTGCCATCCCAGAATGCCTTACACATGGGGTTCCATGCAGAAGCAGCTGGCAGCGAGGACCCCTGGATGCTGCTGTCGGGGTCCTCAGAATTGTCCCCAGTGAAACGGTAAGAGCCGTTGACGCTGGGGAAGGATCGGCGGGATGCTGGATCTGGCCCACAGGCTGGCGTTTGGCGATGCCTGGACTAGACAGACAACAGCATTGTTCTTACAACCTTGGGGTTGTGACCCCAATGGTGTTGCAAAGCCTCAGTTGTGGGGTTGTGACAACTCACAGGAATGAAAAAGACTGGAACAGAGTATTACCAGGTAAAAGAGGAATCATCTGGTGTACCCCTTCAGATACCAAGGGATCGTGTCCCAGGCCTGCTCAGGTTCTTAGCAAGTGGGCTAAAATAGCATTCACAGGTGCCAGGTTTCAGGGTAACCTTTTCTACACTTTCTAATAAGAATATTTGGTTACAGTGAGCAGTGCTGGGAGGGCGGAACAGGGGCAAGGAGTGGGAGGAAATGGGGGCAGGGGAGGGCAGACTGGGTCGCTGGAGGAGGTGGGATTAGTGGTGGGTCCCCTATCTATTTATTTGTTTGTTTAATAGTTATTGGGGTCATGACATGAAAAACACTAAAGATCCCTGGGCTACATCATACAGAATTTAGGAATGTGCCATGGAAAATCAAAGGATCAATTCAATCAATAATACGGAACAGACTGCATGTAGGTACAATAGCGGATGAAGTTGAGAACAAAACACAGGGACGAAGGGCACAACCCTAAGCTATCCAGCACAGCTTGGGAGCAGGCAGGAGCCTCCCTGGGGCAAGGGTATGTGTGCGCCCATACCCCGGAGTAGGTGCCAACTGTGCCTATGGGCTCCTTGAACCTGCATCTGGTCCACCCCTTCCCCAGGCCAGCACGCACGCACCCAGAAACGCACTCCCTAATGCCTCCCCTTGTCCAGAACCGCTCTTGCGCCAGCCAAACTCAGCTGGTGCAGGAACAGTGCAGTGCGGGCTTCGGCCAGCGCTGTTGGGTTGACACTGCTGCTAGTGTAGGCCCATTAGGCATCAGCACTGATGCAAGGATGCCAGTTGGCGCTATCGTGCCAGCACTGCTGGCGTTGGGTGACGCCAGCAGCTAGTGTTGGCCCAACACAGGGCTTTGATTGTGCCCTAAATATGTGGTCTTTCAGGATGCTAGGAAGGAGAAACAGTTGCATGCTTGATTGCGATGCTTCAAGCAGTTACTGCCTGTTCCTCAGTCTTAGTAAAATATTAGATTGTCTCCAGGGTTCCAAGAGCTTCTGAATGTTGCTGGCTTTATGAACTATCAGCTTGGCTCTTGCCCTGAGCAAAGCACTGAGACTGCCCTTATGGCAGTGACTGATAATCTTCACCTTCAGGTTGATGGGGGTAATTGTAACCTATTGATTCCATGGCATCTTTCAGAGGCTTTTGTTGTGATTGACCAGGAACATGAAGTGCAAGTCACTTAATTGCAGGAAGCCCAATTTCAAGTCTTTTTTTCTCCAACTGGGCATGTTCTGTATTTTGCCGTGGGAAGGGGACAGTCAAAGACGCCACCCCAGGATGCAGGAACCTATATTCTCTTCTGTGGGATAAACCTCTGCTTCTCCAATGGGCCTCTTTGGACCTATGCCAACTATTTTGCTGGTCTAAGGAGAGTAAGGGAAGGGGTGAAGGAACAGGGATAGAATCTCAGAGCAGGTTGCTACTGCTGGGATCCAACATCTGCTTCCCGCATTCTGCCTACCACCCTGCCACTGAGTTGGAGCTCTTTGCTGTAAGGGAATAGCATTAGGCACTATTGCTGTCTGGGAAAAATTGACAGCCTGGGTTCTGGGCTACAAACCATTACATATATTAGGAGCGTCCTCTTGATTGCAGTAGCATAGCTGGGTCAGCTAGTGCCTGGGGCAGGTGAAACAATGACATCCCCCATCATCGCATCACCCACATGTCTGTGCTGTCACACATGCCCTCCCACACACATGTGCCCTCCCACACACATGTGCAACCCTTGCACCACCAACAGTTCAGTTTGGAGCCACGCAAAGATGAGGATGGATGGACTAGCCATTGTCATGGTGCTTACCATGCACTTCAGGTAAGAGCTGTCATCCTTATTGGGAAGCTCCTCCCTCTCAGGCAGGCAGGTCAGGTTGAAAGTCTTCCAGAGGGGAGGGGCTCCCTGTGCATCCCAGAAGGGCCCTCCCCTCCCCAGTCCAGTTGCTGTGAAGCATATAGCTCAAGGCTCCTTTGATCCAGATACTCTCCAGGAACCTGTAAGAGATTACTACAGAAAGCAGGAGCTGGGTCCCAACCCAACTTAGGTGAGAAGTACTTTCAACACTCTGCAGTTTAACTTGAGTAATGTTTGCTCCCTCCTTAAGGGCTTCCTCCAGCAGATACGGTAGAAAACCCCAACTCCACTGCGGGGGCGGGGCAGAGCCATGGCTTAGCTACACCCCTGCTTGATTATATTCTTCATGAATCAAGTGACTTAGGGCCCAATCCTATCCAACTTTCCAAGGCAGCTGCAACTGCAATGGTGCCCTGAGGTAAGGAAACATAAGAACATAAGAAGAGCCCCACTGGATCAGGCTAAAGGCCCATCTAGTCCAGCTTCCAGATGCCTCAGGGAGCACACAATACAACAAGATGCCTGCATCCCGTTGTCACTCCCTTGCTCCTGCCATTCTGAAGTAGCCTACTTCTAACATAAGGAGGTTGCACAACCCACCATGGCCTATAGCCCACGATGGACTTTTCCTCCAGAAATCTGTCCAGTCCCCTTTTAAAGGCACCTAGGCCAGATTCCTGTGGCAAGGAGTTCCACAGATTAATTATCCGCTGGATAAAAAAGCATTTCCTTTTATCCTTTTCAACTCTCCCAACACTCAACTTTAGTGGATGTTCCCTGGTTCTGGAGTTGTGAGAGAGGGAGGAAAACGAACATCTCTCTATCGACTATCCCTCCCATGCATAATTGTGTATGTCTCAATCATCATCACCACTCCCATCACTTCCTGGCAAATAGAAGGGGAAGAAATGGAAGCAGTGACAGACTTTATTTTCCTGGGCTCCAAGATCAGCGCAGATGGTGACTGCAGCCAAGAAATTAAAAGACGTTTACTTCTTGGGAGAAAAGCTATGGCGAACTTAGACAACTTAATCAAAAGCCGAGACATCACCCTGCCAACAAAGGTTCGCATAGTCAAAGCTATGGTTTTCCCAGTAGCAATGTATGGCTGTGAGAGCTGGACCATAAGAAAGGCAGAGCGCCGAAGAATAGATTCTTTCGAATTATGGTGTTGGAGAAGACTCTTGAGAGTCCCCTGGACTTCAAGGAGATCCAATCGGTCAATCCTCCAGGAAGTCAAGCCTGATTGCTCCCTGGAAGGACAAATCCTGAAGCTGAAGCTCAAGTACTTTGGCCACCTCATGAGAAGAGAGGACTCTTTAGAAAAGACCCTCATGCTGGGAAAGATTGAAGGCAAAAGGAGAAGGGGGCTGCAGAGGATGAGATGGTTAGATAGTGTCACCGAAGCAATGAACATGAAATTGGGTGAACTCAGGAAGCTAGTGGAGGACAGGGAGGCCTGGCGTGCTGTGGTCCATGGGGTCGCGAAGAGTCGGACACGACTTAGCGACTGAACAACAACAACAACAATCATCTCCCCCCTGAGGTAACTTTTTCCCTTACTTTGAGGAGGCCTCTGTCATGTCCCCTCACTGCAGGATGGTGCGTGCATGTCCCACTTGCATGGCTGTAACAGTGCTAGAAATTTGGATAGGATCAGACCCAGAGGAATATAGAAACGTGCTGCATGCAGTTCTCCTTTCCAAATATGCATCTGCATCCTTATTTTGTAGCTGCGATGCTGAGAGATAATCCTGAATCACTTTGGGTGTAAACATTTATATTGCTTGCTGATTTAACTTCAGTAGGAAAAACAATATTTTTCGAGTAATTATTTGCTAAAACAGTAACTGTCACAAAGTTTTCTGCCCTATAATTAATGAGGTTTTTTTTTAAACAACAACAATGTAACACTTTTACCATCTGGATTTAATGCACCTGGAATGATTTGTGAGCAATTTCAGCTGTTCCTCCTTGTGAAAAAAAGAAGAAAAACCTCAGCACATCAGAACAGTGTTGCCTTCGAGCAGTTGTATTCTTTAAGTCTCCTTTGAGCAACCTTGGTATTCTCATTTCTAGCTCTCTCCCTTACACAGTTTGCATGAAGATCGTGTACCTGATGTTATAGATGGGTTCTGGCAGCTGCTTTCATAATCTGCAGTTTGAACACCTGGATAAATGGCTAGGTTTTTTTTTATGCAACATTTCTCAATCTTGAGAATGAATGTTTTAACCCAATGTAAGTAAGAGGCACCGTTTAATATCAATCAATCAATCAATCAATCAATCAATCAATCAATCAATATTTATATACCGCTTTTCAACACAAAGTTCACAATGAGCTTTACAGGCTAATAATAATAATAATAATAATAATAATAATAATAATAATAATAATAATAATAATAATAATAAAGTTAAATGGCTCCCTGTCCCAAAAGGGCTCACAATCTAAAAAAAAAAGCAGAACACCACCAGCAGCAGCCACTAAAAAAGACACTGTGCAGGGTTGAATAGGGACAATTACTCTCCCGGTGTAAGCACAAGAGGAATACCACTTGAGAAAGTGCCTCTTGCTGTATTGGAAAAGGCAGGAGATACCGCGAGGGGATAGGAATGGTATCAGCAGTGGCCCCTTGTCCACATAAGGTAGGGAATTACAGGGTTAACCCCCAAGGTCTTTGCCTGCAGCAGGAACACAGCTGCAGACTGATGAAGGCTCTGGCTATGAAGGGAGGTTAGCACAGGTGCAGATGGGTGTGGCTGATGATAAAGCCTTCCCAGCAACTGACACCGATTGGCCTGCCTCAGTATAAAGTTGGAGGCAGGAGCTGCAGTAAGTTAGCACCTGGGTAGGTGTTGGAGGTAGGCACTAGGTAGGTGCAGTACCGGGCAGGTGAAGGAAGGAAGGAAGGAAGGAAGGAAGGAAGGAAGGAAGGAAGGAAACTGGCTGTGGCTTGACGGACTGATGGATTGTTGGATGGACTGACTGAAGGACTGTTGGACTGGATAAGGAAGGACTGGATAAAGGATAAGGTAAGGTTATTGTGGGGAATAACTGTGGGGAATTGTTGTATGGCTGCCATGCCCCCGGAGCCACTGAGTAGAGGAGGCAGGTGTGGCTCAGGCAAGCTGACTGCCTATTGTTTGGTGGTGGGGTTTTGTGGTGCCAGGTTAGGGTATCTTGAGCTAAGCCAGTGATGAGGGCAGACTGGAGGAGGCTGGCCAGCCAGTGATTCAAAGCAAAGCTACTGGAAGAGGCCCAGTGGGTGATCTTGCCTATCTCTGAGGCTGCTCTGGAATTGAAAATAGTTAGCCTAGTGTGGGCATCGGGGCCCTTGGGGAGGCCCAGCAGGGAATTTGGCAGAACACTTGCCCAGTTAGCAGTGGTTTGACTTTTGCCCAATCAGAAAGACTTTTAATTGTGAAATGCTTTGCCATCATTTCCACCAGAAAAAAAATAGAGTTGCTGGCTCATTTATCACAAAATGTTTGGAGGAAATGCAGCCTGTGTATTTTTTCCTCATACACCTGCTCTTCAAAAAGGTCTAGAATAGGGGTAGGCATTGCAGGGCTGGCGAGCTACTGGTAGCTCGCAGGGTGGGGACCAGTAGCTCGGGGCCCTTTTCGACTTGGAGCAGCAGCAGCTGCTACTGCCGAACAGCCAAAAAGGATGGGGCGAGAGCCGGCCAGCCCTGCCCTTCCCAGCCCTGCCCTTTCCTCTTGGGAGGTGGCTGCTTGAAGCAGGACTGGAGGCTGCTGCCGGACAGAAGAAGCAGCATTTTCTCCTCGGTGGTGAGAGGCGGAGCAGGCAAAGCATAGAGGGAAAGGGGGGGAAGTGAAAAATGGCTACTTCTCTTCCTCAGATCATCATGAGGGGGGGGGACGTTCTTTCCAAGGTGCAAACAGGTGACCTGCCCTGCTCCCTGACTCTCGAGATTTTTTCCCCTGCAGTTCAATATGGTGAGATCACAGTTGCTCTTCCCCAGTCATTCTGTTAAGTAGCTCATGTACATTGGATAGTTGCCTACCCCTGGGCTAGGAACTGGTTTTTCTATGGGAAATCCATGTCAACTAATGGTCCAAACAAGCAGTGTGTGGCATGGTGTCGCCCCGGGCACGCCCCCCCCCGGAAGAGACACTGACTGGGGGGACACCTTACCAGCTGCCAAGATGAGCTGGTGGGCAGGAGCGCCGCCGCTGAGCCCTTGGGTGCTCCGAGCCAGCCGGGGCTCACGGCAGTGCGGCAGAGGCGGCCGGGGCTGGCACACCCACCCGGGGAGACCCCGATACCAGTGGTGTTATTCAGGGGGTTCTCCCAGGTTCTATAGAACCGGTTGTTAAACGGCCGGGCCCTGCCCACTTGCTTACCTCAGCTGGCTTTGGGGTTTTTTTTGCTCCGGCTATGACGTCATAGAACCGGTTGTTAATTTATTTGAATACCACCACTGCCCGATACCCCCGCGCCTCTCCAGCATCCGGCACAAGGCTTGGTGTCCTGGAGGCAGCGCAGCACAGCATGGAGCCAAGAGGCCCTGGAGCGCCACGCCTTGGGCCTCCCTCCCTGATGATGTCATTACCGGCACCAGCACTGGCCTCGGAGCCGAGATCTCGCGAGATCTCGGCCCAGGGTGGGATCAAAGGGGGAGGAGCCCAGGAACCCAGCTGGGTAGCTCATAAGGAGCCCGGTGGCCGGGGACAGAGGACGCTCCTCCTTGGGCTGGAGGGCTGGTGGAGGAGCGACTGCTGGCAAGCCAGGCTCCTGACCTGAGCTCGTCCTTGACAATGGCTGGAAAGGGGATAGCCAAGCCCCGCTCCTTGAAGGGCTGACCCCCTGGGTGGGACCCCATTGGGGCTGGGTCAAACCCAGTGCCCCTCAGGCCAGGGAGCCCCTGGGTCAGCCAGGCGTCTCAACTGCCCCGGGAGACCCATGGACCACCCACTGAAGGCAGCAGATTCTGGTGTCACAATAAAGGCACTTGTGGCCATGACATCACTTCTGGTGGATCCCAGACATTGTCATTCTAAAAAGTGGGTCCCGGTGCTAAAAGGTTTGTGAACCACTGTTTGAGTAAAATTCCACAAGCAGCCACAAGTCAGCCAGCCATCCTACTCAGACCTTTACATTATGCCACTGTCCTGGGAATGTCCTAGCTTGGAGATAAACCAGACTATTTGTGGACATGAAAGAGAGGCCCTTTGCCTTGCTCTCCTTCGCCAATTTCACTAGCAACTCTGGGTCCGATGTGAGTCCATGCCAGTGGCCCTGGGCCTTGGGCTGAAGGAGCATGAATTCCGTCTGCACAAGGCCAAGATAGAATTGGGCCCTCTATCCAGTCCTTTTTCTCTTATCTATCTTATCTGTGTAATCTACCTACAGATATGTTTACATCCCTCCATTCATATCCTATTTCTTCTCTTTTCCCCTTCCTCCATTTTGCATGTTCATTTTCTGCTTTCAGGAATTCCTTAATCTGCTTCTCTGGGAGAACAAGGCTATGCATGTCTAATTTGAAGTAAGTCCTATTACAGTGGTATTCAAACTTTTTAGACTGGGACCCATTTCTTAGAGTGGCACTCGTGTAGGGGCCCACCGGAAGTGATGTCATTAACCTGGAAGTGATGATGTGGCAGGAAATGACATCATCAAGCAGGAAGTGCTGTCATTGTAACATAACAAAATGACACTCCTGAAATGCAAATTGGCATTCTTGGACTGCAGCAATTGTACAACCATGAAACAACTTTGACAGAAAGCAAGATTAGGACAAAATATGATGTAAAAGCAGAGAACTAAAAACAATTTTTTTCAAAAAAAAATCCTCACTTGAAAATTCAAACTGTTAACACTCACAAAAGCAACATAACAACAGTAAGGTTTGCAGTTTCCAAGATGGCTGCTCCCAACTTTCTGTGACCCACCTGACATCAGGTTGCAACCCACCAAGTGAGTCCCGACCCATGGTTAGAATAACACTGTCCTATTTTATAAAACCCCTGCTAACTGGACAAGAGGCACTTTTTCCAGTGGTGTTCCTCTTATATTTAGCAGGGGGAGAGTAACTGTCCCTCTTCACCCCTGCGCAGTCTTTCTAGTGGCTGTTGCTGGCGGTCTGCCTTTTTTTTTTTTTTAGATTGTGAGCCCTTTTGGGACAGGGAGCCATTTAACTTTATTATTACTATTTGCCTGTAAACCGCTTTGTGAACTTCGTGTTGAAAAGCGGTATATAAGTACCTGTTGATTGATTGATTGAAAATGGGGGTACTCGCAGGAAAGTGTGCATGACAGCCATTTTCAACCTTTTTCTTCTCACAGAACAGTATGGTCGTCTTCGTGGTTTTTGCCCCTTCTGGCATTCAGGAGACTTGTCCCGGTTCTGCAGCACTTTCTCTGAGCCAGTGTCTGTAGTAATGACTTGTCCGTCTCTCTTCCTCAACTGGCTCAGGCAGGCTGGCATTAGAAAGTGGCCTTAGAAACAGAGCTGCAGAACCTGGTAGAGATTCTGAGCCATTTTCAATGTTATGCGCCAAATTCCTGTGGCACACCTGTGGACCTTTTGTGGTACACCAATGTGCCCAATCCCATCCAAGTTTCCAGCACTAATGCAGCTGCAGGGCAGCCCCAAGTTAAGGGAACAAATGTTTCTTCCCTTGAAGAGGCCACTGTGGCTGCCCCCACCGTGACAGGATTACCTCAGCCATTGGACGTTGGATAGGATTTCACCCTGAGCTTATTTTACTGTTCTCTCAATTTAGTTTATGGACTTTTAGTTTCCCCTCCCGCTTCCCGTATATTTAGTCCTGTATATCTTCCTGTATATTTATTTCCATAATAAGTACCATTCTGCTTTACCTATATTTTTGTCTACCATGTCCTTTTTATTTAT